>JAWZYV010001311.1:600000-759776 GCA_038373885.1 Cheiracanthium punctorium | reverse complement strand
AGGATCTTGACTTCAATTGGGGAAAACTCCATTTCTAACGCTGGAAATAAATTCAAATGTTGTAGGATTGTTTGGCTGAGCAAACCTTCGACTTTAATTTTTCAGGCAGTTATAGTATGTTACGAAGTGATTAAGCATGATTAAAACTGATGTTTCTAACGCCTCTTTTCTAGGTTTAATACAATGGGATGGGGAATACACAGCGAAGAAGGAAGCGCACTCGGCCGTCACTAAAAACGGCACTCATTAAAACGTCACCTCAAAATGCTCTCTATGCATGGATTAGAGCTACTTTAATCCAGATTGAATCATACCCTCTTACGATTATTTTCCATTGTGTGTCAATCTGCGCACGCCGCTGTACGAAGCTAGATCAAAAAGTAAGTTGCAAGAGCTCGCTGTGTGTCGTGCAATGCGGAGAAAGGGACATTAACTGCTCAGACGTCTGACAGGATGGCTGGCGTGGTTCCCCGTGTCTTTTGTGTGTGAGTGGATAGCGGGCTAAAGTCAAGGGCGCGTCAACTGGATGTTGTTCACTTCAAATTGGAGGTGCGTGCCACAATCCGATTTCTATGGGCCAATCGGATTCATTGCACGGACATTCATCCAGTACCCTATTACCAGCAGGGCAAATGGGGCCACTGCCCAGGGCCCACAGATTTTTGGGCTCCAAAATCTTACTTGTTACACTTTTATAATTTTACAATAAAGTTTCAAAGGATTCAAAAAATTTCAAAAGTTAAATTATTTTTTAATTATAAAGTATGAACCATGAAAAATAATTCAAATTGACATTTGTGTGTATAAATTAAACTTAGTTTTAATTCTTCAAAATGCTCTCTAGTCGATAGAGCATACCCATAGGTAAGAAAATAACTCACCCCAGTTTGTAAAGAGTATTTTTAATGTTAAAAAATAGCAACATTTTGAATGACTTGTTATTTTAAGAAATATTGACAAAAATGACTGTTTACAAAAAGGGGTTGTATTCCGTACATGTTAACAATTGTAATATAGTATTTGGATGTAAGGTTTCACTAACTGTGTTTCTTTGACATCCTGTCACTCGATTCGTTTATTTCAGATGACTTAAAACAAAAATTGTGTTTGGAAGGGACAAAATATTTAAAACTTTCAGTATAAACCAATCATAATCTGCTTTTTTTTTTTTTTGTCGATTTTGGTACCACGTACGTTAGCGTATTATATAAGTAGACCGCCAAAGCGACCCGCTTCGCCGTCCCATATCTTACGGCTGTTCTTTATACTCCATTTCTGGACTCATTTCGATGAAAATCATGTTCCTTTGTATCCTATTACATCTTGGTGGGTTTTAACAGTATTTGTCATTCAATGGATTGAGGTTAGGTCTGCTACACATTTTGGGTGTCATCCTGAAAGCCGATGTGATTTAGCCCAATGGTGATATTTATTAGATGGGCAATGAATGCGCCAAGTATTGCCCATTCGATATTTTAAAAAGCTGTGAAAAAGTCTGAAAGTTCTTTCATTTTCGTGTATCCATTATTGTTATTTTGTAACCACGGAGATACACTATAGGAGTGGACACTCTCCATAGCTGTAATATAAAACTTTTGGCACCCCAAATAAGTTTCAATTATGTAAACATTGGAAATCGAGTGACTTGCAGCGATCCTAGCGGCAAAAGAATAAAGCATTGCCCGTGCTAATTTTACTTGTTTTTAATTTTCCGACCTAGCATGTGAACGAGATTGTGAACGCGAGCACTCAATTTTAAATATTTCTTTCGCTTTTGCTTACAGGGTTGCCTTAGTAACAAACTAGCTGCGTGCCCGTTCTTCGCACGGTAGGAAACGAAAATTTTCCTTACATGTGTAATTCGAAATTATTCGTGATGTGGAATTTAAAAAAAAAAAAAGTGCAAAATTATTCGACTCTTAATGTAAAGTTTGTGTAATGAGTACTAACCTGATCATTGCAGTATAATGACTCAAAAAACTACGTCAGTGTCATTCACTATCAAAAAAGTGGAAAGCTTAATGGTTTGCAGAGAACTCCTGGCTTTCAAAATGTCTTATTTCTACATCATACTGTTTTTTAGGCTCAAGTTGTAGCATTAAATACCTAAGACACTACATGAAATGGACAACCATTTATCTCTTTCCGAACATGCACCATATAAGGAAAGTATTGTAATCATGAAAAAATTCGACTTCGAGATTTTGGTGTATTTACACGTTTTGAGGTGGTCTTCTGAATTCATTTATGCTATTTTCAAGAGATGTTTTTAAAATAGCTGCGCACCGGCTCTTCATACGGGAAGAAGGGAATATTTTACTACTAAAATCATATCTGCATGTGACAAAAAAGAATTTCATTTTTAAAAAAGTTCAAGTAATCCCCTCTGTTGAAATGACTGCGGGATATATTAACGCAAATTAGAATTACTTTTCGTTTAGTTGGTTGTAAGACAACCGTTGAAAAAGGATAAACACTTTTAATTTCATGAAATATTTATTAACGTGGTACATTGCGATTTATTCATACTATCTTTACAAATCTAATAATACTACCTATTACGTACATTAATACTATCTATACTCGCTTCTCTCTCTTCAAGGCTCCCTTAAAAGAAACAGCTTAGATTATTTGGCCTCAGTGGGATCTTTTGATTCTGTGGCGATTCTTTGCAATTTACGCATTAGCATAAATAATAATCATTTCACATAATGGTTGCCATTAAGGAAACTCTCCATATATATTTAATTTATACATAGTTTTATAAGATGAGCGTATTTAGCGCCGCAAACCATTTCATCTTACTGTGGGGAGAAAATATCCAAGGGGTGCCATTTTAAATATCCAATAGCGATATCTTTTATATCCTCCATAGTCCTGTCTCCTGAAAAACATCAAACTGTGTAATCTCGAGGAGCTACTTATTCCCATTTTAATTGTGACAGGGCGTTAGAGTTGCAGAGTTTACAAATTTCACACATTTTTTAAAATTTATGACGTCACTGTTTGACTGCCGTAAAGGATACCCCGGTAGATTAATTTCGGAGTTACTTTCGATATTTCGCATAATTGTTTTCAAACGGTATCATTAAAACTTTGTGTGACCTTTATGGAGGAACGTAATTCAACGTTAAAATAAAATTATACTCGCAACCTGCATGCGTATGTTAGGCAACGCCTGCGATAAATTAAATGCCAAAAATAAAAATATTAAATAGAAAAATTTTAATATATCGCGCTTTGAAACGAACTTTGTAACTTTTAAAATGAACATTTTCAGCGCCGTGAAAACATTTCAATTTTTAAATAAGCACCGGATTAAAATACCACTTCTAATAATAATAATCGTGAATTTCTTAGTTTATTTCTACAGTAAATTTTAATCAAAATATCGTCTCCCTGTGTTGAAAATAGAGCTGGAATAAATGAGTTAAAATTATGGCGTAATGTTTAGGTATCTTAAAGCATTTGACGTCATAGATCCTCACTTGCGAATTGAAATTCTGATATCCCAGTTAAAAACTCGATTGGTTGAAAAAACCCTTTTTTCTAATCCTTTCTGTGGCAACAGCCGAACATAAATTCTCGTGCCGTGATCGCAATGTAATGAATGGCGTAAGATCGCGTTGATGCTATTAAATTCTAAACATTAGGCTGCATTAAAATTCGTAAAAAATCATCTAATTTACATAATTTTTTCGTTTTTATTTTAAAAGAGGGAGAAAAGAATGTTTCACGATTTGTCAAAATATCTAAAAGTTATGACGGATAGAATTCAAGATGCGACAGTTTTAAAATTATTTTACGAAAAAAATCGCGAAGCAGATGTTTAGTAAAAAAATTCCTAAAAATCGGTAAATCAGGTTAAGTATTCAGAACAAACTGTTTTTAAAAGAAAATTTTCTCCTCTATCCGATGATACAAATGCCGTTTTGCTGCGAGCGTAATTTCCGCCGTTATTACGAATTAGGTGAGAAAAAATGCCAAAAATCGCATAAAACATAAAATAAAGAAAAATCTAGGTCGAATTTTGAAAAAATCGCTTCGAGTTGCACAACTACATATTTACATCTTCCCGAATACCAAATTTGGTGTTTCTAGGTGTAGCCGTTTGTCCGTAACGCTGCAGACAGACACACACACACACGCACACACACACACACACACACACACACACACACACACACACACACAGACACCTTCTTTTATAATAAGTAGAGATGAATAAAAAAAGATTTAAAAAATGTTCTATCTTAAGATTATTAAAATATTGAGTTTATATTTGTGAACGAGTGTGTATAGCGTGGCTCACAGAAAAGAAGTGTTCGTCTGCCGCGGTCTATATTGACATTAGAAAATGGTGCGAGTTCTTAATGTAACATGAATTTAACATTTTAACAGGAGCTTTTTAGCGGCCATTTAAAGCTGTGTTAAAATGTGTCACAGCATGAAATAAATGTAAATACTGCTTGTTTGAGTGTGATCGTCATTATAAATTAACACTTTTTAAATATTGCATTCACACATACAACATTCTTCTGAATTTTCTTCTATTTCTTAAAATACGGCTTTTGGGCAAAATAATAACACGACATTACATACATAATATGACTTCGCTTCGAAATGATTGCCTATATTCATTACGGAATAGTATTCTAAGACAATTAGGTAATTAAAACACACCTGAAGCCAGAAATTATTATATATCACGTTCATAAGTATGTATTTCATATTTTTTTGCAGTTCCGCTCATTCAACGATCTCCATTGACTTCGCCTCGATGGAAATATAAACAACCTGGGGAATAATTCCGTAAACGGGGGCAGGTCGCCAAAGCTTTTTCGCGTTGCTAAATACGCCAATCGGCAAGGATTGTGCTTCGAATACATAGAAAACTGTTTTAACGGCAACCTTAATGGGTTAGACGTTGGCAACAAAAAAAGTGGCCAACAAAACTTGCTCCCGCTTACGGAATTATTCCCACAACCTGGATGCGCAGAAGCAGGAGATGTGCAGTTACCCAGTGTGCGTAGCGCCATCTGTTTGCAACAACAGCGTTATCCAACTTTCTAAGTGTCCCCTCCTATACATTTACCTTCGTGTTTGTAACCTAGCGACTGCGTGGCATAGGCTTGCTCCATTGGACGTCAGTGAACTGTTTGGATTTCTGCACGTGCGTTATTGTTGTTGCACTCATGTTTGCTTCCAGCGGTTGCTGTTCGTAGCGTGGAAATAGCGTCGATTACGGTACCGCGTACGTCAGCCTATTCTATTAGTAGATTGCCTCGTAGTGTTTTCTGCGCAGTGCGTCCGTTTCGTATGGAATATTTTGATGTGACGTCAGGGCAATTTTTTGTGGGACAACTAGGATATTTAGAGGTACAAAGCCCGCCCACCACCGTCCTCAAATGAGCGTTTTTCCTGGAAAAAAAAAAGTGTTGCCGGACTGGTTGCTATGATGTGACGTAGGGTCGAAAAGCTCTATCGCTGGGAAATATACACGGCGGAAATAAGCCAACTCGGGTTCTAGTATGCTTAATATGGATATTCAATCCTTCCATCTCATTGGCTCAGGCTTCCTATACCCCCTGACGCTTTGACGGGAATGGTCTCATATGAATATCCTTTACAACTGAAATCGGTGAGTGCAGATACCACCTCAGTCACAAAAAGGAAATTTTTCAGGAGAGAGAAAAAACTTCATAACTCCTCCCAATTTTCAAATATTGAAACTTTTCTTTTTCCTCTGTCACAACAATGCATTTATGATTCTGTCACGCAAATATTACCTCATTTCGACATCCATTAGGCTCAGGAAAATTTAAAATTGGATTCGGACGGACGCTGTTTCTACACTCGACTGGTTTTGAGTCAGCTGAAAACTTGGAAAAAGGTCATCATTCAAATCAAATCGCCATTTATTGTCTAACCCTATTTATGGTAGACAAAAGTCAAGAACATGAATTTAGGAGACAAAAAAGTGCTTTGCTTGCAGTGCTTTCCTGCAAGCAAAGCAAAAAGTGCTTTGCTTGCAGGATGGAGATGAAAATCTAAGATGGAAGCTGGAATATCTATTTTTTAGAAAACCACCCCTATGGCAGGTCAGGTGGCCAATAACAGTGTTAAAATAGACCCTTGATTCAGTGTCGCCCATCGTTCGAAAAAGTATCTACGAAACGACTCAGCAGACTCACGTCGTTCTTGCCCTCAACACGCATCTTGCCTTTCTAAGCTTATTTTCATCGAAAACGATTTTTCGCATTTTTGTGACTGAAGTGGTTTCTCCACTCGCCGATTCAATGAAGGGGCTTACTTTCTCCTTGACTCTATCGATCTCTTTCTCCATGACCTTGTTGTGATAGAGTTGGTCCTCGTAGCTCTCCCTCAGCTTCAGGAACTCCCACAGGCTGCGTCCGACTTGCTTCTCGCCCTCGCTGTGGTAGACGGTGCGGTCCAGGTAGAGTTTCCGCAGGTGCTTCTCCTGGGCAGCGGTCAGCAAATCTTCTGCGGAGGCGGACAGGCGCGTCGGGTGGGCAGCTGGATCCGAGCGGAAGCGGGGATCGCACTGGCGCAAGTGGTCCACCAGGTGGATCAGCTCCGACTTCAGGTAGCTCTCCTCGCGAACTCTGTCTGAAAAAGTAAGCGAGCAGCAACAGTTCTTTTCACGCAAAAGGACCCTTAACTTTAAAAATAAATAACTTCAAATGTCGATGGACAAAAGAATGGCACCCATGGTATGCTTATTTTTTAAAAGAAAATGAGAGTTAAATACAGAAACCGTAAAATTTTAGTTATAAATTTTACTGATAGAGGGCGCTGTAAAGCGTTAGTAAGGATCTCTGGAAGACAATGAGGTAGGGAGGATACGAAGGGTTATCCTTGATTCTTCCCTTAACCAGGGACTGATTGACGGCGGGGCATTCGGGGCACGTGCCCTGGGCCCCCAATTTTTAGGGGCCCCCAAAACTCCCTTTTATGTCATCATAATAGCTACTAAAATGATCTCTCAAGAGATAAATTTCTGATGACTTCATTTCATCACAAATATTCAAAATTGTTAATTGAATGTAACTTGTAACGCTAAAAATGATGCATTCGATTCGACATTCGATCCATTCGATATTCGCAAATTCGTTCGGACACCTCAGCATGCTCCTCCTTTTATCATTTCAAAGGTGTGTGACGGCTGTCCATACCCATAAAAACTTTTCAAAATCGAAAAACTCATATAACTGATATCTGTCGTGACATTTTACAGATTTGTAAATGTTTACGTATAGTTAACTTAGGAATGATAATTGGATTTAACTTAATTAAGTAATATTCTACGGAAAATTTTTGTGCAGGGGCCCCCAAAAGTATCTGTGCGAATGCGTAGTGCGAATGCGCGTGTACGAATGCGTAGAAAACACGTCAGAAAAATTGCAAGCGTTTTCGTACAACACGTTGTAAGAGACTCGTACAGCACGATAAAATGAGACAGATGTTCCGCTTTTCTGACGCTTTAGCTCCTAAATTAATATATCTTCTGAGTGGCAACATTAAACATCATTGTGTTTCTAAGGAGGGCAAATAGGTTTTGCAGCGATTATAATGCGCATTTCACACTCCAGGTGGAGTAGAGCTCAGGCCCCGTATAACACTGATTCTTATAATACGGGGCGGGGCGTATCTGCCGTGTTATAGGGGGGTCTACTGTATTCCTCCAGAACGACACTGAAGTCCAAAAAGTCGTGTGTACAATGTGTGGGCGAGTTCCATCTTGCGGTGCCAGTTGATCTTTCAAAGTTGAGTGGAGATAAATTGTTTCAAAAGCGCAATATACCGGTCAGTCGTCACCGTTCCTGGCGGGAAAAGAGGCCGAACGATGCCTTTGCAGAAAACTGCAGCCGAAGCAATCCCTTTAGTGCAATGGAGCGGTCGTGTGTACCACAAATGAGAGTATTAGATGTCACAAAATCAAAAAATGTGTCTGTTCGGCGAAATCTTGGACGAAATGATCCTATTCTGCGCCTTAGCCGTCTTTCTGAACCACTTGTAGTGCCATTGATCGGCGCACTTTGTAACAAAAATTTTCAATTAATCAAATTCTTAAGGCGTGACATTGCAATTCTGTTTGCCACTCAGGTGACGTCATTGAAACGTCTTCAGATTCTTCTACTGCATTCCTATGGCACAAAACCTAGAAAAAGGGTAGAAACAACCGTTTTATGGATCCTTAATTTAAAAAAATAAGTATGTTGCTCGAAAATCGAAGTGGAAGGTTTGCCGAACATCTTCTCGAAAAACTTGAACCGTCTAGGCTTGTCGAAATCCTCCATACTGTTACGAATTTTCCGGGCAACCCGCTGCTCTGGGGCTTAAAATGGTTTAAAATTCGTATTCTACGCTTCAAATAGATAAATTTTGCTTTTTGTTGCATCCAAATCAGCCCATTAGAACCGGAGATATGAGTTTTCGGTTGGCCATTGTTTTTCAATGGAGGTTCTAGAAAACTCGAGAAATATGAGTCCTAGAGCTTAGATCTCTTCACTTTTGAGGACTTATTTTTGGCGCCAAATTGGGCGATATTTCGCCAAAAGTCGCCAAGTTTGGCGACTTTTTGGTCATTTGGCGCGTTTTTCCCAATGGGGCCTGGAAGTTGTTTTTCCTGCATTAAAAACGCATAATAACCTAACATTGCTCTTCTATGACGTCATCAAAATTCACGCTTTATGTAGAACCCTCGAGAAATAGACTTTTCTGGAAACTTCTTGTTCCTTCTGCGTCGGCTATTTATAGAAGAGCGCGTCGCCCCGACAGTTCAGTGTTGATCAAGCTTTGAGAGAGTGAATACGCTTGCTTTGTGAAGGAAGCTGTGTTTCGCGCTGTTTGTGAAGCTTTGAATTTAAGTGCTGTGTGTCAATTCTTCATCGCTGAGTCTTAAGAGACTGTTAGGGTTATTTCTCGTCTATTTTCACTGAATTCTTGCCAGTGAAAGTGTTCTATTTTGTGTGAGAAATACAGCATTTATGAGAGCTTCTGATCTAAGCGAACTGTTAAAAGCACGTTACTGCTAGATTGTGCTTGTGAATTGTGTACAGCTGATGGTTCTACGAAGTTCTAGAAGCAATAAAGTTTGTGTTCCATCCTGACAAGTGACTTTTTACTTGAACTTTTTACACCCACTGGACTTTAGAACGACGAACCCCAGGAGTAGCAGAGTAATTCCGCAACCATACTTTAAATACAAATCGTAAAAAGGAGGATGATAGAAAATAAATTTTGATCGTGGATGAATCCTGACCCAAAAAGCGAGCCAAATATTGTCAGCATTCAAAGTGAAAGACAATTAATACCTGTCCTACAACAGCTGCCAGGGCAAACTGATCCAACTGTTACTGTCACAAGGACGTCATTTATGTAGGTTTTCGCGTCGACATGCTGCTAATCGATGGTCGGCTGAAGACCGACCGAGCTTCACAGCCGTTACCAATGAACTTGCTTAGATTTCGATCCAAACCCCCGCAATTCGACGATGGGTTATTGTTACTGGGTCATAGGAATCACTGCAGTAGGATTATATTTCTATTAACACACAATCGTCATTTAACGATTTTACCGCTGCTACGACTTGCATGCGACTTAATCATTCCTGTTACGTTGCGGCTCCACAGCAACTCTCAAACAATGGCTTGCATTTTACGGTGCCGATGTGAGTTGCAACATCATTCGTGTCCACTTTAAGAATAAATAAATTCCATCGTACTCTTCTCCTATGCATCACAACTCAGCCGTGATACTGTAAACCATGCCATGCTCAGTTTTAAATTTCCTTCGAAACTTCTCAGGAAGGAATCATACGAACGTTTGCGCTGACACATGGAACAGCAGCCAAACTCGGCACGTTGCCGGAAGTTGTACGATTTTTAGCGTTTCTCTTATCCAACGGGAAAAACTTATAAAAGGTCAATTTTGTTCAGAATTCCTTACTTTTCCAGGTGGGCTGGTCCATGAGATGCGGGTTCACGACCCATCCAAACTCCATGCAGAGGACCCTCTGGAGAGCGGCCATCTTTTTGCGAGTGTCCACCAGGACGGTCCTAGCCAGGGCGAGCTCATTCCTGGTGGTATCGAGCGCTGATTGCAGGCGCTCCTTTGCTCTCGGGTCGTTCTCTGCAATTAAGAGTTTAAAGAAATAAACAAGAATTGTATTTAAAAATCTATTCTTATTTAATTTTAGATTTGTTATTCCATTGTTACGTAGCAGTGCAGTAAACTTATCAAAGTTTTGAGCGGAAGATTGAGTGAGCTGGTGAAATATTCAAAAATGTTAAACACTGTCGCAAAAACCATCCATTTTTCAGCATATTGGAATATTTGCCAACCTATTGCAACATTCACTCTCTGGTGATTCTTTGGCCATCTGCGCATGCGCATACCGGATAATCATTTGTCATAATGACTACCATTAAAGAAGTTCTCCATATAAATAATCCTTGTCAAACTGGAGTATTTAGCACCTCGAAATATTTGAAGCTTCCGCGGTGGCCAGTGTGCAAGCTTTAACGGAATTATTTCAGCGTTTGGCAATTTCTTACCAAATATGGAAGATATCGCCAATCTAGGTTCAATTTTGGAAACTTAAATGTTTGGTACTAAGCCTAGCGACCAATTGCCGAAAATCGGGCAACTTTAACAGTTTTTGACGTACCGCCAGTAAACAGCGGCGCAAACGCAAACCGGAGAAACTTGTCCTCAAACTCGCATCAGGACTCCAAAGACAGAGCAAGTAGAAGGAGAGCTCATAAAAAAAACTCGGTTGGTAAAACTCCGATAGTAGTAAGTTCACTGTCAGGAACAACTCCTACAGGGCCGGCCCTAACAGTTTTGCCGCCCCGGACAAAAATATAAAATACCGCCCCCCCCCCCCGCCACAATAAAATTACTATTAGAAGAAATAAATTGTTCACAGATTCTGTTTTCATGCCTATAAAACTGGAATAGCTCTTTAAACATAGCACCGCATAAGAAAAATCCATATTTATTAAAAACCACCCATTAAGCTAAAAACCAAAAGAAAGAGAGAAAAATCAAAAGTTCTTTTTCTGACTTTTAATTCCGCTAAATTCCTGACTTTTTCTCTTAAATTAATTTTTCAACTCATTCATGTTTGATAGTCAATGTAGTTAAATTATTTAACCTATATGGAAGAGTTGTGGAACATAAGAAATGTTTAGTTAACTTTAATTTTGAGAAACTCTTCTCTGCACTTGCCACAATTCGGCAAAGAAAGCGAAATTCTCGAAGCAATAGCAAGATGTGCGTGTAAAATCTAGAGTTGAAATTAGCTTTAAAATTTCAACTGGGCTTTCCTTTTGCCTAATAAGGCCGTAACTGACACTATTTCATTTACTAGATCAAGAGCGTTTATATTCCCTGATTCTCTATCGGTCAGCATTAACTTCAATTGTTTACACTATAAACAGTGTTAACACTGTTGCACTGTGTTACAATGTTTAATTAGCACTTTTTAGGAGCCTCTTTTAACTCATATATGCCGTGCAAAAATTTAAAAAAATCTGATGTGTCCAACACATGACTTCCTTGCACGTCCATTAGATCAAAAATATTTTCGACGCACTTCCTCTAAACTTATTTGTTTGAAAGAGATAAAATATCAATAATAGTAAGGTTTAGCGATTTCTAGACAAATATTTTGATATCGCCAAGCTGAGTTCCATTTGAAATATTTCCTTCTGACACTTTATTGGGCGATATTTCACCAAAAGCCGACAAACTTGAGATAGTCTGCGAGATTTTGGGGATAGCCAAAGTAGTCATTGACCACAGGCTTTCAATGAATTGAATGCATACATACACCTCAATATATTTATAAAGTCATTTGGCTCACCCTGTAAATAAATTCTCAGTCGATTGCTGTCAAAAAAGATATTGAAAACAGTTAGATATTACAATAGTTCTAAATACAAAAGTTAAAAAATCTACGGGTTAGTTTTAGAGTTATACAAAATACGAAATAATTTTTAGCGCCAAATTTGGCGATATTTCGGCGAAACTCGTCAATGTCGACGACATTTGGCGAGATTTTAAGCATGAACCAAACAATGACAGATTATCGCCAAATTTGGCGATATTTCGCTAAAACTCGCCAAGAACGATGACAAATGGCGATACTTTGGGCATGGACCAAATGACTATCGCCAAATTTGGCGATATTTCGCCAAAACTCGCCAAGGTCGAGGACAGGCGGCGAGTTTTTGGGCATGTACCAAACAATGACTGTCTACAGTTGTATTATATTGAAGATGTCAATAGACATTAAAGTACTAAAATTCTTTTCGGTGGTCCTGTAAATAAACTCTCCAGTAGATTGGAACCAAAAATCGAGATACACAACTAGATGTTACAACATTCTTATATATGAAATTTCATAATAGTTTTTGAGATTTGAGAGTTAAATATGCACACACGTACACCAAAAGTCGCCAAGCTTGGCGACTTTTGGCATAGTTCTTGAGGGAGGCACGTGACCGTGGTCGGACCATTACTTAACTTATGTGGTAGGACTGTATTGTGCTTGAAATGGATGAATACCCCTAAAATTGCCATTGACCGTAATGTATTGGAAATCTTTTGAGTGTTCCTGTAGCAGAACTACAAATGATAAAGACACTTTTTTTAATGGAGAAATTCATTTTCTAACTCTTTACAGCACATATCACTTCTGAGTCGTTTGAAATAGCCCAATACCTCTAAAAAACGCTTTGATGAATTTCGGCCCATAGAGCGTAATGTATTTCGAATCTTTTGGGCGGTTCTGTAGATAAACTATCCAGTCGAATGGAATCGAAAGGGGAGGTGCACAACTAGATGTTACAGCAATCCTAAATATAAAGTTTCAACATTCTACGCCTAATAGTTTTTGAGATATGCGAGTTTAATGAGTTTCGGCCCATTGAGCGTAATGTATTTCGAATGTTTTGGGCAGTCCTGTAGATAAACTATCCAGTCGAATGGAATCGAAAGGGGAGGTGCACAACTAGATGTTACAGCAATCCAAAATATGAAGTTTCGACATTCTACGCCTAATAGCTTTTGAGTTAGGCGAGTTTAATGAATTTCGGCCCATAGAGCGTAATGTATTTCGAATCTTTTGGGCGGTCCTGTACATAAACTATCCATTCGATTGCCACCAAAAGGGGAGGTGCACAACTAGATCATAGAAGAATCCTAAATATCAAATCTCAACATTCTACGACCAATAGGTTTTGAGATATGCGAGTTACATACATACGTACGTACGTACGTACAGACGGCATGGAAAAACTGGCCACAGCAGACTCGCCGCTGGTCAAAATGAGTTGCAGACGCGTTAATAGGATCGTGCATGCTAGCCTACGATGAGATGCATCGAAAAAATTCTTAAAATTAAATTTAGAGGTAGTCAAAATCGGTTTTTTTGTCGAAATTTGGCCCCCAAAATTTTTCGGGATCACATTACTTCCTTATACTACGTACAAGGAAGTAATAATTACAATTCGTACTTAATAAATTAAATCTGCATTCTAGAGTATTAATCGCTTTGTTTACTGTAAAATATAAAACTATCTTGAATTTTAATTTAGGATCTTTCTCGTGCTTCGCAATCAAAATTAAAATGTTACGTGGCTGCGTAAACTCAGTGTTAGCTAGAATACTATCTCGTCGGTCAGTTCTCTTGCATAACAGAACATTTCATTTAAAATCGCATCCAATTGAAGATGCTTTAAAAAAATCTTTACAGTTTCTTAAGAGTTCTAGAGCAGGTAGTAAATCGTAGTCTTTTGACTGCAATAGCTTTCTTAATGGATTCACGGAATTGAAGGTTTTATATCAAATAATAATAGAACATAGGAACATGAACTGTTTGAGAGAGTTAAATAATCCTGAAGCCAAATCACTGAAACAAAAACTTAAAATTCTTTCATCAATTTTAACGGTAGCCTTACTGGAATTAGATTTGTCAATACCTTTATACCTTACCAAGAATGCGATTTGTTCGATTTTTTTGGCATCAGGAATGCAAACTAGAAATATGGGATAGTACTGGCTTTTGAATTTCATTAACAAAATATAATTTGAATCCAACTGAAAACCTTGTGAAAAATCTAATCAAAATGGGTAAATATTTGTTTGCACATCACATATAAACAACTGAAGCGAATGAAATGAATCTTATAGCAGCACCAAAAGTGGCAACTTAATTTAAACTGCAGGTGCTAAAATATTTCTAATTCGTTTAAAAGGTTTGAGATTTAAAACTGTTGTTTGAAAACTGTGTGTAAATGCATGTTCGCCCTTTGTTAAAAAATGGCTCAATGGAATAGAATGAAATTTGGCATTATATTGAATGGTAATTTAATTGAAACACTAGATATCAAAATTGTTTTAAATAATTCATAGACTTTGAGATTTTGTAAAATCGCTTAAAAAGTTTGTTCTGGCATCCATCAAAAGCAGATTAAAAGAACAGAATGAAATTAGGTCATATGATGGGTAACAAAGCATCATCGAAATTTTTAAATGATTTGAATAAATTGAAAGGGTTTGTAAGAGTTGCATTGTATTTTTTTTTTCTTTTTCAGGGGGCGGGGAGAGAGGGGGGGAATTGTAATTTAATTGAATTATATTGATTGGTAATTTAATTGAAACACTAGATATCAAAATTGTTTTAAATAATTCATAGACTTTGAGATTTTGTAGAGAGGGGGAGGGCGTCACTTTAAGGCGTCTGGAGGTAATACAATAGGTGGCTGTTCGACTCAAACAAATTACGTCAATTGCTTTTTTAAAAATTATTTTATTTTTCTTTTGTTTTGATAAAATTGTGCAAAAATCTTACAGGCATAGTATTAAAATTTCTAAAGTTAATAGAACAAAATTCAGTTACTGAGGAGGAGATTGAGTTAAATAACATTGTTTGAATTCTTCCTAATTAAATATTATAAATATACCACTTCGTGAAGACAACTAGTGGTCAGACAAAGGGGATGAAATGAAATTTTGTTTAAAAGTAGGCGGTTAGTAAATTAAAATTACAGGTTTTTAATTTTCTACAAATTCGATTTATTTTTGAGGTATGACATAAACTTTGATAAAGTTCTCCGCAAATCAAGCAAAATCATCAAAATATAATTCAATCAGACGTTGCAGTGTTAAATATAGGCTACTTGCTATTACAAAGCATTTTCCAAGTATTCTCTTTTCAGTTTAATATTCATTACTAGCATCTTCTTTTGCACCTTTAAATGACTTTTTGATGTAAGAACCTCATTCACTAAAAGAAAACGTTAATTTTGAATGTAAAATATTTTCTCTATTGACAGTTTGTCTCAGTTAATTTGTTACTCTCTAACCTGTAATCGTTAAACAATACACGAGAGTTATAACTTTGCTTTCTATATTTCTGCCAGTATGCTAATTCCATTTTTGTACTCCTACAATGCAAACGAAATTTCGCGCGGCTAGTAAAAACCCATCAATGGCGGATGGGTACATCAGCTGCTAAAGTTATATAGAATTATATTCTTCGGAATATTTTTTAACAATTCTTTTGCTAATACAAAATGTATTTTTCAAATTCGAGCCAAAATGCCGCCCCTAAAATTTGCCTCTCCGGACAAGGGTCCGGTTTGTCCGGCCCTAGGGTTGCCCCTGACTCTTAAAAAACACTCCTTTGCGTGCAACAAGTTCTACAATCGTGAACAAAATTCGCCAGTTTTCTTCTAAACAGACGTTAATTAGAACATCAGATACGTAACGTTGCGTAACTCGTCGAAAGATGTAGGAAATTTCAACCGTGGAACGGCATTTTCCACGGCCGCAACTATATGAGGGCATGGACGCCGGCAGCATACGGCAAGGGGGGCAATGCCCCCCCTCCTGGATTTTTGTATGAAGTGTTTTTCCTTGCTTTTTTGCTCTTTCCAACACGGTAACCATACGTTGAAGTAGTCTTTGCCCTTCTTGAGTAGTCTTTGCCTCCCCCTGGAGTAGTCTTTGCCCCCCCCTGGGAAATATTCTGCCGGCGCCCATGTATGAGGGTGATAGAGCACCGTGTTGAAGGTGGCGCCGAAATCTGTCCGGTTCCAGAGAAGGGGGCTCCAAAATGAAGATTTGCCCAACTGTGGTTTGCTAAAGAGGCCGCCTTAATTGAAGTTTAGCCACATATACTCTCCTTGTCTTGGGGGCCATTTGGCACCCCTCTGTGAGGGCATGACAGACCCCTTTCAAGGGCGGCTCCAGGCTGAATTTTCGGAGGGGGGGGGCATCGAAATTTTTACATAGTTTATAAATTGTTCAAAATGTAAATTGAATGTGTGAAATCGTGAAGTATACCCATCTAAACTTCTGAAACAAAAAGTTCGGAGGAGGGGGGGGGGTTGACCCCCTACGGCTCCCTCGCTAGAAGCCGCCCTTGCCCTCTTCTGCTGCTTTATTCCTTTGTCTGTTCATTTTGTGCCACGATAGTAGATTTCATAATCGTGGCATAAAATCACTTTGCAGTCCGTCTCAGTTTGTTTTATTTAGTTTATAATCATTATACACATGCGTATAACTATTAACCCTTTACCGCGCGGTGTTCTCGCCGTGAGGACACCCTACTCTGAAGTTTTGACTGTTGCCAGTCACGAAGAAGAGATTGGATTTCTATAAAGCTAGCTGCGGGTGACAGAGCTCCACGAGAATCCTCTACTTTTGAGCACGTCGTTTCCCGTAAAAAAAGGGTCACGATTCTTTTGAACAGCACCGACATCTGCTGAAAAATGGAAGAACGCGAGAACAGCTGGATAGATGGCCCAATGCCGAAAAAAGGGCAGCCGTTGCCATCGCTCGACTGAACGACCCGCAAGAAGGCGGACGATCGAAACTTGCATCGCGTGCCACTGATCGAGAGACCCTTTTTGGACGCAGCTGGCTGTGCCCGCGCACAGCCAGCTGTCGTCCATAAAGGGTTCTCTCGATCTGTGGCACGCGATGAGCGTTTCGATCGTCCGCCCTGTTGCGGGTCGTGAAGTCGAGCGACGGCCACGGCTGCCCTTTTTTCAGCATTGGGAAAGGGTTGCGCCTCAAAGGGTTAAAGAGTCATGAGAAAAAAGGCGATAAAAAGTATGCAGATAGCTTGCCTGCATTCTCTTTAACAACTCGAGTCTTGCCAGCATAGGGGCAGTCGCAAGCAACGGAAATGTCGGACGTCGGGCAGATCACGCTCATTTTGACGAACTTCTGAAAACAGAAAGGGGAATTATTGAGAACTGCATTCTGCAGTTGAAACGGGTTCAAATTCATCTATTACCATTGAGATGAGATGGGTGACAAAAATATTTGGGTACTTACGTATTATCCCGGTGGTACGCCAAGACGAGCGATTTTTCGGCAAGATAAATGCCGGACACACGAAATTATGGACGGTTTGGAATACGATTGGCAATAGTTTGCCAGCACATTGGACGAAAAAACAGTTTGGCGATAATGACTGCCGGAATAATATAACAATATTTGTTTTGAAATGCGTTTTTATAAAAGAGCTCGATGCAAAGAAATCGTCGCGAACTCTGTTTTTTAAGTAACGATAATGACGGAAGAATAATTCCACCTACTCGAGTCGTCAGAGGCACCGAAGGGGTGGAGTTTGACCCACTGTTTAGTTCATTTGGCGATAAACGTGTAAATGCGGGCAATTTTGGTGAATTTTTTATGAGGTAACCTTTGAGATTAGCCGCCATTTTGTTTTTGCTGTTAAAAGATAACAAAGCAGGTAAGTTAAGTCTCATTTTCTCAGTTCCATTTTTCGTCTATTTATGCATTTTTGTGGGGTCATCGGTACTTACGTATTTTCCCGGCGGTCCGCCAAGACGAGCGATTTTTCGCCAAGATAAATGCCGAATACATAAAACTATTAATGGTTTAGAGTACGATTGGCCACCTTGGCGAGAATGAGGACGTTAAAGCTGGAATCAGGCCACAACGGATTGTACCATTCAGTTTGAACTGCACCAGTCGTCGCCAAGTTCTAAAGTCCATAGAAAGCAAACGGGTACAGCTTTAGTTTAATCCTTTTTCGGCTCTATTGTAGTTGGCAACTTTTTTCGGTGCGATCAGTGACATGATATGGCACAAACTAGCCATTGTTTGCCTTTTGTTCATGAAGTGAATAAACTGAAAGCCTGGTGAATCAAAATCTATAAATACATAATGCAAAATTATACATCTCTGTTTAAAAATAACAAAAAAAAATACTAAATTGAAATAATTAACGACGTTCATTTCTAAATTTATCCAATTTGGTTATGGCCAATTTTTGCCTGAATATCTTCTAACGAAATAGTTCTCCAGGTCAATATATTGAGTAATGAAGGACTTGAACTCACTTGTAAAGATTCACCTGAAAAGAATGAATTTCTGTTCTTTGAAAGCTACTCGACGCATTAATTAAGGAGACGATTAATTTGGGTTAATTTCTAAACTTCTAGAGATCCATTTTACTGCCATTAAATATTTTAGGCTTAATATCGAGTCGCCATTAGTCAATTTTCATTCTTGCTTTGCAAAGTGAGGGGGTGTAAAATATAACATGAGGGCTCGTAATATAATCAGTCCGTTTCTTCAGATTACCAGAAATTTCCACATTCCGCCAGCTAACTTTAAAGGGAAGCTCAAATAACTCGGGCACTCTTTGTGTATGAATTCAAACAGAGGTTTGTATGTAACGCAAACGCTGTTGCTGCGGTAGTTGATGGGGTCCCTTATGCGGCGAATCTCGACGAACTCTGCAAGACTGTTCGTGTTTAAGTGTTAGTACCATCGTTGCATACGTAATACTACACAAGGCCGGGAAATGGGGCTTTCAAAACTGGGGAATATGTAGATGGCGCTTTTTTGTCCTATGAGAACTCATCGTTGCCTTATTACTCCATGAGAGCTATCTTTATATTGCTCGTATTTTTAGATTGGCACTTATGTAGTATCCCGGCGGACTGCCAAGACGAGCGATTTTTCGCCAAGATAAATGCCGGAGCCTATTTGACGAAAAAATAGTTTGGTTTTGTTTATGTTCTGGGCATTCGGTGAATATTGAAGGTGCAACGTATGGTAACAGTCTTCGTTTCGTTGAAGTACTCACGCTAAAATCCTGTACAGTAAAATGCTTGCTGCAAATTCTTGAATATTTATTTGGACACCAAAGAGACTTGCCCTCATTTCCTTGGCGAGAAATAGCAACCCGCCACTCATCTTTTAAAATGGTATCTATTGAAAAACGGTGAAATCTGGTATTTTCTTTTAAAGAGCAATCAGATTAATTGCAATAGGGTAGACAGCAGTACACCATTTTCGCCTAATTATTTTTGCGTACAATGTAATTACGATAGGTACGATGAAATAATAACAAATATAATAAGGTAAATGTTTAAACGTCTCGAAAACTCATTGTTAACATTCAAACAGCCAGAAAACACAAACGTTGAAGGATCATAAGAGCGCCCCCAACGGTCATTTTAGTGAACTAAGTTTTCGCCCGTTTAATTGCTGAAAAACCCGACCTTTTCCTGTCCTCGTGTAAGTATTACATAGGCAATGGTATCATATCGTTGTATTCTCTAAATTGTTGAATTGTTTTCACTTTTTTGAGCATTTTATTTATTCAGTAAAAACTCTTTAACTCCTTTCTCGAGCTTGTCAACAACCCCAAATATCTGGGAGTCGTCCTTGACCCAACACTTCGTTTTGCAAAACACATCGACAGCACTGCAAATAAAGCTCTCAAAAAACTAAACAATCTCCTCTAGGTATGTGGTACAAACTGGGGTTCAAGATCTACCTTAAAAAGTACCTACTGTACCATCATCAGGCCAATCCTCGAATACTCTTCCCCAATCTGGGCTCCTGCATCTGAAACAGTTAAAGCCAAAGTCGATTCCGTTCAATATAGAGCGTCAAAAATTGCAATCGGTGCTGTGTTCTCAACCGTTGCCTACACTATATTCAAGAAAAGGCCGGAAAATGCGGCTTTCAACACTGGGGAATATGCAGATGGCGCTGTTTGGTTCTCTAAGAACTGATCGTTGCCTGGTTACTCTATGAGGGCTATCTTTATTTTCCCTTTTTTTTTAGATTGGTGCCTAGTGCCTACGTATTATCCCGGCGGACCGCCAAGACGAGCGATTTTTCGCCCAGATAAATGGAGCACATTTGACGAAAAAATAGTTTGGCAGGAATGACAGCTTGGATAATAGTACGGAAGTACCTTTAGATTCTTTACATTATTTTACAATTTTAAATTCACATCGGTTTACGGCACAAACCGATATGGATGTTAAAGTATGCATCGTATGTATTAAATTGCATGTTATCTCTCTATATAAAATATGTTCTCACTGATTGACTTATTCAAACATATGAACGACCAGACAAAACTATTGGAGATATTAAGTATGAAATTTTAAGAGCTTATTCATTTTGTCCTTATTTCCTTGGGAAGAAATAGCAATCCGCTACTTATCTTTTAAGATGGGATCTTATGGAAAACGGGGAAATCCAACCGTTGATCCACCATTTTCTTTCAAGAGCAGTCAGAATTATTACAATAGGGTACACAATAAAGTACCATTTTCACTTAATTATTTTTGCGTACAACGTAATTATTTATCCGTTCAATGTAAAATAATAACAAATATAATGAGGTAAATGTTTCAGCATGTTTAAACGCCTCGAAAACTTAACACATCATTGTTTACATTCAAACAGCCAGAAAACACAAATGTTGCCAGGACATAAGAGCGCCCCCTAGCGATCATTTGAGTGAACTAAGTTTTCGCCCGTTTTATTGCTGAAAAACACGACCTTTAGTAGTGTTACGTAGGAAACGCCTCGACAAACAACCTTAAAGCTGAACTAGAAAGTGAACTTCCTTCCTTGTAAAGGACACGCAAATTTGCCGAGGGTTAAATTTACCAACAGAATTAGAAGCTACAATGAGGATCGCATGTCTAACATGGACGTGGGCGGGATTGGCAAGACTTCACTTCGATATCAGAAGGGTCTTGATCATTCCTCTTTCGACATTCTTCAAGAGCCTCTTGTTTCCATCAAGCCACCTGATAGTGTCAAGATTCTTTTGAACTTATTGCAACTTTCTCTAATAGTCTCTCTATTCTATGGAACGGCCGCTGTCAATAGCTTGTTTGGCTATCTTCTCCTAATCCGTGGGGATTTGAATTTCGAGAAACATGTCCACGGACTTGGAAAACTCCGAGGAACCTGATAAGCTGACTTAAATTTCGAAAATCGAATTATTTTAGAAGATATTCATTAAAAAACTGAAAAAATAAAACAGAATGGTTGCCAGATTGGGCATAAAATCATTCATTCCTTTGCAACAAAGCCATTCCAAGTATGTAGAATCGCGTGAAATTGACAAAATTAAAAAGTATATGAAATAAATAACTCAAAGTGTGTTACACAAAGTTGACCATTTTCAAATAGTCAGTTCGCTTAGACAACAGGAGTTTAGAATGAGCGAACACTTAGTTATTCGTTTTTCAAAAACAGAATAACTAAGTGTAACTGATTTTAAAAGCGCCCTCTTGACATTAGGTACAATCTGGCGAAAGGGTATCTTTCCAAGCTGGGTGGATCTAAACCGCGAGTTCCGAAATGCTAGAACCAGTTTCTTGAAAATGAAAAATAATTAAAATGCAGATTATTTTAAAGCCGGTGAAGTATTTGCTACCAGTAGAAATATTGGGTGGTGTTCACTATGCCATTATAGCACTTATACTACACTTTGCAAACCTGCCAGCGCGGCGAGAGGATATAATTCGTGGTGCTCAATACGCCCATCTGCAAAGGATTATGTGTATGAAAATAGGGATAACGGTTTTCCGGGAACCTTACATGAGCAGTCATTATGGGTTGTGAGCAGTGTCAATCGCCCCATCATGAAAAGTCGCCATGGCTGGCAAGCTATCCTAGCTGTTCCGTTGTTTTTATCAAAGAAAGGATATGGAGTACTGTTTTCTTAGAGCTAATGATTCACTATACATATACGCAAGTCGCCCAATTATGAAAAATCGCCATAATTGGCTAATACGCAAGGTGTTCCATGGGTTTCACATAATTTAAAATAGTACGAAGTTTAAATTTTTATGTTCATTATATACGAAGTTTAAATTTTTTGTCAAACCCTACTATTTTCAGTGGAAATAATGGTATAGCTTAGAGAAGTTTGCCAGTACCGGCATGTGTCAAAAGTCGCCAAAGTATTGAATGAACCTTCGCCTCTTTTGGAGATGTATCGGCAAGTTCGTCCTCAAGACTGAACTTGGCTTGACGATTTCTGCTACATTTGGCATGAATTTGCTAAATCCTATTAATTTAGTATGAGAATAAATTTTATACCAAGAGCTAAAGAAAATTGCAGTAGACCCCCCCCCCCCAATAACGCGCGTCCATACAACGCGGATTCGTAGAACAGGCAAATAAAATAGGATTGTTTTCGTATAACACATTAAAAGAGACTCGTACAGCACGTTAAAATGACAGATGCTCTGATTTTATGACACTTCAGCTCCTGTCATTAGTATAACTTTAGAATGACAACACTAACATCATTGTATTATGCAGCGATTATACCGCGTAGTCCGCACTACAGGTGGAGTATAGCCCAGGCCAGAGCCTTATTATCGCATGGGCCAATCGGGACTTTCTCAGGGCCCCCGGCTCGGAAGGGCCCTCCCTATCAAATGTTGTTTTGAAGTATTCTTTCTTATATTAAAATTTTATGAAAAATAAAATAAATTTCATAGATGCGGGCCCTAAATTCATCCATGCCCGGGGCCCCGGGGCAAGAGGTTATTTTGAGGCCCCTATACTATCGCAAGCATTTTAACTTACTTTTGTTGGTTGTTGCAATTTCCCGAAATAAAAATAAAACATTTTTAAAGAGTACTAACATTGAATTAAAAATGACCTATTTATGGATACTTATTGAGAACAAGACTCGTATTTAAAAGTGATTTTAATATTTTTGGAGTCCGTTGGTAGGATGAGCGCATGGGTGTGCTCATTCATGGAATGGCCATGACGAGGCACGGGAGCCAAGTTTCGCACTCCAAAAAATTTTCTGGATGCACCCAAAAGCTCGAAATTTTCTTTCCTTCCTCACGGAATAAAAAATGTTAATTCATGGATATTTTGTGATAAGCCTATAGAGGGCCCTATCCTACGTTTTCAAAAACGCCTCACTTCTCGTTGATGGATCCATGAGCCATTGAATTTGAAGAACAGACAATAAATCTCTTAAGTCCATCTATTGGTTAAAAAATAGGCTATAGATATTACAAAAGAAATTGAGTTGAGAGAGATTGGGGAGGCCCTTGTTTTTCCGGGCCCCCGGGCTATTGCCCCGTATGCCCGTGCAGAGCCCGGTCAAAATCACTGTGGGCCCCTGGGCAGAAGGAAAAAACGAGGCCCCCTGCAATAACTCCTCCCCCCCCCACTTAAAAAAAAGAAACAGATTATGATGGGTGTATACTGAAAATTTTAAATATCTTGCCCCTTCCAAATACACATTTTGTTTGAAGTCATCTGAAATAAACGAATCGAGTGACAGGATGTCCAAGAAACACAGATAGTGAAACGTGACATCGAAATGCTATACTATCCCAGTAGCTAACCTGTACGGAATACAACCCCTTTTTGTACGCAGTCACTTTTGTCCCTATTTCTTAAAATAACTCATCATTAAAATATTTTGTTACTTTTTTAACATTAAAAAGAGTCTTTACAAAACCGGGCGAGTTATTTTCCTGCCTAGTGGTACGCTCTATCGATTCTAGAGCCTTTCGAACCATTAAAAATAAGTTCAAATGAATGGATACACAAATGTCAATGTGAATGAGTTTCATTGTTTTCATACTTTATAATTAAAAAAAATCTGGAGTGACTCCACTCGACTTTCCGAACACTTATGATTAAGATCATTACAAAAGAAATGATCAAGCATTTAAATAAATTTTAATTCATGAAACATTCAAACATATATACCCAATTGAAACTCAATCGAATGCACCGTTTAAACGCTTGCGGTCTTTCAAGAATGTCTCCCCATATGCCATTATGCCATAATATAAAACAAATTTTTGTTATAGCCCTGTAGAAAAGCTATAAGTCTTATACACACCCAAATCAATACCGGTCTTAAGAGGGTGATTTATAACATCTATACCCAATTTCAGCTCAATCGAAGGTACCGTTTAAACGCTAGCGCACTTTCAAGAATTTCCCCCGATACGCCATAATGTAAGAGAAATCTTTGTAGTAGCCCTGTAGAAAAACTATCAGTCCTATACACACCCAAATCAATACCGGTCTTGCGACGGTGGTTTATAACATATATACTCAATTTGAGCTCAATCGAATCGACCGTTTAAACGCTAGCGCACTTTCAAGAAATTCCTCCCATAGGCCATAATGTAAAAGAAATCTGGGTCGTAGCCCTGTAGAAAAACTATAAGTCCTATACACACCCAAATCCATACCGGTCTTGCGACGGTGGTTTATGACCTATATATCCAATTTGAGCTCCATCGAATGCTCCGTTCAGGAGCTATCGTGTTCACTCCCATACACACAAACACACATACACACACACACACATACATACATACATCTCGTAAAAATAGCATCAATGGATTCAGAAGCCCTCCAAACGTGTCAAAACACCCCAATCTCGAAGTCGAAATTTTTCAGGATGACACTACTTTCCTTACAGGGTACATGTTCGGAAAGTAAAAATCATTTACTTTTGAATATTTTTTATGCTTTGCCATTTTATTGTAAATATATAGAAGTGTGAGAGGTAAGATTTTGGGGCCCTCCAATCGGTGGGCCCTGGGCAGTGGCCCCGTTTGCCCTGCCGGTCATAGGGCACTGTAGCCCGTGGGATCATCGGGCTCCGTTTGCGAGATTTCAAAAATGTCGGGCCATCGAATAGCAAAATGTTCACCTCGCGCCGCACGTCTATTTGACTCGAATCTATTTTCCCCTTCGAATGTATGTATCGCTTAATCCCTCGCGCCCATGCAGGTAGGTCACACCTCCGGAAAGCTGTACAAACAGCGGTGCTCGCAAGACGCTCTGGAAGGTCTTGCGATCGCGGAGCAATAAATATTCCCCGGATTATCTATCTATCCATCTCGCTATACTGATAAAAAAAAAGAGCGAAACGCGCTCGTATTCGAGACCGACGCAGGTAGGTAACGTCAGGACAAAGTCTCGCTGGAGTTGAATGTGTTTTCGACAGGTAACGACTTTTTATCTATTTTAAACGTAAGATGGCGTGCCCGCCCCCCGTAACGGTGCCGTGCCATTTTTTTCTTCTTTGAACCCTTTGAGGCGCAACCCTTTCCCAATGCTGGAAAAAGTGCAGCCGTTGCCATCGCTCGACTTAACGACCAGCAAGAGGGCGGACCATCGAAACGTTCATCACGTGCCTTTTTTGACGCAGCTGGCTGTGCCCCGCACAGTCAGCTGCGTCAAAAAAGGGGTCTCTAGACCTGTGTCACGCGATGAACGTTTCGATGGTCCGCCCTCTTGCTGGTCGTTAAGTCGAGCGATGGCAACGGCTGAACTTTTTTCTGCATGGGGCAATCTATCCAGCTGCTATTCGCATTCTTCCATTTTTCAGCAGATATCAGTGCTGTTAAAAAGAATCGTGACCATTTTTTTACGGGAAATGACGTGCAAAAAAGTGAAGGATTCTCGTGGAGCTGTGTCACCCGCCACTATTTTTATAGAAATCAAATCCATTCTTCGTGACTGGCAACAGTCAAAACGTTAGTGTTGGGTGTTCCCAGAGCGGGATTAAAGCCGTAGTCCGTTTCAGTAAGGACTTCGTTAACCCTCGAACGCGTAGTGTTCCCGCTCTGGGAACACCCAACTCGGACGTTTGGACAGTTGCCAGTCACGAAGAGTCGATCGGATTTCTATAAAAAGAGTGACAGAGCTCCACGAGAATCCTTTACTTTTGAGCACGTCCTTTCTCCGTCACAAAAAGGGTCACGATTCATTTTTAAACAGCACGGACATCGGTCGAAGAATGGAAGAATGCGAGAACAGCTGGATAGAGGGCCCCATGCTGAAAAGGGGCAACCGTTGCCATCGCTCGACTGAACGACCCAGGCTGTCACAGCCGACTGTCGTCCAAAAAGGGTCTCTCGATCTGTGGCGCTCGATGAACGTTTCGATCGTCCGCCCTCTTGCGGGTCGTTCGGTCGAGCGATGGCAAAGGCTGCCCTCTTTTTCAGAATGGGGAAAGGGTTCAAAAAGCTATATTTTATAGAATGCGAAATGGACATGAGAAATTTGGCTTTTGTACTCTAATCCGCCAATGAAAAAAATTCCGGTATCCAATTTGGAACTTCAGAGACATTGGAAGGCTCATCTCTCTGGTTGTCACTATTTTGACATGGATGCGGTCGCCTGTGGGATACGTATGAACTAGAGATGAGTTCGGGCTCATTTTTGGAAGCCCGAGCCCGAGGACTTTTCATTCGAGCCCGAAATTTCAGCTAAAGATTAAAAAAAAATCAATTCCTACATGGATAGAATGCAATCCATTTTGCCGTTTGTGCCAATTAAAAGGCAAATAGAGTTGCAAACTCCCAATGCACTTTTTAATTCTTTGTATCCATCCTTTATCCAAAAATGTCGGATCTCGTGACTCACTCAGGAATAGAAACCGCCGTTCTAAAAGACCCAAAGAGCTTCACGCACCTTCTAGGCGCCCGTGCCGCTATTTTTATGTGTTTATTTATTTATTTATTTATCTTTTATAAGTACTTTTTTTTCCTCATGAATCCCTTTTTAAAATCTGTTTCAAGCAGTATCTCTACTTATTATAAAAGAAGGTGTCTGTGTGTGTGTGTGTCTGTCGGCAGCGTTACGGACAAACGGCTATACCTAGAAACACCAAATTTGGTACTCGGGAAGATGTAAATATGTAGTTGTGCACCTCGAAGCGATTTTTTCAAAATTCGACCTAGATTTTTTTTTATTTTATGTTTTATGCGATTTTTGGCATTTTTTCTCACCTAATTCGTAATGACGGCGGAAATGACGCTCGCAGCAAAACGGCATTTGTATCATCGGATAGAGGAGAAAATTTTCTTTTAAAAACAGTTTGTTCTGAATACGTAACATGATTGACCGATGTTTAGGAATTATTTTACTAAGCATTTGCTTCGGCGAATTGTTTCGTAAAATAATTTTAAAACTGTCGCATCTTGAATTCTATCCGTCATAACTTTTTGATATTTTGACAAATCGTGAAACATTCTTTTCTCCCTCTTTTAAAATAAAAACGAAAAAATTATGTAAATTAGATGATTTTTTATGAATTTTAATGCAGCCTAATGTTTAGAATTGAATAGCATCAACGCGATCTTACGCCATTCATTACATTGCGATTACGGCACGAGAATTTATGTTCGGTTGTTGCCACAGAAAGGATAAAAAAAAAAGGTTTTTTTCAACCAATCGAGTTTTTAAATGGGATATCAGAATTTCAATTCGCAAGTGAGGATCTATGACGTCAAATGCTTTAAGATACGTAAAAATTACGCCATAATTTTAACTCATTTATTCCAGCTCTATTTTCAACACAGGGAGACGATATTTTGATTAAAATTTACTGTAGAAATAAACTAAGAAATTCGCGATTATTATTATTAGAAGTGGTATTTTAATCCGTGCTTATTTAAAATTGAAATGTTTTCAAGCGCTGAAATGTTCATTTTAAAAGTTACAAAGTTCGTTTCAAAGCGCGATATATTAAAATTTTTCTATTTACTAGTGTTCAATAAAGGAGACATTTTTCACGAGCCCGAGCCCGAAAGCAATTGTGAATTTTAGAGCCCGAGCCCGTCTCATCTCTAGTATGTACCCGTGAAAGAAATTCAAAACAATTTGCTAAATTGTAAAAACGCTGCCTATCCGAGCTTCTAAACGGGCCTGCTTCTGCACTTCGATGAGTCATGCGAGGAGAATTTCGCATTATAAAATATAGCTTTGAATAATGAATGATTCATATCGCGCGGGGTAAAAATTTCAAGGAATTTCTTTCGAACTGCGTATTTTTTGGAGAAATGAATGAGTGATTCACAAAACTGACATAAGAAATTGAGCTTACACTCTTGGCTGTCGGAGCATCGGCAGCCAACGTGTTTAAAATTCCGATATTTAATTGTCAAAAAGGATGATCGGCTCCATGAGGGAGCGATGCCAAAATTCTTTATGGTTCCAAAGAAAGGAATGCCCGAATGAAAGTTTGTTTTCGGTGACGTGAACTTGAGTTGTCAGTAGAGTGTTGGCTCCGTAGTAACTGAATAATAATAAAAAAAAATCTGGAGTGACTCCACTCGACTTTCCGAAGACTTACGATGAAGATCATGACCCAGCATTTGAATCGATGAATCATTCAAACATATATACCTAATGGAAGCTCCATCGATTGTACCGTTGCAACGCTAGCACACTTTCAAGAATGTCTCCCCATAGGCCACAATGTAAAAGACATCTTTGTCGTAGCCCTGTTGAAAAACTATACGTCCTATACACATCCAAATCAATACTGGTCTTACGATGGTGGTTTATAACATGTATACTCAATTTCAGCTCCATCGAATGGACCGTTTAAACGCTAGCGCACTTTCAAGAATGCCTCGCCATACGCCATCCTGTAAAAGAAATCTGGGTCGTAGCCTTGTAGAAAAACGATAAGTCCTATACACACCCCAATCCATACCGGTCTTGCGACGGGGGTTTATAACCTATAGACACAACGGGAGCTCAATCCAATGCCCCGTTCAGGAGCGATCGTGTTCACTCACACACACACACACATACATCTCGTAAAAATAGCCTAAATGAATTCAAAAGACCTCAAAACGTGTCCATACATCCAAATCTCGAATTCGAATTTTTTCAGGATGACCATACTTTCCTGACAGGGTACATGTTCGGAGAGTAAAAAAAAAGGCTACCCACCGAAACGTATGGTGGTGAAATCCTTATGTGTCAATTTTTGGTCTATTATTAGCCGAGGTACGTTTGAAAAATGGTCGTTTTCTCATTTTTACCCAATTTTGGTTTCCTCGAAATGGGCACAGCTGCGAAAAATTGAAATTATCTCGAATAATATTTCGATCCAGATTCGATCAATCTGGTTATTTGAAGCTATTTATGGACATTTAAATAGAGTGTTGAAATAAAACTAAATACGTGTGTTATATTTTTACACGGAAAATGAAAATGAAAATCATATTCGGAACTTGCCCCAATTAAATGATCTTAAATAAAATGACCCCGAAATTCTCTTCTAAAAATGTATAGAACCGATATGTTCTCCGATGAGTGTCCTTTCAGTATTAAAAAAAGGAAGGTCATATTTTCTAATAACTTGGAAAATATATTTTAACAATCAGGTTTCGTGGTATGAAACTCCGTGTCGCTAGTATAAATCGCTTTCTCAAATAATTATCTCATTCTTATATTTCATAATTTTCGCAAAAAAAGCCATTTACGCTACTCACAAAAAGCGAATTGTTTCAGAAATTGCATCATCTACTACTAACTCTCAATGATGCAACTTGTTCTGTGTGAAGCCTTGTGTTTCTTTTACTTTTCTGTTCTGAAATCCGTTGTTATGGAATTCAATAGCGGGACAATAGTATTAAAATAATATTTTTATCGCTGGAGAAGTGAAAAAGTATATCGAGATGGTAGTCAGCTTTGATGAACTCTTAAGAAATTGACCAATAGCTCTTTCAAGCTTCTAAGGAAAATAATGTGCGGCTTAAAAAAAGAAAAAAAAAAGTCTATATAAATAAAATTGTGTGTACGTTACGTGGAGTGAGAAAATTTTGTGATTTCTGTTCTTTTCAAGCACCTGGGAACCCAGCATGACAGTCCAGAAAAGGTATGTTTTTCTATAATTCTGTCCGTGGCTTTTTTTTTTTTTTAATTAACACGCTTTTATTAGCTTCACCTGTATGTATGCATGTATGTATGCTTGTATGTTTGTAACAGACTCCTTTGAACTCGATTTTGACCCACTCTAAACGGGCAGATTTAATTGAAACTTTGTAGATATATCAAGGATCGATGACAATACAATAATTTGATAAGTTTATCTCATTATCCTGATCAGGATCGCCAGGGTTCAATAATTTCCTCATTTCTTATCCTGTTTGAAAGTAGAACACTTCCAAACATTACAATCTTAAGAAAACCCATTCTTACTGTGGCCGTGATCGTATAGTGGTGAGTACATTGCGTTGTGGCCGCAATAACCCAGGTTCGAATCCTGGGCACGGCGATATTTTTATTTTTACAAAATATCATCATCCATCCCATTATGGAAGAGTTGAGTACTAGAACATGTTAAGGCCATTCTTTTTAACAAGCTTTTATGGGTTGATGAGAGACCTATTTTTCCTTTTTAGCGAGGAAGGTAGCATTTAACTGCAGGTTAACAGTTAATACTTTGGTGCACAGCACAGCAGGGGGCTAAATGGGACCCTTTACTTAGCTTACAATTGAACTTTAGCTTTAAATTGGATACCCAGCCCACCCGAAATAAAAACCTGGCTACGCCACGGGTGCACAGTGAAAATACATTATTTCTTTGTAGTACTTTTCACCTGAGTGCTCCTTAGTGTCTTATGAGAGATATCATAAATTTCAAATACATACAGTTTAAAAAACACGCTTTTATAGCAAATCGAACTAAAAAGTGAAACATAAAAATATAGTATAAAAAACCAAAAAACACGCTGTAGTGATAAATTGAACTAACTAAAAAGCGAAAAATAATTCTTAATATAGAAATAAATGAATGAACGAAAAATAGTCTTACTGTAAAAAAAGCGTGGAGTGCTCCATATGAGTTCTGAGAGAATATTCGATCGTTACGATGAGTACAAAAATGATACAAAAAATAGAGCACAAAAGCGCCCCACGCTTTTGTGCGTGGGGCGCTTTTTTTTTTTTACAGACCGTTGAATTGAGGTAAATTCTATTGCATGAAGATGATATTTTTCATCCTTTTAAAAATATAGTAAAATACATATTTAATTTTATTTCAGTACAGTTTTTTTAATGGATCTTATAAATAGCTTAAATCGGTACTAGAAAGGTCGAATCGGTACTGAAAGATATTTCTCATGTTAATGGCAGTTTTCCGCAGTATTGCCAAATCCTAGATAGCCGAAATGTGGTAAAAATAGAGGTTCTTCAAATGTCCACATCCTGGCCAATAAAGGGCAAAATGCTTTTCATTTGATATACGAGGATTTCACCCTTATAAGTTTTGGTGGTATATATAGTTTTACTTTCCGAACATTCCCTGTAAGGAAAGTATTGTCATCCTGAAAAAATTCGACTTCGAGATTTGGGTGTATGGACACGTTTGGAGGTCTTCTGAATTCATTTAGGCTATTTTTACGAGATGTATGTATGTATGTGTGTTCGTGTGTGTGTGAGTGAACACGATAGCTCCTCAACGGGGCACTCGATGGAGCTCACATTGGGTCTATAGGTTATAAACCACCGTCGCAAGACCGGCATTGATTGGGGTGTGTATAGGACTTAGTTTTTCTACAGGGCTACGACAAAGATTTCTTTTACATGATGGCCTATGGGGGGAATTTCTTGAAAGTGCGCTAGCGTTTAAACGGTCGATTCGATTGAGCTCAAATTGGGTATACATGTTATAAACCACCGTTGCAAGACCGGTATTGATTTGGGTGTGTATAGGACTTATAGTTTTTCTACAGGGCTACGACAAAGATTTCTTTTACATGATGGCCTATGGGGGGAATTTCTTGAAAGTGCGCTAGCGTTTAAACGATACATTCGATGGAGCTCAAATTCGGTATACATGTTATAAACCACCATCCTAAGACCGGTATTGATTTGGGTGTGTATAGGACTTATAGTTCTCCTAAAGGGCTACGACAAAGACTTTCTTTTATTATGGCATAATGGCCTATGGGGAGACATTCTTGAAAGTGCGCCAGCGTTGAAACGCGCAGTCGATGGAGCTTCAATTGGGTATATATATGTTTGAATGATTCATCGATTAAAATTTATTGAAATGATTGGTCATGATCTTAATCGTAAGTGTTCGGAAAGTCGAGTGGAGTCACTCCAGATTTTTTAATCTGTTACTATGCAAAGCAACAAATTTCTGTAATTTTAAGTGATTTGACATGGAATGAACAAGCACCGAGTAAACGGCTATATCTCATGCAGTATGTTCGCTGAAGTCCGTTGTCAACCTAATCATTTCGGAACGGCATATTCATAAATGTGCGCAGACCCGATATTAGTAAAGGTGCTGTGCTCTGCGCAAGAAAACGCGCTTACAGCGCCATTGGGCGGCTCAATATGGAAGGAGCGTTCTTACCTCAAAAACTGTACGAGTTACCGGAAAAAAGTCGTCGATTCATTAGGAAAAGACCTCTACAGCACATGAATGTTAAAAATTGAAGGCCTAGAATGCAAAGTGTATTAATGTATTATAAAGTTACGTCGACGTTTTCGCCAACGTCGACGTAACTGTATAATACTTTATAATACTCTATATAATACTTCATAATACCTGCTCTATTGTAAAAATTTCAACGGGAATTACAGACTAGCGCCCAGCTGTGTTTTGTTGTTCTAGTTCATTAAAAAGCTTCTGAAAGTAAATTCCCAAAAGTAACTCCGCTTGGCGATGTCTTCTATATTTGGCGAGAATCTGCCAAACCGTACTATTTTACGAGGAGAATAATGATATAGCTTAGAAAGGTTTGCCGGTACCGGCATTCATTTTCCCCTCCTAGCATGTGAACGAGGTTATAAACGCGAGCGCGAAATTTTAGTTATTTTTTCACTTTTGAATTGTGGAGTTCTTGTGGTTGCCTTAGCAGCAGGTGATTCTGAAAAAGAAAAATAAATAAAAGCCCTCCATCTTGAGAGAATTGTAAATCGAGTTTACATTTGTTACGAGTGAGTATATTTACGCCAGAAAATAGCTTTGAATTCCTTACTTTGTTTTTGATACATTTAATATTTTAATGAGTTTGAAAGTTCATCCGAGTTTAGATAAAGTCTATCGAGATGAATTAATTAATGGGTGTAAATATACTATTTGTTTGTGTTCTTATAAACGTACGTTCGCGAATTTGTGAAAATATGTTTGTTCTTACCTTACTCCAGCAGCGTAACCGGACAACTGCTGCCCTTTTTACATAGAGTGATAGAAGCAGTTAAGGAAATCTCCTCGTAACGCACTCACGAAATTAACGAATTTAATTCCGTCACAAATACACACTTTAAGAAACCTTATGTGTGACAAGTATGATTTTTACTTCCTTGAACGGAGTATAAGGAAGTAATGGGATCCCGAAAATTTTCGGGGACCCAATCTCGACGAAAAATTCGATTTTGACTACCTCTCCATTTACTTTTAAGAATTATTTCGATGCATCTCATCGTAAGCTAGCGTGCACGATCCTATAAACGCGTCTGCAACTCATTTTGAACAGCGCCGAGTCTATTTTGGTGAGATTTTCCATGCCGTCTGTACGTATGTATGCAACTCGCATATCTCAAAAACTATGGGTCGTAGAATCTTGAAACTTTATATTTAGGATTGTTCTATGATCTAGTTGTGCACCTCCCCTTTTGGTCTCAATCGAATGGATAGTTTATGTACAGGAAGATTCGAAATACATTACGCTGTACGGGCCGAAATTCATTAAACTCGCATATCTCAGAAACTATTAGGCGTAGAATGTCGAACCTTAATATTTAGGATTGTTTTACAACAATCCTAAATATTATGTTCTAGCATCCTAAATATTAAGTTCCGCATCTATTTGTGCACCTCTCCTTTCGGTTCCATTCGACTGGATACTTTATCTACAGGACCGCACAAAAGATTCGAAATACTTTACGCTCTATGGGCCGAAATTTATTAAAGTGTATTTTAGAGGTATTGGGCTATTTCAAACGACTCAGAAGTGATCCGTTAAGAGTTACAAAATGAATAAATATCTCCATTAAAAAAAGTGTCTTTATCACTCATAGTTCTGCTACAGGAACACCCAAAAGATTTCCAATACATAACGGTGAATGGCAATTTTAGGGGCATTCATCCATTTCAAGCACAATACCGTCCTACCCTATAAGTTAGGTCAGAGGTTCCCAAACTGGGTGCCGTGGCACCCTAGGGTGCCACGAGCGTATGTCAGGGGTGCCGTCGAGATAATCATGAAAGTATTTTGGTGCAGTAATCCAATAATTTCCTCTGAACGGTATCCACAAGAAAGTGAGCCTAGCCGATCACTCAGTGGGCTCAAACAAAAATATTTCAGTCAAGTTCAAGACTGTCCTGTAGCCTCTCTTTTATAGGAACTCCCTGAAATGGGGGTATTGTCAAAATTCTATATCCTTTGCTCAAGAGAGTACTTTCTTGATGGTTAGCCCTATAAACAAACAAACAAAAAATGCATGCAAACTGCTTCTAACTTTCATAGTCATATTGCTTTAAAAGAAATCTGCCGCGAAAGTTTTTAGCCTGACAAGGGTGCCGCGGGTAAAAAAAGTTTGGGAACCCCTGAGTTAGGTAATGGTCCGACCACTGCCACGTTCCTCCCTCAACAACTTCGCCAAAAGTCGCCAGGCTTGGCGACTTTTGATGTACGTGTGCATGTATTTATCTCTCAAATCTCAAAAACTATGAGTCGTAGAATGTTGAAATTTCATACATAAGATTGTTGTAACATCTAGTTGTGCATCTCGAATTTTGGTTCCAATCGACTGGAGAGTTTATTGACAGGACCACCGAAAAGAATTTCACTTCTTTAATGTCTATGGACATCTTCAATATAATGCAACTATAGACAGGCCTGTGGAGAGGGGAGGGGGCAGAGGGGGATTCCCCCCCCGGGCCCGTGTTTTCTGGGAGCCCGGGCTAAACTTAAAAAAAAAAAAATTCTGTATAGATAGAAATAGGATTCGCGAAAACCAACACCGACTGGAATAAGTAAAGACGAGACGCTTCTTATTATCACAGTGATTACTTATTTTTTAATAATAATTAGTTATAAAGTATGTTTATTTCGTTAGTGCTTCATGAATAGGCTCAATTTTTCACAGCAAACTTTCGAGGTTAAAATTATCTTATTGCTAATAGAACATTTCATGGAAGCTTTTTATTCTGTAAAACTTTTCACATATTTATTTTTATATATTAAGAATTCATTAAAGCGTTTTCTAAACTTATATCTTTTACGTTTAGCACATTTATTTTGCATATTTGTAATAGCTCATTAAATTTAATTAGAGCAGCGGTTCCCAATCTTTTAACGTCGCACCTCCCCCCTTCTCCATTTTTTTTTCGGGCATATTTTCGGGCATTTTTATTTTTCAACAGTGAACATTGAGTCGCCCCTCCCCCCCCCCCAGGGGGCGCGAGCGTTTGCGAAGAGCCGAAGAGCTTCTTTTACGAAAAGGCTTTCACCATTTGGACTATTGAACTCTATTTCTTCTCAGAATCTCGATGCCATTTTTCCAAACATTTGCGTATTTTTTGTACCTTACCCTTTTCGGTTGCTAGTACTGAGCGTTCATTCAGTGTATGCTGAAGAGAATAAAAAACTTCCACCGCTCTTGTTCGACTCAGACACCTACTTCCAGTTTAGGAACTCTTTGCATTGAGTCGGCACTAGCGAAAGAACTAGACTTTGAAATTATTATTGATACTTTCGCCTCAAAAAAAGCGAGAAAAGCTCATTTTTAATAGTTTTGATTTTGTAAAGAAAAATTCCAATCATTCGTATTATAAAGACCAACATTAAACTATTGAATGAAAGCGTCTTTTTTAAACTAAAATTTGTAAATGCCAGATAGTGGGGGGAAAAACAGTTTATTTGTATTTTACAATGTGAATAACTTTTTTTGGGGGGGGGGGGATTGCAGTATTTTTCGTATCGCAGATCTATCATTTATAACACGTACCTTATTGGTTGACTCGATTTCTTTCCTGAATCCGATGAAACGCAAAGAAAATAGGACTCGTTACGTACACGTAAAGCACACGGCCGTACCCACCACACAGCCATGCCTCGTTTTTTTAATTTTCTGAAAATTGGTTTGTTTCACGTGATACAGAAGCATATTTACAATTGCCACCAAACATGCCACACGCTTAAATCTACTGAGTAAAATAATAATCAAACGGAGTACACTTTTACTCAATTTATGACTTCAAACAGCCATTCTCCCGATTGAGTCAAATGGGCTCCATTCATCGACAAAAATCAATGGAGCAAAAATTCTCAATGTTTGAGCATTCTACAACAGCTCCATTTAGGCTAAATAATGATCAGAAATGAGGAGTGTCTGTCCGTTTTTGATTAACATAACTGTACTCGATTATGATTATTATTGAAGCTATAGAATGAGCATTTTTACAAAATCAGCCCCTTTTTATATTAATATATCTGTACTCAATTAAGATTATTATTTTAAGCTAGAAAAAAGGTGTTTTATGAAAATTGGCTGTTTTTGATTAATAGATTGAATGATTCGTTTTCTTCATTTTTTTATTATCAGAGCTGTCATCTAGGATTATAAGCCCGAGAAAATAAATTTTAAATCAAGGCAAATGCATTACATATATCTTAATACACTATACAAAAAGTATTTTTTTAATAAATAGAATATAATGTCACTGTAGTCTCTCGTTATAAAACGAATTCACAGTACAGTCAGAATACACAAATGCAATCGTGGTTCAACCAGCTGTGAGGTTTAATGAAAGCAGCAACCCAATTTATTGACATGAAAAAGGTAAAATGGTACTGACTCACTTCACTGAAGATATCCTAACTTCATTTGTTTTACAACAGCGACGAGATTTTTATAATCCAATCGTAAGAAACTATGTCCATTAAAACAAAATTTTTACCGAAAGCATCCTCTCGACATTCAGGTTGAAGTTATTTCACAACTCTGAATATGAAAAAGATGCATTTGGTATTCGGATATAAAATAAAATGATCACCAGCGAATACATCCAGAAGTAATCACCCACAGCAAAAGGACTTAGCATTAATTCCAGTATCCTCTTTAGAAACTCTTTTAATTCATATATATTGATAACGACATGTTTGTTCTTCGATGCCCGCCGCAAGCCACAATTCCCGCATTGTGACTATGTACCGTTTTCCGTTGAAGAGCGTTGGTCACGTGATAGTAATAGGATATCGTTACCAGGCATCTTTTCGTGGGGGAGAGACAGAATTCTGAAATAGACAAGATTTAAGTGAAAGTTGAGTTAAATAGAAACTTGCGAATTGGGAGTATTGTGGCGAATGGAGGAGTTTACAAATTATTGTCTTTAAGGAGTATTTTTCGGAAATTTTTAGCGTAAAAGGATTTAAATCAGCCGATAAGAAATTGAATCAATAAAGGAGTGTTAGTTTTAATCAATAGATTTAAGCGTGCAGATTAGAATGAAGCTCAAATTCTCCGAAACGGTAAACGCACATTTAAAAAAAAAAGAAAAAGCACAACGGCATGCAGGGCTCTTGCTCCCCTCCAACACTCGTAAAATTCAATTGAACTTGGCAAAATTAGATACCTAGTTGGCAAAATGGGTGAAAAATGTTGAACGAAAACGATATTTTACTTTCTGTTTCTGGTGCACTTGGCAAAATGACGCCAATCCAGTAGGCAAAAGTAAAAAGTTGGTAATGGAGTTGATAAACAAAAATAAGTAAGTGGGTACCGATATTTGACTTGGCATTTTATCGACATTCCCCCAGTGGTGTAGCGTAGGTTTCTGCTGCCCGGGGCAAATGCCAAATATGCCCCCCCCCCACACACACATACAAATAGGATATCATAAAGATAAATGTTTATATAGAACAAGGGAAATACTTTGCTTCATACAGAGTGTTTTATAAAATATATAAAAATTCTTACTAAAAAACGGAATTGACATGCGATAAAAAAGTTTTGAATTCTAAATTGTTCTATAAAAACAATAGTATTATAGTAGTATAATAGAATTTATGTATTTAATTCAATTCAATCTTTTAATGAAAAGATCGCATAAATTATGGATGAACAAAATAGGAATGATGCATACGGGAAAAAGCATATAGAGATTTAAAAGCCAAAGTGAAAGGAAAATGTGAATAGAACTATAATTTAGACTACATGATTTTAGATAATTACATTAAAGAAACACAAAGTAAATGATAATTAATATTTAATATGTGATCTACATCACAGGCGTCTTCAAATTTTACTGGAGTGAACAACGATTTTAATCTATTTTCATAAATTCTGTATTCTTATAATTCATTTTAGTGTTAAATATTCTAAAAATTCTAAAGATTGAGCTGAAATATCTAATCTAATAAGTGAAAATAATTTTCATAAGCAAATTTCAAATTGAACAAAACTGGAGAATTACATAAAATGTTATTTACAGACGGGGGAGGGGGTGAACAGGGTACTGGTGCCACCCCTGCAAAAGTAAAAAAGGCTCCCCTTTTACTTTTCGTAACCAAGTAAAGAAAATTCTTCCCCAAGAAAATTTTTTCCCAAAGAAAATTCTTTCGGAATTGCGCCCCAACGAAACCCATAATCTCCTAATTCTAATGTATATCCAGGTAATATTTAAAAAGACAAGACATCTAACAGGCGAAGGTCATTTTATAAAGGAAACGCAGCTGCAAGGTAAAATGATGGGGGAACAAACATTGATAGAAGTTTTAAAAGCCGAAGGAAGGAAAAACATGATACTATAAACGAAAAGTGACATAGTTATTTAAAAAAATGCTTGTATTACTTTCTGGCTGATGTTATTAAATATATACAGGGGCGTAGCTAGAAATTTTTCATGGGGGGGGGGTTACGACTACTACAACTCATAAAGTAATTAAAAAACTTTGTAAAAAACACACATAAGAAGTAAAAGGAGAACACACAAAACAACTCACACAAAAGAACACATAAAACACACATAAGAAGTAACTTCTTATGTGTGTTTTTTACAAAGTTTTTTAATTACTTTATCGTTTAACACCAGTATTTTGAGTGTTTTTTCAGTTACTAAAACTCATATAAATGTATACGTGTGTGTGATAATGTAGTGAAGAATATGCATTTTGTATGGCAAAAAATTCCTCATGGGGGGGGCCTTTAAGCTACGCCACTGCATACTCTCCCCCTAAAAATGTCTTAGCAATGGCTCTGACGACATGTGCGTCGAATGTAGAATTTCCTTCCGTTTTTGAAGTTCGTCAGAAACCACGGTAGAGTGAAGCCTCGATAGGTCGAGGGACGGCTGTATATGCATCCAGTATTGACGGAGAAATACTGCCGCCGCAGTACTTCGCTAATACTGGAGTGTAGGCATTTAAAAATAGGGATCTGTGACAGGTATCTTAATGTAAATCTTGTATTGTTTGTGAAGACCAGCAGTACGGCGATTCTTAATCACGAAATTATTTGGTATTGATCCATATAGCTGTGTCTTGACGACTCTCCAATTTTTTCAGGTACTCGAAGAGAGTCGGTGGACACTGTTCTCTGGACTTACGTTTTGGGCATCTGGAAGTGACAGCTTGAAATGAATCTCCATGACGAATACCAGAAAAGCATCGTCACACTCTACCAATTTTGACGTACATTGGAACAGTTCTGTGCAACCATTATGTTGAAACGCACAAAGCTTCAACTTTTGACAGGTGCTGCTTTACTCACATTTTGTATAATGTTATACAATTCAAATTATCTTTTCCCCCATTTTTCCGGGCGAACAGTCTTCCCGGAAACGTTTCGGGCCAGAAGTCATCTCATCTTCACGGAAGGCTGTAAGATTCCGAGGTTCGATCCCTTCGATCCGACGGTGGTAGAATATTACAAAAATGTCAGCGGAGACCTACCTTGCCCGGGCAAGAGATATGTGTCCCTAGTAAACGACGTCGTCACTTTAAACGAGTCGGGAGTAAAGCATGACTTCGGTGGCAAAAAGTTAAATTGCACCTATAAACCTATACTCCGAAATCCCGAAAATAAAACTTCTGGCGCCGACAGGAAATTTGGCTATGGCCAGGAGAAGGTCTTAAACTTTAATCAAAGTTTACCGAGCGAATTCGTCAAGGTATTCTGCCAGGTGGACGGCAAGGTGAAATACGAAGAGTTCTTAGCCTGGGCACCCATCAAACCGGCCGTAGAGGAACGATGCCTGAAAAACTCTGCCAAGGTAAAGAAGAAAGACGCATTGAACATCATACTGGTCGGCATCGACTCGGTCTCGAAACTGAATTTCGAAAGGCATTTCAAACTGACGGGCGCTTACGTGAGGCGAAACCTGTCCGCTTTCGAGTTCCACGGTTACGTGAAAGTGGCCGACAACACTTTTCCGAATCTCACGCCCCTGCTGACGGGCCACTTCATCCAGCACTACTACAACGAGTCCAACCAGTGGAGGTACTTCGACGACTTGGACTTCATCTGGAAGAACTTCTCGTCTGTGGGTTACAGGACCCTGTACGCAGAAGACGCGCCCGACATGGGGACGTTCCAATACGCGAAGAGCGGTTTCCAGTTTCCTCCCACCGATTACTTCTTCAGGCCTTTCACTCTGGCGATCGAAGACACCCCGTGGCACACGGCGAGCAACGAATACTGCTTCCAGGCGAATGCGGAAATAGTCGTCCTGTACAACTACCTTCGGAGTTTTTTGAATTCCATGGAGAGCAGAAGGCATTTTTCCCTGACGTTTGCGGGACGGCTGACTCACGGAAAACTGAACAAGGCCGGATACGCCGACAAGCCGACGTACGACCTCCTGAGGGACATTCACGACAGGGGCTACCTCAACAGCAGCGTGCTCGTGTTCTTCAGCGACCACGGCCTCCGATTCGGCGAGATCCGGCACACGTTCGTGGGCAAGCTGGAAGAGAGGCTGCCCTTCCTGTTCCTCTCTTTGCCCCCGTGGTTCCTGGAAGCCCATCCCCAGGTGAAAGCCAACCTGGAGTCGAACCAGAGGAGAATGACGACGCCGTTCGACCTCCACGAGACGCTCGTCGACCTGTACCAGTGGGCGTCCGGAGACGAGAGCTACGTCCGGACGCCCTACGGCACGAGCCTGTTCCGAGAGATACCGGCGAGCAGGAGCTGCGAGGACGCGTACATCCTCCCCCACTGGTGCGTCTGCCACGAGTACATCCAGCTCAAGTCCGGCGACAAGATGGCGCGCGGAGCGGCGGAGCAGCTGGTGTCGACGGTCAACGAGATCACGGAGCCGCGCAGGCTCCTGTGCGCGGAGCTGACGCTGGACGCCATCCTGGACGCGAGGGTCAGCAAGCCGGAGGAGGACATGCTCCGCTTCAAGCAGCTGGAGAGCGGGAGCAACGAGTCCTCCATCACGTACGGGGAGAAGTCCGACTCGTACGAGAAGCTGCTGGTCACCGTGAGGACGAGGCCCGGAGGAGCGGAGTTCGAGAGCACGATCAGGAGGGTCAAGAAGGACCGGTTCAAGGTGTTCGACATCAGTCGCATCAACGCGTACGGAAACACGGCGGACTGCGTGGAGGATTACTACCTCCGGAAATTCTGCCATTGTTATACGGGATGATTCGCAAATAAAGTCGTTTTTTTCGAATGGACTTGAGTAGAGTTGTATCCTTAAGAGGGCTCTCACACTGAGCAAAATCCGACCCACTTTCCTTGCCAATCCAGATTCCGGCCGATTTTCTCCGCCGTTACCTGGACGACCGCGAACTCCCACTTTTTCCTTTCCGAAGGAAAAAAATCCGAGTCGGACGAAATTTCGGCCCGTCAGAGTACTTCTTCCTGCTACGTCATAAGCCATTTCGAGTCATGGCGACTACTACTATGTTCGAAGCTTCCCAAGTCCAAATTCATGCTGGTATTTCTTTGCTAGACTAGCATTAAATGCTGGATCCAAGCTAGGAGAAAAGCATAAACTACCATAAACACTTGCTAGTTCTAGCAGCTTTACCAGCAAGTCATACCATGTATTCGACACTCAAGCTATATACAAGCATGAAATGCTTGTATATAGCTTCTCATGCTATTACTTTAAAAGCTAGGAGTATAGCATACGATGCTAGCTAGCATTACATAGCAAGCATGAAAATCTAGCAGACATAGCAATAACTAGCATATTTTTGTTGCTGGTACTAGCATGAATTTTGTCTTGGGTTGGCTCGATGTCAGAATCCCGTGTCCATAAAAGGATGGCCGCGTTCCAGTGGACTTTGGAATGAGAGATGGCTGCCGACCCGATGTCGATAGACCATCGCACGATCCGTCCAATAAGAACCTGCACGCCCCATCAGCGATGCGATGACTCTTGGGCGTCGGAGAGAGTTTGTTGACTTTTGCAACCCTTCAAAATAACCACGCTTTCAAGTCCGTCGGAAAAGTGGGTCCAGCGCGAAGTGGCTCGGATTTTCCCTTTAGTGTGATAAGGCCATTAACCCTTTAACGCGCAGTGTTCCCGCTCTGGGAACAACCAACTCTGAGGTTCGGACTGTTGCCACTCACGAAGAATAGATTGGATTTCTATAAAAAGAGTGGCAGGTGACATAGCTGCACGAGAATCCTTTACTTTTGAGCACGTCCTTTCCCGTCAAAAAAGGGTCACGATTCTTTTGAACAGCACTGGCATCGGCTGAAAAATAGAAGAATGCGAGAACAGCTGCATAGATTGCCCAATGCTGAAAAAAGGGCAGCCGTTGCCATCGCTCGACTGAACGACCCGCAAGAGGGCGGACGATCGAAACGTCCATCGCGTGCCACAGATCTAGAGATCCTTTTTGGACGCAGCTGGCTGTGCCGCACAACCGAGCGATGCCAACCAACGCCTCCTAGAGAGGAAAGCCGCGGCACTTACTTCTGACGTCTCACCGAGTAGGTAAAGCAAATTGTTTCCATTGGGTTTCTCCTCTTTCCTGCGCCGCGGAAGAGAGGAGAAACCCAATAGAAACGCTTTGCTTTACCTACTCTGTGTGACGTCACAAGTAAGCGCCGCGGCTTTCCTCTCTAGGGGGCGTTGTGTCAACGGCTGTCCTTTTTTCAGCATTGGGAAAGGGTTGCGCCTCAAAGGGTTAAGCTTAAAACTTCCAGGAAAAAAAAAGAGAAATCCAATACATTTGACGAAATTTTGTCAATAAGTTTGGAGTCTAAGAACTTGAGAAGACGTAAACATGAATTTAATGACATTCTAAATGGCAATGTTTGCGAGACGAAAATGAGAGACGTTTTGTTATTCCAAAAGCCTTGTAACCTCCCCCAAAATCTCTTAAGTGGTCATGACAAATAGGCTTGTGTTGTCTCTCAACCATCCTTAATTTTTTTTAAATAAAGATGCTTAAAAGTGATTCTTTTTGTGCCCTTCCCCGACTCGAAAGTAATTATTCGAATCGAAATAAATTCTTACGTGTAATTTTTGCGTAATTAAGTAAGGGCAGCCCGTAAAGGATGTAGCATCCCCGCTTCCTGTCAAATGTCACGCTTTTAATAACACATAAACACTTGAAAAAAAAAACACTCAAAATACTGGTGTTAATAGATAAGATAAATAAAAACTTAGTGTAACAGCACACATAAAATGATACGTAAGTGAAGATACGATCGTTTCGGCCGCAAATTTTTTCAGTCTTCCTCAGTCGTAACACTTTGTCTCAGTCAACAGTCGTAAAGTTCCCACTGTTAAGTGAGACAAAGTGTTACAGCTGATGAAGACTGAGAAAAAAGAAAAAAATATAAAATTCGGTCGAAACGATCGTATCTTCACTTGAGTAATATTTTATGTGTGTTTCTACGCAAACTTTTTATTTATTTTATCTATGAACGCATACTTAACATTCATAAACAAAGCACTACTGTTTCCCCAGCTTTAGCGCGACCCTGGATGGAAATACGCATGCGCGCACTGAACGAGTCCAGTGGCAAAATAGGGGTGAAGATAGAAAAGCTGAGAGAATGTTTAACCCTTTAACGCGCAGTGTTCCCGCTCTGGGAACACCCAACTCTGACGTGTTGACTGTTGCCAGTCATGAAGAATAGATTGGATTTCTATAAAAATAGTCGCGGGTGACAGAGCTCCACCAGAATCCTTTACTTTTGAGCCCGTCATTTCCCATAAAAAAGGGTCGCGTTTATTTTTAACAGCACTGACATCGGCTGAAAAATGGAAGAATGCGAGAACAGCTCGGTAGTTTGCCCAGTGCTGAAAAAAGGGGGACGACAGCTGGCTGTGCGCGGGCACAGCCAGCTGTCGTCCAAAAAGGGTCTCTCGATCTGTGGCACGCGATGAACGTTTCGATCGTCCGCCCTCTTGCGGGTCGTTCAGTCGAGCGATGGAAACGGCTGCCCTTTTTTCGGCATTGGGAAAGGGTTGCGCCTCAAAGTGTTAAAAGTTGTGGACAGTTCGAAGAAAAATGATAGCCACAAACGAACCATTTTGTCTCCGATCAAAGGAAATACTTAATGATAGTTTATTACCTAAAATATGTTTTTCTTCATTTTTTAATGAGCCATTAAATGACTCTCCTGTCCAGGCTAACCACGGGGTTGCATTTGGGGACAGTGTCCAAATGCACACGAAAAGAACTTTCTCTCACCCCGGAAAATATTACTCTATTCCCAATTTTGCAAAATAGGCAGAAAACCGATCTGAAAAAAAAAATGAAAAAGTAGAAGTGAAAAATCAATTTGACAAAATTTAAACATCTTTCAAAGTTCGTAAATCTGGTTTTACCCAGCACTGAAGTAGCACGCGCGTGTGCATTTTCGACCTCAGACGATGGTTAAAAAACCCCAGTGGGACGATTTATGTCACAGGACCGAAAAGAAGATAGTGTCTCTTGCTTTGCATTGAACAGAGATATCGTTAAAAATCTCAGCCTGGAGGATTTTTGTCGAGGACCTGTTTGTCTGTCAACCGTCTTCATGGTTGCTACATACAGTAAGTACACCCTGCTTGTATTGTATTGCTTGTGTGTAGAATGACTATAAACTAAGCAATGAGTGTTTAATAGAATTTCACTTGGGATATATAAAATCCAGGCTCTGGAACAGTGGGAGTATTTTCAGGAACCTACTTCCTTTAAGGGAAAAAAAAAATCAGAATGAGAAAAAATAATGCGCAGTGGTCACTAAAAAATAGTTTTATTTTGTTAACAAAAATGGATAGTTATAAACCCAGAAGCCTTATAATCGTCCGCCCTCTTGCTGGTAGTGAAGCCGAGCGATGGCAACGGCTGCCCTTTTTTTCAGCATTGGGAAAGGGTTGCGCCTCAAAGGGTTAAGGCATCCTTAAATGTTTTTTCAACGTCTTCTATGTTTAAAAAAAAATCGGTTATTTTTGCTGAACTCTGATGAGAATAGCGGTACTCCACTGCACACTTTTATATTCAGTTTCTTACATTGAATGCGGTAACAGTAAAAATGGACTTAAATTAGCACGAATGGATGTCGTGTCATTTGCAGTACACTCAAATTTGTTTTTCTGTGGTGGATAAAAGGAAACGAATAAAAAAGTCCCGCAGAACTTCACGAGTAGCTATTAAAAAAATGGTTTACGCAACACAGTTGAAAAGTATTTTTTTCATGCGGTGAATGGGGACCGCTTGAAAGAAATATTACGTAATGATGCGATTATACAATTCAATACATATGTAATGTCATTGGATGTCGCAATACTTGCGTAATGGGATGAAATACATATCAAAATTCGAAAGAACTAAATGGAAGATGAAACTTAAAAATTTTTTTTTATTGATAACTTAGTCAATTGTGTTCCAATTTGATTAAAATGTTCATACACCGCACAAGAAAAAAGTTTGAGTATACAACAAAACAGGGCTCTTGTATTTTTTTTTTTTTAATATCTATATAAATAAAATTAGACTTTTGTCTGTACATTTCATGGAATTCAAAAATGTTGCGATTTCTATCCGTTTCAAGCACCCGGGAATCCGATGCGACTCTCAAAAAAAAGTTTGTCTGTCATTCTGTCCGTGACGCTTTTTCTGTTTAAGCATCACGTAAAAACGGCTGAAGCGAATGATATAAAATTGGGTGTCATGATAGGTGGTCACTCAACTTAAAACATAGGCGTCGAATTTAAAAAAAAATCTTGATTGGATTTTGAGATTTTGCGAAAATCGTTTCAAACTGCATAAATTTGTGTTCAAGCATCACGTAAAAACGACTGAAGCGAATGATACGAAATTGGGTGTCATGATAGGTGGTCACTCAACTTAAAACATAGGCGTCGAATTTAAAAAAAAATCTTGATTGGATTTTGAGATTTTGCGAAAATCGTTTCAAACTGCATAAATTTGTGTTCAAGCATCACGTAAAAACGACTGAAGCGAATGATACGAAATTGGGTGTCATGATAGGTGGTCACTCAACTTAGAACATAGGCGACCAATTTTTAAAAAATCTTAATTGGATTTTGAGATTTTGCGAAAATCCTGTCAAACTGCGTAAATTTGTGTTCGAGCACCACGTAAAAACGACCTAAGCGAATGATATGAAATTGGGTGTCATGATAGGTGGTCACTCAATTTAAAACATAGGCGTCGAATTTTTAAAAATTTTCATTAGATTTTCAGATTTTGCAAAAATCGTTTCAAACTGCGTAAATTTGTGTTCGCACATCACGTAATAACTGCAAAGGTGAAAAAATGATATTGGGTGAAATGATAGGTGGTCACTCACCTTAAACTATAAGCATCTAATTTTAAAAATCGATCAGATTTGGAGATTTTGCGAAAATCGTTTAAAACTGAGTGAATCTTTGTTCCCGCATTACGTAATAACGACTGAAGCGAATGATATGAAATTTGGTGGCAGGATAGATGGTTGCTCAACATAAACTATAGGTATCCAATTTTTTAAACATTTTCATTAGATTTTGAGATTTTGTGAAAATTCTCTCAAAATACGTTTATATTTCTTCAAACATCACGTAATAACAACTAATACGTATGATACGAAATAGGATAGGATAGGTAGTTGCTAATCTTAATTGATAGGCGTTGAATTTTTAAAATATTTTTATTACATTTGAAGATTTTGCGAAAATCGTTTTAAAATGCTGAAATTTTGTTTCAGAATCACGAAATAAAGACTGCAGGGAATGAAACGAAATTGGGTGAGATGATAGGTTGTCACTCAACTTAAATTCTAGGCTTCCAATTTTTCAAAGATGTTGATTAGATTTTGAGATTTTGCCAAAATCATTTCTATATTCGTAAATATTCGTTCGCGCATCCCATAATGACGACTAAAGCGAATGAAATGATATTACTTAGTGACACTCTTAACCTGTAATATTTTAACAAAACATAAAAATGATAACTTCGATTCTTTACTTTGGCAACATACAACATCCATTCTGTGTACTCCTACAATGCTGACGGAAGTTCTTGCTTTTTGGAAATTTGCATTCACTAACCCGTCAAGGACGGGCACTTCAGCTAGTAACAAATAAAGCCCCTGCACAGAACACATGTAAAAATTATTCCAAAAAACACATCATTTCAACAAACAAAACCCAATGGTTGGATCCGATAGAACGTTACCGAGCTACACATTGCTTGGTTCTTGCATGTTGCTAGGTACATAAAAATTGAAACCTCGCACTCTTTGTAATGATGCAGAACCCATGGGACGCCTTGCGTATGAGCCAATTTTGGAGAATTTTCATAATTGGGCGACTTGCGTATAGGTATAGTTAATAATGAGCTCTAAGAAAACAGTACTTCATATGTTTTCTTGGATAAAAACGACGGAACAAGTAGGATAGCTTGCCACCCAGGGCGACTTTTCAGGATTGGGCGATGGACACAGGCCCACAACCTATTAATGACTGTTCATTTAATGTTACCGGAAAACCGTTATCCCTATTTTCATGTACATAATCCAGTGGCGGCTCGTGGGATACAGCAAGTACAGCCGGGCTGCACTTGAAATGATCAGCACACACTTTAAAAAAATTTATTCTACTCATTTTCCTAAATTCAGATTAGAATTGTGGAATTCCTACGGTAAATTAAAAAAATCTCCGAAAAAAATCAAACACAAAAAAACGTATTGTGTCCGGATCGCTCATTCAGAAAAAAAGCACTTTAATCTTCCCGCAATTCAATTGGGAAAATCTTTGGTTCAGCCCAGAGCGCTGAAAAGAAAATGGGCAGCACCGTTGCCATGACAACGACTACGTCAGCAGCCTCTCCGGCATAGGGAGTATGCAGCTGATACAGCCGATGGAAGATTTTTTAACGGCGGCTGAACTTGAGAACTCGACTCACTGATGGGCTCGGACGAGAAGGAGGGAGGGGGTAAGGAGAATATAGGTTTGGAAAACTCTCGACTTTATATTGCTGAATTGATCAAGAAGGTAAGCCTGAATAGACGCTTATGAATGGACAATGACCCATCCAAGCAGTATTGTTTTTAAGTAAGCAAGAACTGGCATTGAGAGGACAGGGCGAGCGAGAAAATTCTTTCAACATGGGAAATTTTAAAGAGCTTTTAAAATGATGGATATCTGAATGAAAACAACGCCTTTTTATGGGGGCATCACGGACCGATTCGCAAGTTTAAAAGAAAGGAGGATTGATTTGATTTATAAAAAATAAGTAAGTTTTCTTTTTTTTTCTTTTCTTCTCAAGTGATCGTTACAAAAGAAAATTCTAAGGAAACTTCGAATCAGACACGGATGAAAGCAATTTTGTGGATAAGAGCGGCTGGTTGAAATTTTTATGTCCATTTTATGGAAAAGTAAAATAGGAACTCTTACATTTTTTATGTATTTTTATTTATTTATATTTTTTTTTCCCTCGGTGAGGGCTTAATCCGCCAGCTTTCGAATTCAGTAACAAAAGATTTTCCAATCCTGTCCGGAGGAAAGGGGAGGGGGCTCATATGCTTCCGGCTGCACTAACAGTTTTGACCACGGGCCGCCACTGACATAATCCTTTGCAGATGGGCGTGGTTAGCACCACGAATGATACCATCTCGTCGCGCTGGCCAATATCAAAGTGTACTGTAACTGCTATAATGGCATAGTGAACGCCGCCCAATATTTCTGCTGGTAGCCAATCATCCAGCTGGACCGAACCGGCTTTAAAATAATCTGCATTTTAATTATTTTTCTTTTGCAAGTTATTAGTTATTCTGTTTTGGAAAAACGAATCATCGGTCATTCTGAACTCCTGTTGTCTAAGTGAACTGACTATTTGAAAAGGGTCCACTTTGTGTAACACATTTTGAGTTACTTATTTCATATACTTTTTATTTTGGCGTAAAATGGGTGTCATTCTATATTATATTTGTCAATTTCACGCGATTCTACATACTTGGAATGGCTTTGTTGCAAAGGAATGAATGGTTTTATGCCAAATCTGGCAACCATTATGTTATAATTTTTCTAATATCTTTTAAAATAATTCAATTTTCGAAATTTAAGTCAGCTTATCAGGTTCCTCGAAATTTTCCGCATTCGGGAATATGTATTTTGAAATTTAAATCCCCACGGTTTAGGAGAAGATAGCCGAACAAGCTCTTGACAGCTTCGACAGCGGCCCTTACTTTTTTTTTTTTAGAATAGAGAGATACAGAAATTCGAACGCTTCATACCCCTTTTTTAGAATTCAGACCACTTTAACTCTGTGCACTCCGAAATATGTTTCAGTTTTGCTTCTAGCAGCTCCCGACGTTTTTAAATGAGTTCTATTGGATGTTTTCCTCACATAAAAAAAAAAAAAAAAAATAGAAGGCTGGCAACAGGCCATCCATTAAAAAAAAGAAAAATATGCATATCGAGTCACGTAATGAGCCCTATTTTATTTTCCTGTTAAAGTGTCTTGGTTCTTGGGTCATTTCGAATATCACTGTCATATAATGTACCTCACTCTTAAAAAGAATTAAGATGGATTCCATACAACCGTATGTATACAGCGTTAGCAGTTCGATAAATTTGAGTGAAAATTTGACTAAAACCCCAATTTCTCAAAATGTAAACAAATAATTATCTGGGAAATTTTCTTTTTCTATTCTACAATTTACCCGAGGGAAAAAAAAACCCTGAATTGTAACTCAAAACAAAAAAATTGTCCCGAACGTAGGCCGATACCTTAAACGTCAGTTCCGCAAATTAGTTTTAACATGACCTAGTAGAACGTAAAATGTTCTCTTTTTATGCATAATTGTTTTAGAGATATTATCACGTGATTAGAGAAAGTAATGGAGTATGCGGACGAACGGGTCCAATAGATCCGAGCTTTCTTGCGTCGAATGCCTGAAACTTTTTAAATCGCCTAACTTATGTATGGAGCACGTTGCCCCCATCCGAATGTTTTGTACGGGGACTGTCTAAAAACTTAAATTCTGTATTTATTTAAGATTGAATCTCCTGAAAACTTTAATCGATGGGATAAAATTCTGTACCTTTTCTTACGTCACTTTGAAATTTATTGTACAGGGTGGTTATTAATGAACGTGAGGTGTTCAGAGCCCTCTAGCGAGTCAAGTATTGGACGAAACCTAACCCAATTGGATGAGCATGCGTAGTAGACCATGGGATTTTGATTAAAATAAAAAAAATAGTTTCAAAATTTGCCACTGCGGCAATTTTGGCGCTGCAAAAGTGTATTAGCGTAATTATTGAATGGTTAATTGACAAACAATAAAGCAAACACCCATTTTACTTACAAATTGGGTTCAATATGTGCATCATTGGTCAATTCCAAGAACTGCATACGATGCACATTTTCTACTGCCGCTCGCAGCCAATCAGAGTTGATTTGCCTCACGTGTAACGTTATTCGATCCTTTAACGTTGCGCTATCGGAGACATGTCCTTGATAAACAACACCTTTAAGAAATCCCCACAACCGAAAATCGCAAGGATTGAGAACCTCTGGGGCATTTTCGCAGCGCCAAAATTGCCCCAGTGGCAAATTTTGGAACTATTTTTTTTTCTTTGGAAATCCAAACCCCATGGTCTACTATACATGCTCTTCGTCCAATACTTTACTCGCTAGAGGGCTCTGAACACCTTACGTTAATTAATAACCACCCTGTATATGTGTGGGATTCACGTTTTAGAAGTAAAATCCTAGGTCATGAGACACCCTGTATAATGGACGTACGGGGGCGTAGTTAGGGTTTTGGGCGCCCGGGGGAAACAACTGAAGGTTCCCTACTTACCAAAATGCAATGGCGAAGGATTTGCATAAAATTTGCCCCCCCCTCCCCTTGGGACTGCCTCCGGCGACAGATATCTTTCCTTCTCGCCCAGTTACGTAGTACGTACGCCACTGTACAGTGTTAAAAATAATCTGAAAATTTATTAATTCCAGCCTTCATTTTCAGGAAAATGACCGTTTTCCCCAAGAATGGGTCATTTTCCGTTCAAGGTAGAAAAAGGATTGCAACTTTCGGAAATTTCTTATGAAAACGGTCCATTTCCGTGTTTGGTTCGGTTTGTAAATTTTTCAAGTAGTTTTGAGAAATGGATTTTCGTTGGACATTTTAGATTGGGAAAAAAAATAGTGACACCAAACGCATTCTCCTAATTAATTAAAAATTAAACTATAATTAATTATTTTTTAACGAAGAATTCCCTTTCATGACAAAGGGTATTTCAAATCACATTCATAAATGTGTAAGACCGGCTAGAAAATAATTTCAGTTATTATTATTATTTCAAACTGAGAACGAAAACTCAGGGTGTATTTTAAAAATATTTTTAGCAGCCAATGTATTTCTATTTTCAGTGTTTGCAGCCTATCTGTATGGAAATCTAAACCGATAGGACGAATGAGCAAATGTTTTGACTAATTACATACATACATTTGTGAAAATCGAAATTAATTTCTTGCTAATCCAATAATTTGACTGTGTTAATAATAACTGTACAGCACTTTGTCACGAATTTGAAATTTTAAATCATGAAACGCACGAATTCCCCTCCCGCAAGGAAACTGAAATAACCTTTAGATCACCCTTTGGCCAAAACAGAGTCAGTCGTGTAGTGCAGTGGTGCGCAAACTTTTCATTTGCGACCCCCTAATTTGTGTAAAATTTTGTCGCGACCCCCTATTTTGAGTATAATTTTGTCGCGACCCCTGGATAGACAGTAGACAATTTGTTTCATTAAAAACGAAGTTACATTGAAATTCTTTCTGGGAGTGGCTCTTACAGGGTGTTTTTAAAAGAGTGTCGTGACGTCATCGATTGAAATAACGCGTTTTTAAAATAGCGCACCGCACTTATAAACCACCCTAAAAAATGTTATAAAAGTGGTAACATCCTAAAAATCACTTAGTGAATCAACACATCATTTTAGGAAACAAGCTTTATTTATGCATATGGATATAAATATTTTTTAATGAAAAATACTTTTTAAAAACATTACATCTTAAAAAGTCAATGTGAAATAGGTGCTTGCAAAGGTTGCTTCTATGTTCCGATCTGTATTGGAAATCGCAAGTCGTAAGTCATGCTCTGGATCCAATCGAGATCGATGTTTTGTTTTAATGGAAAATAGTTTTGAAGATCACTATGCATGATCCATTTGCAGATCACTATGCATGATAACGTGGTTTTGAAGCCCCGTGATAGCGATCGCGAATATCGCGCTCGTAAAATAATAATTGTCAGTTTCTTCTCTTGTATTATTTCAGTTCTTTGAAATGAATAATTGTAGATTTTTCATAAATTTGAATCCCTTTGAATTGGGCCACCTCCCAAAAATTTTCTCGCGACCCCCGGTTTGCGCACCGCTGGTGTAGTGTCTAGTGATTAGAGCAACAGTCCTCCCAATCCGCAGACTCAGGGTTCGATCCTAGCGATGGCCAACCTCTTTTATATCGCAGTTTTGGTAAAACGGAAAGTAACAAGTCCAGAAAACGGAAAAATAATAAAAAGAACGGACATTTTCTGTCAACTTTGCCGCCAGCCGTTTTTCCGTTCATTTACAGATATACTTTGAACAGTGTAGACATAGTTGTTTGTCAGAACACAACTTCGATGGTCTATTTTTGTATTGCTAACATGGTGCAAGTAGAGTTTTGTGCAAATTTAATTTACTAAACTAAGTTTATTTTACAGGTTTCAGATACCTTCTGACTTTTCTTTTTCCAGAATAATCTCTGGTGCTTGCTTCAAATGGATAGCGGTGATGGGTACCGCCTGATGGAGCCAGAAAGGATGGGTATACCGCCTGACGTTGAAACAGCCTGATGGAGCCAGGCGCACTACTTTTACGGCAGTGGATCAAAGGATCAGAATTATCAGATATTCTGCTTTAATGCTCTTGTGGAAATGAACTAAGTGTCGTTGATTTGCGTTATCCAGAAAATGTGTCTATGTAACGTTGAAAATGTTCGCTGTAATAGTTGAGGTTTAATAAATGCCTCATTTAAACTTCCTCCATGTTTGTGCTTGTTTTACTGTAGTTTTACCACAGTTGTACTACATTACTCTGAAGTGGAGGAATTTGCGCAGTATGCACCAGACTATGCCAGGATGCGCGTGGACTTAGTCTATGTACGGGCCGCGCATCGGTTGGACGTCAGCGATGACGCCTTCCGGTTCTTCTCCGAGATGGATTTCGAGCTGAAGTTATTCTCTTGAGGAAGATCCAAGTCGGGACTGTGTCACTGTGAGAGAAAAGAGGACGATCCAGCAAGGTAGATCAGAGTCGGGACTTTATCACTGTAGGAGAAGAAGAAAGTGTAGTGGTTAAAGATGGCGATCGAGAGGGCTCAAGTTCCTGCAATGCATATCGGGTTAGTCATTTTCGTCTGATAACCCGATACGCATGGCAGGAACTTGATCCCTTTAACCGCTACACTTTCTTCTTCTCCTACAGTGATAAAGTCCCGACTCTGATCTACCTTGCTGGATCGTCCTCTTATCGTCCTCTGTTCTCTCACAGTGACACAGTCCCGACTTGGATCTTCCTCAAGAGAATAACTTCAGCTCGAAATCCATGTACTCGTATTCCATCTTGAATCCACCTCGGAGAAGAACCGGAAGGCGTCATCACTGACGTCCAACCGATGCGCGGCCCGTACATAGACTAAGTCCACGCGCATCCTCGCATAGTCTGGTACATACTGCGCTCAAACTTCAGATTCAAACCAGAAGGATGAGTACACGCAGGATTTGAGACATCGAACTTTTATTTGAATCGTCACACACAAACGGTACATTCTCGGCATCGCCGAACGGATGACTGCTTCCATTTTCAAGAACACCTTTTGCGACAGGAACACACTTGACTCTTCTCACCCATCGACATTTCTTCACAATCGCAAAAAGTAGGTAATGAGTCGGGCCATCCGATTGCTGTCGCAAACTTTCTCCACGAAGAAGATCTCTGCTGGACTTGAAGGGTGGACGCACCTTTAACAGCGTCACTTGGAAAAATTGTCACCTATCAGAACCACCAAGGATGGATCATTCTTAACCTAGGAAAAAGAAACTGCAATTTTAATACATAATTGGGGGGGGATGCGTCTACAAAAAATCACATGTTTATTATAAAGTTGTTACATCGAAACTAGAAATCTCTAAAACCTCTTTCTACAGTGCGACTGGAAAAGAGAGTAAGACGGTTTGCTTCGTTATTCGTAAGTGGACAATGCAAATTGGAAAAAAAAAAGTTCGAAATAAAATAGGAAACGAGATTACGTTAAGAAAATATTACCTTTTGTGAATTTTCACAAACAGATACTTTTTAAATTTGTGTGCGACCACCCGAAAGGAGAGATCCTAATTCGAATCCGATCGAGAGACCCCCTTTTTGACGACATCTGTCTGTGCCGCACAGCCAGCTGCGTCACAAAAGGGTCTCCAGATCTGTGGCACGCGATGAACGTTTCGATCGTCCGCCCTCTTGCGGGTCGTTCAGTCGAGCGATGGCAACGGCTGCCCTTTTTTTTAGCAAGGGGCCATCGATCCAGCTGTTCTCGCATTCTTCCATTCTTCAGCAGATATCAGTGCTGTTTAAAAAGAATCGTGACCCTTTTTTACGGGAAAGGACGTGCTATAGAAAGTAAAGGATTCTCGTGGAGCTAGGTCACCCGCCATTATTTTGATAGAAATCCAATCTATTCTTCGTGACTGGCAACAGTCCAAACGTGAGAGTTGGGTGTTTCCAGAGCGGGAACACTGCGCATTAAAGGGTTCATGAATGGAAAGTAATTCCATAGACGTTGATTTAGAAAGCCTTCTGCCGGGGGGTGACCCTGTCAATAACTCACCCAGTCGACTGTCATCGAAAAAGATATAATACATACTTAGATGTTGCAATAGCTCTGAATACAAAATTTTAACATTCTAAGGTTAAACACTATATTTCGGCTAAATTGGCCAAGCTTCATGACAGTTGGGCAGATTTCGGGCATGGCCCAAACAATGACTGACTACAGAGATAATACAGGGTGGCCATCATTAAACTGCATGTGTTCAAGGTGTGCTGGAGAGAAAACTAGAGAATATTCCAGTGAAATTGGGTATCTGCACGTTTCAGAACATGCGCAGGTCAAATATGCAAAAAAAGAAAATCGCCATTTTCACCCGATAGAGGGCGCTGTACCGCGTTTCAAAGCTCACTGACAGATGGCCTATACAACTTCCAAAACCGATAGACAGAGCATAGTGACATTCTAAGAGGCATATAAACAATAAAAACATCCTTTACAGTTTATCAAAATTCCATACAACTCGCTACAGTCATTAAATTTTTGCAGAAACATGTCATCAAAAATTAACGTAAATTCAGATCACACATTAAACAATTCATAAAGACGCTTTGGAAAACAATTAAACCATTATTTATTGAATGAAATTATCACAGGATGTGCTCAATATGCGAACCACCAGATGCAACCCCATGCTGAAAACGTAAAACAGCAGGGTACACCGTCGCCTTTAAAATCTCTGGTGTAACACACCTCACCTGGAATTTTGATAAATTGTGAATGATTTTTTTATGGTTTATAGGCCTCTTAGAATGCCATTAAGCTCTGTCCTATCGGTTTTGGAAGTTGCATAGGACACCGGTGAGCTTTGAAATACGGTACAGCGCCCTCTATCGGGTGAAAATGGAGATTTTCTTTTTTTTGCATAGTTGACTTGCGCCTGTTCTGAAACGGGTAGATACCCAATTCCACTGGAATATTCCCGGCAGTTTTCTCTCCAGCACACCTTGAACACTTGCAGTTTAATTATGGCCACCCTGTACATTGAGGATGTATAGACCTTAATGTATTGAAATTCTTTTGGGTACCCCTGCCCCTAAACTACCCAGTCGATTGGAACCAAAAAGAAGAGATGCACAACTCGACGTTACAGCAACTCTAAATATAGAATTTCGACGTTTTACGACTCGTAGTTTGCGGGGGGGGGGGGGGGGGGAACGCCCACTTGTACTTTATTCGGGCGTCGTTTGTCGTACAGCAATGTTACATATACCAGTCATTTACGATTGACGTACACTTTAATTTACTATGCATAAAAATTGAATAAACGGCCGTTTCCATATTAAAAGTCGCACCCCCCTCCAAATAGCAGCACTAGATTTCACTTCCTATTTCAAAACTTTAGGTCATTTTAAACCCGGATACCCATTTTCAATCAATTTGAACGGAAAATGGGGGAGTTGTGAGCTTCCGGAAATCCCCCTCCCCCTATGTTAAAATATTTTTTCATACTTTAATTCATACGTCATATAATATTGATGATAAGAATCTGATTTTTATTAGTGCTATTAGAACTAAACGACCCAGACATAATTTACTATTATTATAATTTTAAATAAAATATTAATATGAATTATGGATTATGAATTATTAAATTAATATTAAAAAAATTATGAATAGCCACCTTTGCCCAATTTCGATGGAAATAGATGCAGAAAGTAATATTACATGGCTGTGCAAAATTTCAAATTTTTACGTTCGGTAGTTTAATGAATAGTGCCAATACAACGTCCTATTTCTGAAAAACTAACGTCCTGAACATTCCAGGCTTGAATTTGACCTTTTTTAATATCTGAAACATCATCTCTTTGGACTTCCCCATACTTTATCAAACGTTCAAAATCACCTATTTCTGTCTAACTTTTCATTTGACTATAAATTAAAATACCGCCAAAAGTCTTGTAAAAATATTGCACACCTGCGGACGATAACATTAAACGAAGAAAGTGGAATAACAAACACAGTGGATAATATTGGGTCGGCAAAAAAGTAATTGCGTTTCTTACATGAAATTCGAAAAAATAAATAAATTTTCAAACATGAAAACCGTAGCCGAGTAACATTCATGCTTGTAGTCAGAAGAGCAGAGAACAGATTCTCACTCCTGGCAACATTTCGCCTGAATAAGGGAACCTTGAAATACTCAATAACCATTTCAAAATTAGAAAGATTTTCAAAATCGTGAGTAGTCGTTTTTGCATTTTTACTTTCCGAACATGTACCCTGTCAGGAAAGTATTGTCATCATGAAAAAATTCGAATTCGAGATTTTGGTGTATTGACACGTTTTGAGGTCTTCTGAATTCATTTATGCTATTTTTGCGAGATGTATGTATGTATGTGTGTGTGTATGTGAGTGAACACGATAGCGCCTGAACAGGGCATGCGATTGAGCTCACATTGGGTATCTATATTATAAACCACCTTCGCAAGACCGGTATTGATTTGGATGTGTATAGGACTTATCGTTTTTCTACAGGGCTACGACCCAGATTTCTTTTACATTATGGCCTATGGGGAGACATTCTTGAAAGTGCGCTCGCGTTTAAACGGTCCATTCGATCGAGCTTCAATTGGGTATATAGGTTTGAATGATTCATCGATTCAAATTGATTTAAATGCTGGGTCATGATCTTAATCGTAAGTGTTCGGAAAGTCGAGTGGAGTCACTCCAGATTTTTTCTTTTAAATCACGTATACGAATCAAAGAAGTTTTGGAGTCACGATTCCATTGGAATGCTGACTCAATATTCTAATTTCTGCTCCTAATATTCTCGCAGTACGAAAAATTTTAAGACTAGAAACAGTAGTTTCCCCGTAAATAATATTTATTTCTTTTAACTATCGGAAACAAAATGAATGAAAGGCGAAAAGTTCGGAACCTACCCATAGCGTTTTTCAATTTGCAGAAAGTCCCTTAAAATCGGAGTAAAAATAATTCGCACTCTCTTCGGAAAGGATCGTATAGAAAATGGGTGAAAAATTAATATTCAGGGTCATTGGAAGGTTTTCTTTCGTTGAATACAGTCCAAATAGAGTGTCGTCATTGACAAAAACGAAGTGGATGCAGCATTAAATAGTCAGTCGGCTCCTTATGCAAATTAAATGAATAGTACATTGAAGTAAACGTTATTTGCAACCGAATGGTTATATATATAGGAAAGAAAACGGGTTTGGCGCTGCGTAGGGTCGTCACATCGTCGTCAGGTTCAGGAGAGACCAGGCGGCTCGGGACTCTGGCATAGCCCCGGCCGCCCTCTGCTAGTACTCGTAAGTCGTACCAAGCAAAAGGAGATCTTGCGGAATTACGAAGACATCATTTTATTTGGGTTTCACATAGTTTGACATGGCAGGTGAAGTCAGGAAGAATCGATGCTCCGAGCTGTGTTTCAACTTATATAACCACGGATCACGTGTTCTATGCAGTATCACAGTATGCTAAAAGAGATGCAGTTATGGGTTGTTAAATGGCCCGGGTCTGCTAGCCAAAGGACATTCTTGCGAGGTGTGGTGCCAGAAGACCGTGGGAAAGGGGGGAGATAGATTACTTGCGTTTCAATTAGATTTAGATCCCGATACAAATCCTTTGTTGAAAGCGAAAGTTCCTACGCCCCGAAGAATTTTGAAGCAAGCCAATAGAAATTTTGAATTTTGAGAGGATGTTTAATTTTATATATTATATACAGGGTGGTTATTCATGAACGTGAGGTGTTCAGAGCCCTCTAGCGAGTCAAGTATTGGACGAAACCTAACCTAATTGGATGAGCATGCATAGTAGACCATGGGATTTTGATTTTAAAAAAAAGAAAAAAAAAAGAGTTCCAAAATTGACCACTGGGGCAATTTTGGCGCTGCAAAAGTGAATGAGCGTAACTATTGAATGGTTCATTGACAAACAATGCAGCAAACATCCATTTTACTTACAAATTGGGTTCAATATGCGCACCACTGGTCAATACCAAGAACTGCATACGATGCACGACATTTTCTACTGCCGCTCGCAGCCAATCAGAGTGGATTGGCCTCACGTGTAACGTTATTCGATCCGTTAACGTTGCGATATTGGAGACATGTCCTTGATAAACAACACCTTTCAGAAATCCCCACAACCCAAAATCGCAAGATCGTGAGACCTCTGGGGCACTTTTGCAGCGCTAAAATTGCCCCAGTGGCAAATTTTGGAACTAAGTTTTTCTTCTTTGGAAATCCAAATCCCATGGTCTACTAGGCATGCTCATCCAATTGGGTTAGGTTTCGTCCAATACTTGACTCGCTAGAGGGCTCTGAACACCTCACGTTCATTAATAATCACCCTGTATATAACTTAGCTATACAACGAACGACGGCCCAATCAAGAGCAAGCGCGCGTTTTTGTTTTTTTTTCCCCCACAGCTGTACTTAATTAATCCGGAGGTAAGTTCTACGTAACGCCTTTATTCCTGCAGCAAATTTTACGTGCCTTTTAATTCGCAGCTTTGATAAACTGATTAACACTCTGTCTGAAGAACGGAACGAATGCTGTCATTCATAGCAAATGGTGTTACGGACAGGGGTGGGTATGCGTGTCACGATATGACTGATTTCTTTTTTAAAGTCTCGTACAAAGTTCAAAAACGTGTGTGTGTCTTACTACGAAATGCGTGAGCTTTGAAAATAAACACTCAAAAAACTGGTGTTAAAGGATAAAATAAATAAAAACTTTGTGAAAAAAAACACACATAAAAGGTGACTTCAAGGCGTAACGATCGTTTCGACCGAAAATTCGTTCGGTCTTCGTCAGACAAACCCTTCCGTCCAACAGAGCAGGGGGAACTGAAAAAGATAAACAATCAAGCATGTTGCCAGAAGGAAACAAGAAAAGGAGGAAAAAACCAAGGAGAGGGAGGGGGGAAAAAGAGAGTGGGGAAGGGATACAAAGAAAAGAAAATAAGGACAAACAAAAATATATAAGTAAATAAAAAACAATAAAGAAAAGGCGATGAAGAACACACAAAAAAAAGGAAAAAGAAAAGAAAACAGAACAAACAAAAGAACATAAAACCAAGAAAACATAAAAACGCAAAAATTAATTAAATAATATTAATTTTTATAGCTTTATTTCAAGTTCGGACTCCAAGGGCGAGGGGACGGACACATTTTCAGCCTCTCACCCTGAAACGTCTCTGGCATAACCTTAACCCTTTGAGGCGGTGTTCCCGCTCGGACGATTGGACTGTTGCCAGTCACGAAGAATAGATTGGATGTCTATCAAAAGAGTGGCGGGTGACAGAGCTCCACGAGAATCCCTTTACTTTTGAGCACGTCATAGCCCCGTAACAAAAAAATGGTCACGATTCTTTTGAACAGCACTGACATCTGCTGAAAAATGGAAGAATGTGAGAACAGCTGGGTAGATGGCCCCATGCTGAAAAAAAGGGCAGCCGCACAGCCAGCTGTCTTCCAAAAAGGGTCTCTCTAGATCCGTCACACGTTTCGATCGTCCGCCCTCTTGCGGGTCGTGAAGTCGAACGATGGCAACGGCTGCGCTTTTTTCAGGTTTGGGAAAGGGTTGCGCCTCAAAGGGTTAAACCAGCCTCTTCCTATCGCGGTCACTTTACAATTCTCCAATTTCGCATTTTATTCAATGGGCATTTTTTTGTGCGGGGATCGCATACCCATTTTTAAAATGAAAAGAGATAGGCTTTCTCGCAGCGTCCTCTTTTCAGCTTCTCTTTGTCTTTTAAGAAATTTAACGGGCAAGCCGATGGGGTTTCAAATAGTCTAAAATTCGTGTTCTGCTCTTAACAAATAGTTCAATTTTGAATTTTGTTGCATCCAAACCGGTGAACTAGAACCGGAGATACGGAGGTTTTGGTTTCCCCTAGTTGTCTTCAGGCAAAAGTGATAGGCTTGCACCATTCCCCATGCTCGATATAGAAAACACTTCCCTGCTGTGCACTGTATAAGCAGACAAAAAATGGGTAACCGGCATCTGGCCCCCAAACAGGGCCGTACATAGACAGTACTGACCAGGATATAATGTATCACAGCTGTTTGTAATAATCATCGATGTTTGGAACTTCTTTATAAATTTCTATATTTTTTAAATAGCTTGTATTTTAAGTGCTCGATGACTGTTCTTAATCGTATATTGGAGCACTGTTGGATGTCTAGATTATATTTTCTTTCTTTTGGGGTAGCAAAAACATTTTCCTGTAAAGTTTTTTAGCAATAGAATTGCATGAATGACAAGCTTCAAGAGAATATGAGGGTTTTTTTTTTTAAATTTTACTTTAAATATATCTTTAAAATGTTTTATTTTTTGAATTATTGAGTTAGTTTTGTGAAGATACAGGGTTGATATTTGGCTTAGGATGCACTTTCAATTATAATGAAGAAAGGAATCCAAATACGAAACACTCGTGTATTAGGATGAGCTTTCCGGAACAAGAACGAAAAATGGTGATGACACATGGATTGTAATACACTCTCAAGATAGTGAAGCAAGAAAAACAAATAGGGCCGACGCATGGAATAGGATACATTTTTAATATACGGCGATTGAGTGAGCATTTAAAATATAGAAGTGATTCAATTATTTTTTATTTTTTAATTCGACGTGGACATAACACATCTTGGATATCAAGCACACAAAGTTCGCCCTATGTACTCTTACAAAACTGTCATGTCACATTCCTGCCTTATTATTTCTATGGTATATACAGGGGGGGGTGGGTCTTACGGATATATACATAGTATATGTATTCACACGCACATAGAGAAGGGTGTTTTTTATAAACACTGCCAGATAATACACTACACAGTACAATAGGAAGGAAAGTAATAGTTGTTCAGTTTTGAGAACAAAATGGTGTTTTGTGTTCCTTTCAGTTCGTTTTTGAAAGTCGAGGAAAATGAGAAAATTTCTTTTTTTGTTTATTGCTACCTTTTCTTGCAATTATTTTATTTACTATAGATATAGGATAATAATCAATCGAAAAAAAATATCAAAGCTGATGGGGGGGGGTCCGGACCCCCTGCCCCCCCCTTGTGTGTGTCACTGGCGGTCATCGATCCTTTTTAGAGAATTCAGCTCCGATAACACACCTTCGTCATCCCGATTCAATAATTTCATTGGCGTAAAATTTTAACTCGTACATGAGAAAATCCTGATCACTGTGACATGCAATAGGAAAACATTGTCACTTCCAATAGCTCGTTTTGTCACGCAAATGGTTTACTTTTTTTGGCTCCCGGAAATAAAATAGAGCTGAAAGAAGCGAAAAATCGCTTCTGAATGTGGGAACGGGTGGATTTTCAGATTTTTAAAGCAGCGCTGATTGTTTTCTATATTTTTATAAAAAATGTCAAGCGGATCGTACAAACGGTGTAGAAGTTATGAGGCTTTTTGTCCTTGACTTTGTCATCTTTTCGCAGTCATGGCGGAAAAAGTTTTATCTGGAAGTCAGGGATTACAGCGCAACTGTATAGTAAGGATGATACGCTGTAACACTTTCGCGCGCAGTGTTCCCCCTCTGGGAACACCCAACATTCTGGGAACCCCTCTGCCATTTTGACTGTTGCCAGTCACGAAGAATAGATTGGATTTCTATAAAAAGAGTGGCGGGTGACAGAGCTCCACAGAGAATCCTTTACTTTTGAGAACGTCCTTTCCCGTCCAAAAAGGGTCACGATTCTTTTTAAACAGCACTGATATCGGCTGAAAAAGGGAAGCATGCGAGAACAGCTGGATAGAGGGCCCCCTGCTGAAAAAAGGGCAGCCGTGGCCATCGCTCGACCGAACGACCCGCCAAGAGGGCGGACGATCGAAACGTTCATCGCGTGCCCCACAGATCGAGAGACCCTTTTTGGACGACAGCCGGATGTGTGGCACAGCCACCTGTCGTCGAAAAAAGGGTCTCTCGATCTGTGGCACGCGATGGACGTTTCGATCGTCCGCTCTCTTGGCGGGTCGTTCAGTCGAGCGATGGCCACGGCTGCCCTTTTTCCAGCACTGGGAAAGGGTTGCGCCTCAAAGGGTTAAAATAGTATGTGGAGTTGAGAGGTTCCATACTCGCGAATCAAGGCTAGGAAAAATAAATAACGTTTTCGACTGATAGCGAAAAAAAGGGACACTCGCTCTAAATGGGGTAAAACAAATAGACCCTTCATGGCACGCGAAGTGTCTTTGCAGGAGATAAATGCTAAATGAGCTCGACGCTGTCTTCGCATTGAGAGATATATATACTAGAGATTATTTGTACGACGATAAGATGACGGTTCCAGTTCATATATATACACACGCACGCATTGTGATATAGGGTAGGAGGGTCCAACAATGCCTACCGCCTTCGCCGTCGTTTTTCCCGCAGCGTTCGTGCTGTGCACTACTTTGGCAGCGGAGTACCGGGAAGCCTTTTTCGATCAGAGGATCGACCACTTCAACTTCCAGTCGTTCGGGAATCGGACTTTTAAGCAGCGGTACCTCTACAACGGTAAGTTTTAGACCGATGTCGGAAAAGACGTCGTGCGTCGGTTCTGTCTGTCTTCCTTGTTACTTTCCGAACATGTACCCTGTCAGGAAAGTAGTGTCATCCTGAAAAAAATCCACTTCGAGATTGGGATGTGCTGACACGTTTGGAAGTCTTCTGAATTCATTCATGCTGTTTTTACGAGATGTGTGTGTGTGTGTATGTGAGTGAACACGATAGCTCCTCAACGGGGCATTCGATGGAGCTCAAATGGGACATATAGGCTATAAACCACCGTCGCAAGACCGGTATGGATTGGGGTGTGGATAGGACTTATAGTTTTTCTACGGGGCTACGACCCAGATTTCTTTGACAGGATGACCTATGGGGGGAAATTCTTGAAAGTACGCTCGCGTTTAAACGGTCCATTCGATGGAGCTGAAATTCGGTATATTTGTTATAAACTACCCTCGTAAGACCAGTGTAGATTTGGATGTGTACAGGACTTTTAGTTTTTCTACAGGGCTACGACCCAGATTTCTTTGACAGGATAGCCTATGGGGAGAAAGTCTTGAAAGTGCGCTCGCGTTTAAAGGGTGCATTCGATGGAGTTTCCATTGGGTAAATAGGTTTGAATGATTCATCGATTCCAATGGATTTAAATGCTGGGTCATGATCTTCATCGTAAGTCTTCGGAAAGTCGAGTGGAGTCACTCCAGATTTTTTTATTAAAGTTGGGAAATATATCATAATCCACGAGTGTGCCTTATGGGTCATCCTCGTTTCGTAAAGATTTTAAAAATGACTGAAACGAGTGGATGGGTCCATTAAGAAATGTTACTATTTATCCTCATTTTTTTTTTTAAATGTGGCCGTTTGTAAAGAGGGTTAGGTCGGCTTGTTACAGTTTGGGGACGTCACTGGACTTGAGTCATTCTTTCCACCCGCGCATAATACGTTAAGAGTCAATTTTTGGAACTTTCGGGGGGGAGTGAACAGGCCCGGATTGGGAGGGTGGGGGCCCGGGTTATTGTGTAACCCAGGGGGGGATATATCCCCCCCGAATCGGGATATCGGGATATATCCCACCCCCCGAAATTTTTGAATTAGTAATGAAATTCCGTCTATTTATACACATATAAGTTCATATCCCCCCCCCCCGAAATTTTTTCCAGGCGCATATGCCCCACCGAAAAATTTTCCTGGCTACGCGGCTGGTGTAACCGATCCATAATACGATGTATTCACTTTCAGGGTATGGGAGGGGGGAGGTAGGGTGTTACTATTCATTAATTATGATGGATAATGAATGCATTCATAAAATATGCATCTATTCATTCATAGGCGACATTCCTATTCATGAACCCCTTGTTCATTCGGGAACTCTCACTCAAAAAATGTTGAGAACTCCATTTAAAATGACGTGTTTGGAAGTCTTCTGGGGCGCCATGGCAGCTGCAGAAAATTTTGTATGTGTCAAGCTCCATTCAAGTGCTATCCGTATAGCACTTTTTTTTATTTTCTTCCTCTTTTTCTGTTTGGGGGCCCGTACTCAGCAGGGAGGGCCCGCCGAGGGTGGGGGCCCACCCGTATGCAGACATTCGGACACCCGGGCCTGGGGGTGAGCCCTTTAAACGCCCTGCATACGGCGCTGGTACTAGGGAATGCAATCCCGCTTTTGCGGGATTACAATAGGATGGCTATAATTTTCATATTTATTTTCATATTCATTTTCATATTTATGTAAGGTATTGTTTTAATTATGAATTAAGATAAAGTATGAAACCTGATAGTGCTTATTATAAACTTACTTTTTCGGACTTTTCTCTTTTAAAATTAATTTTTATTTGAATGAAGTGTCAATCCCGCACGAGATTGCGGGATCCCGCGGGATTGACATTTCATTCAAATAAAAATTAATTTTAAAAAGAGAAAAGTCCGAAAAAGTAAGTTTATAATAAGCACTATCCGATTTAATACTTTATCTTAATTCATAATTAAAACAATACCTTACATAAATATGAAAATGATAGCCATGATAGTGTCATCCTGCAAAAGCCGGATTGCATTCCCTCCCTGGTACAGCTTATGAAGAGACATTGTGATTTTCTTTCATCTCCGACTCCATTTATTTATTTTAAAAAAGCTCTTCGAATGCTGCATCGTTTTTTAAAAAAAAACTTTAAATATTCTTTCGAAATATTATTAAATCATTTAATTTTCAAAAGCTCAAAAAGAAAAAGAAATGATTACCAGCTTCAGACGGTAGGCAAGTATCGCCGGCTGCAAAATCCTCTGAAATAGAGTACCAGAACGCGGGTTTTAGAAGCTTAAGGCTGTTCTTTTTGGAAATCATGCAACTTTTAAACAGCTTTCATGAAAATGAACTGCGCTAGAGACTCGGGAAAATGTAGACTGCCTCTTCGCAAGTTGCATTGTGTAAGGGAAATCATTCTTAAGGGGATGGTGGACATTAAAAAGTTTTTTTATTTCATTTAATAAGATAGGATTATGAAATTTCGAATTTTAATATATTAAACTAAAAACATTATAAACAACTGAAATTTTTTTTTAATAAATTTTAAAAATATGAGTCATTCATTAAAAATAAATTCATTTTTTAGTTTCGAAAAAATGCTCCATGCGTTTTAATTTTAACTTTTTTTTTAGTCATTTTGTTTTATAATAGCATAAAAATGTATTTTAAAAAAGTCTGTGTATCGGTTTTTGATTCGACCGAGTAGTTCATTTTTTAGAAATAGTTTCATGGGTATATACCAAACTTTCCTGAAATTTTTCAGTTTTCGTAAATAAAAGTGACATTTCATAATCGAAATTTTGAAACTATTTAAAAAGGATACACAGATTTATTTTAATATAGGATAAGAATGTTTGTAGTCCATTTTGTACAATTCCGACCGAAATGAAGTCGCAAGGAGCATTTTGAAGGCAAGAAAATCACAAAAAACTTGATTGGGAGAAAATACAGTTTAAAGTGTCATTTTCCATTGACTTTTAATACCGTCTCTTCTGAATCATTTATTTGTGATTTTACCTTAACAAAACACATTTTTAAAATCATTTCATTCGAATATTAGCTTATTTTGTAAAACGTACAATAAAAATTGTGACGTGTTTATGGACGCGTTTGTTCGCATTTTTGTGGACATTGAACTGTCCCTTTTCATTTTTTCAAACCCTAATACCTTTTTAAAAAATGGCCGTAGATATACGCGGTTTTTTTTCTCCATGGTTCAGCTTTAACTGTAGAATATGAGTATGTAAAAAAGAAAAAACACATTTTTGGGGGGCCAATTTTGATGATTTGGGTGTCCACCATCCCCTTAATGCGCATTTTAGCGATAGTCTATGTCTAAAACGAACTGAAATTACTCTACGTTATATCAAGGATCCAGTAATAATGCTCTTCCTCGAAAATAGTCGTCGTATCAGTGGCGTAGCCAAGGGGGTCACAACCTTTCCATGAGGAATTTTTTTTTCCATACAAAATGTATGTTCTTCATTGCCTTATCACACGCGCGTATACATACATGTGAATTGCAGCAGTCGTAACCCCCCCCCCTCAATGACAAATGTCTGGCTACGCCACTGCGTCGAATGAACCTATTTCGAGCAAAGCAAAATGGATGTATGTTATGAAGGATTGCAAAATAATGGTCTCCGTCGAAAAAAGAGTTTGTAGCATTCATCGTTCTACGGGAGCACTCGAAAGCACTCCAGTACAGGACGATCTGGTACAGCTGGGAGATACTCATGCATTTTATACTCGGTACAATCAGTAAATAACCTGTTCACACTCGACTAAAATCTCAGAGATTAAAAATCAGTCTCATAATTGTGTTTTAAAAGAACCTATTGCACTTAAAAATGACAAAGCAGCGAGTGCACTTTCAATTCATTTTTCAGTCTCTGTTTCAGTAGTCAAAAAAATTATTACCCGTAAACGAAGACTGTCAAGACACTCTTAGAAAGTAAATGACGTCCTACAAGCTCTTTTCAGCTATAGGAATTGCGAAAAAAAATAAAAAAAATCTGAAATTCCTCCATATTTTATCTACGCAGTCGGCTGGAAGATTATCAGTTTTTTTTTTTTTTTTAAATCTATTCAATCCATTCTGCCATATAGAGGAAAATGATAACTTTAAGTGCTCATATAAACTTCCTCCTATTCGCCCCCAGTGGTGACCTGTTTTGGAGGAGTGCGTATTGGAAAATCTAAAGTATCCATTTCAGTTATGGACCATCGGAATTGAATTCTATGTTAAAATCTCCTACTCAAACAGTCTTACCATCCTCCTCCTTCAGCAATATTTCGAATAGAGCGTCTCATGGATCTTCGTAAGAAATTCGAGGACGAGCGTTTGTCACTGCCAATCTCACTCGATCTTGAATAGACGCAATGACCCTTTGAACACCCTCGATCTGGCGCGCGTAGGCACGGGTCAAGTGTTTCATTATTTTTCCTCTGTAAAAATCATAACTCCGGATGGCTTTCTGTTTTGGAAACCACTGTCGATCCGTTCGACCCAAGTGAATCCTGGTATTTGAAAATCATCTGAAGGGAGAGTCCATGTTTCCGTTAGCAATATCCAATCCCTCTGCAGAAAACAGGGATCCAACGGAAAAGTGACCACGGCGCCTGCGTAGACAAAAACTCCGTGCTTGAAAGAAATAGCAACCCGAGTGCTAATAAAAAAAAAAAATCATCTTCACACATTCAACTTAGTGAATTCGAATATTATTTTGTGTGACGACAACGTCAGGGTGTAGGATTGACAAATGCACAAGCGTTAAAATCATTTACTCAAAATTATAGCATCGACGCCTATGTACGTCCATTCAGAACTACAAAAATCTTAAAAGAATCGTTTTAACAGTGGGAACAAAAAGGTCCACAGATGTGTGGTCCTTTGGAACGAAGAGGATAAACTTTATAACAATCTGCCCTTCACTTAAAACACATAAACCGCCGGCCGTGTGTGGCCCGCCACGGCTTTGGATCCGGCTCGCGGAAGATATCTATAGACCCCTATAAATTCAAAATCCCATATAAATGCCAATTATTCGGCCCGCGACTTCGCCACCATCTTGAAGTTTGGCTCGCAACTTTTCGAAGGTTGCCCATACCGGAGTTAAAAGATAGAGATAACTTTTTAACTTATTTTGGAGGGTATCGCGAAATGACATTAACCCTTTAAGGCGAAGTGATCCCACTCTGGGAACACCCAACTCGGACGTTTTGACTGTCACGAAGAATCGATTGGATTTCTATTAAAAATAGTTGCGGGTGACAGAGCTCCACGAGAATACTTTACTTTTAAGCACGTCCTTTCCCGTCGAAAAAGGGTCACGATTATTCTTAATAGCACTGACATCCGCCGAAAAATGGAAGAACGCGAGAACAGCTGGATAGATGGCCCCATGCTGAAAAAAGAGCAGCCGTTGCCATCGCTCGACTGAACGACCCGCAAGAGGGCGGAAGATCGAAACGTTCATCGCGTGCCACAGATCTAGAGACTTATTTTTGACTGGCTGTCGTCAAAAATCTGTGGCACGCGATGAACGTTTCGATCGTCCGCCCTCTTGCTGGCAGTTCAGTCGAGCGATGACAACGGCTGCTCTTTTTTCAGCATTGGGGTAGGATTGCGCCTCAAAGGGTTAAGAGTGATATACAGGTTTTTCGATAAATCTGGCGCAAAGTAGTGTCGCGTCTGCAGAAAGTGTCTCATCCTTTATCTTCCTCGCTATATTGTTTATTTATGCATAATATAGACACTTCATTTTTTTTTCTCCTTGGACGTAGAGGGGTGGATGAATTAAAAACTACAACATTCGTCCTATTTTATTTTAAAAGAAGAACGTTTTCGTTTCTTTTGCAGATACCTGGTGGGATCAAGAGCGGGGTCCGATTTTCTTCTACGCCGGAAACGAAATCCCCATCGACAGCGGCTGGACACGCTCCGGTTTCATCGCGGACATGGCTCCGTCGCACGGCGCCTTCCTCTTGTTCGTGGAACACGTAAGAACAATCGACCGCTTCTCATCACTCAGAGGTCTGAAAGCCCGAGGGTCACTCGCACTCAACTCTACTCCGTGAGCTATAAAAACTGTATACATTTGCCGTCTTTTCAAATAGCCTCTACGAAGCTTTTAGATTCAAAAGCGAAGCATAGATGGCAGCACCCAACATAATAAAGTATGTCGAACGATTGACTGCGACTCGGTTTTTAAGCATTCGGCTTCGAAACGTACCCTACAAAAGCAAATTGAACAGACTCCTTCTAGGTTTCCACTCCGCCCAGTGGCTGATCAAGATTTTCTGTGAATGTAGGGTAAAAGTCACCCTTTTGTTTCTCGTGCCGTCCCTCGGACGAGTCGCCATTTTGTTTTTCCATCGTCGTTCGGTTTGGCCAAGCGCATGCATTTTTCAGTTCAGATCTATCTAGGCGGTTCGATGGATCAGGTTTCATTTTTAAGTTTCGGCTCACATTAATGAGTTGTGTGTGCATTGTAATGGTATGAATGTTCTGCGAAGTACATTACAGTAGAGTAGAGCTCCTTGCTTATGACACGGGTTTATATAGAACCGATTCGTATAACGCGACAGAAAAATTGCGATTTTTCTTACAACACGCTAAAAATGACTCTTACGACGAGTCAAAAGGACGAGACCGAGGTTTCTGCATTGTCTGTTAACATACTGTGTATGGGGGTATTCGTCTGATTTTATAATCCAAGAAACTCGTAAAACGCGGATTCATCGAACAGGGAACGTAAGAACCGAGTTATAGAGGGAGAGGGGTTGGGTTACTGTCAGGCCCGGACTGGCTGTCTTGGGAGCCCTCGGCTAGAGATTTAAAAGGAGCATCTCCAGGAGCCGATGAGTCGATTTTGGAGCCTCGGGCAAAAGCTTCATGGGGGGTCCCCTCTTTGGAAAACTTTTTCAAAATTTACAAATTTTTAAAGAACAATTTGGGGGCCCGGGCGTTTGCCCTGAATGCCCTACCGGAAATCAGGCCCTGCCTCTTACTGAGGAATTGAGAGGGAATAGAATATTAGAATGTAATATTTGAAAATGAGGCTTACGTGAAAATGAGGCTTAAAAATCAGGTGGGTGGGCTGATTTGGGGGATTTTAAGACTTTTCGGGGGCCCCCTTGCGTCGCGGGGTTTCTGGGATCCTCTGCTGCGTCACTGCCTAAGATTGCTGGAAAATAAATAATTCAATGACTCTTGTTATAAAGTTGTATATGCACTTTTGAATGCCTCACCGGGGGCCCTCGGCGATCGCCGACCAGCCGACCTGGCCAGTCCGGGCCTGGACTGTACTATACTATACTTTCGTAAAGGAATGAATGTACTCATGATTGCATTAGAGACATTTTTTGACTGCAATAACAACCAAGGAATGTTTTCAGAACAGGGGAGGGATAAAAAAGGGTTCAAAAATATTCATTCGTTTATTCTAAAACCTCGAATTAAAATAAGCTCACACTGCGCCAGAGACTCAAAAACTCGGGTAGATAGTGCTTAGGCTGCATTACATGCAAAAAAAAAAGGGTGGCTTTTTATGAATCTCTGAAAGAATTCTGCATCCTAGAACACAGCCAAAATTTTTGTCCAATTTTCAAGTTTTAAGAATTTTCGTGGATGACGCAGGTTTCACATTGAGGATCGTGTATTGTACAACTCGTCAAGACACATTCTTAGCAATTTGAAGTGAATGAGTTTTGTTTTTTTTTTCCGCATTTATGTTCCACCCGTAAAATTGTATTGGAATGTGTTGTTTTGTAAATGGATCGTCGTTTATCCACGCTTTCGTTTCTCTTTGTCAGCGCTACTACGGGAAGTCCCTGCCGTTCGGCGAGGACAGTTTCCAGCTCTCCAAAATCGGACTGCTGACCGTGGAGCAGGCTCTCGCCGACTACGCTTTCTTTCTCGACGACTTCAGGAGAAGATACAGCGCAAACAACTCTCCCGTCATAGTCATCGGAACGAGGTAGGCTACGGTACAAGTTCTGCCAAGATTTTTTTTATTATTATTATTACTAGCTGAAGTACCCGTCCTCGACGGGTAGTGAATGCAAATTTCCAAAAAGCAAGAACTTTCGTCAGCATTGTAGGAGTACACAGAATGGATGTAGTATGTTGCCAAAGTAAAGAAAGCGAAGTTATCATTTTTATGTATTGTTAAAATATTACAGGTTAGAGAGTCACTCAGTAATATCATTTCATTCGCTTGAGTCGTCATTATGGGATGCGCGAACGAATATTGACGCATATTGAAATAATTTTCGCAAAATCTCAAAATTAATCAACATTTTTGAAAAATTGGAAGCCTAGAATTTAAGTTGAGTGACAACCTACTTATCATGTCACCCAAATTCGTTTCATTCCCTGCAGTCTTTATTTCGTGATGCTGGAACAAATTTTCAGCATTTTAAAACGATTTTCGCAAAATCTCAAAATGTAATCAAAATAATTTAAAAATTCAACGCCTATAAATTAAGATTAGCAACTACCTATCCTATCACTCAATTTCGTATCATTCGTATAGTCGTTATTACGGGATGTTTGAAGAAATATAAACGTATTTTGAGAGAATTTTCACAAAATCTCAAAATCTAATAAAAATGTTTAAAAAATTGGACTCCTATAGTTTATGTTGAGCAACCCTCTATCGTGTGACCCAATTTCATATCATTCGCTTGAGTCGTTATTACGTAATGCGGGAACAAAGATTCACTCAGTTTTAAACGATTTTCGCAAAATCTCGAAATCGGATCGATTTTTTTAAATTAGATGCTTATAGTTTAAGGTGAGTGACCACCTATCATTTCACCCAATATCATTTTTTCACCTTTGCAGTTATTACGTGATGTGCGAACACAAATTTACGCAGTTTGAAAGGATTTTCGCAAAATCTCAAAATCCAATCAAGATTTTTTAAAAATTCGACGCCTATGTTTTAAGTTGAGTGACCACCTATCATGACACCCAATTTCATATCATTCGCTTCAGTCGTTTTTACGTGATGCTTAAACAAAAAAAGCGTCACGGACAGATAGACAGAATGACAGACAGACAAACTTTTTTTTGAGGGTCGCATCGGATTCCCGGGTGCTTGAAACGGATAGAAATCGCAACATTTTTGAATTCCAAGAAATGTACAGACAAAAGTCTAGTTTTATTTATATAGATTTTAAGAAAACAGGCTTTGAATCACTTCATCCTAACGAAAAATTGTTTCCATAGCACAAAGGTGGGATGGGGGCCATTTCTCGCCCAATAGAGAAGATATCGCCATGCTGGGGTTCCATTTTGGAAGACTTACTTTTCTGGAGCCAAACAGCGACCCTCTTGGCAGCAGGGGCGGATCCAGAGAAACCATCTGGGGGGGGGGCTCCGTTTTTCATTAGGATGATACATTGATTTCCCAATACTTTTTCTTCCAGTGTATAATTAGACATGGTATATCGCAACTCAATAAGTAGGTTGTCTGCTGTAAGAACCGTCGAAAGAAAACTCGGAAGGGGGGGGGCGGCAGAGCTATCGTGCGCCCTATACCGATCCAGTGAAGGCCGATGCTCATAAGCCACGTGTTTTATGCGTTTCAATGGACGACGGGACTGATACAGGGCAAAAAAAAAAATGTTCCGTTTCGCTCTCCATTGTGTGGGGGGGACAGGGTTTTCAGTTTAACACATTAATATTTTGTTGGTAGATCCCGACGGGTCATTCAAAGTCGTCCATTTCGCCAGAAAAATGTCGCCTTAACCCCTGTAGTGACGACAAGACGTGGCTAATGAGCAACGAGACTTTTATTCATGTTGTTGTTCGCGGGTCCTACCCATTCACATTTTAGTGTGTACAGAGTATCATTGCTGAATGCATTATTGAACCCATTTCACAGCCATCGCGCAATATACAGTGTTCACAGCACACATTTTGAGCTTTCTTTTTTAAAACCAGACCCGTTATACATTGCCAGGTACTCGCTTTGTCTGATAGCTTAGAATATGCTTTACTTTTATAATGAGGATTTGTACTCATACGTCTGGGTGGTAGGGACAACTTATGAGAGCAGTTGAAAGAATGAAAGCTGTACAAATTGCCTATAAAATGGAGAGAGCAAAGATTTTTTTTCCCCGTATCAGGGTGCCGTCGTCCATTCAACGACAGCAGGTTCCACAGTGGAACCTGCTAAAGTGACCACCTTGGTAAAGAGATCGTCTGTCTATAGTGACAACTGTAATGCAATATCGCTTTACAACCATCACACTTTACCACATTTGTAAAATGACCGTCTTTATAAGGTGACCAGTTTTGTTCTTCCCAAGGGTAGTCCCATTAGACAGGTTCCACTGTACAAATAAAACTGGGAACTGTGCTCCAGCCACTATGGCGGTAGCGAGTCAATAAAATTTTCCCTTCCTTCTGCTTAAAAATAAAAGCTCTATCATTTTTGTAAATAGAGAAATTATGTGGTTTAGTCCACAAGGATTCAATAAGTATGGGTGTAAATATTCTTGGTTACACATAGTTGGCTCTCTGTTTAACAACTTTTAAGGAACCGTGAAAATATGAAAAATCGTCCTTAAATAGAGATCCTCCATAAACAGAATTTGTAAAAAAATAACATTTCCCTTTACACTTTGGAAGGTGCCTGGTTCAAAACCAGTTCGCGTTCGCAGACCTAACTGTTCGGAGTTTACCGTGCTATACTACGAAACTTAGAGTAAATAAGGGTTAAAACCCTTTAGAAAGACCCCCACAGAGTGTACCCCACCCATCGGCTTAGATTCCATGTGCAGATAATTGGCCGTAATCCTACAGCACCAACACCAACCTTTACACTTTACATTCTTAGGACTGTGAATATTTTTCTTGATATATTGGCGTGTTTAAAGATGCTACCTTTATTATCATTATACTATTTTATTATCCACAAAAAATATATTAAGTCACCTTAAAAAAAGGTAGTAAAAACAAGCAATACAATAAAATTAGGTTTCAAAAAAATCAAAATGAGTCAGTTGTTTCATTTTTCGCCTTCCCGTTATTCTTTCTTCCAGATTTTCTCAAATGTGAAATGCGTCAGCTTCCATTTATGAGTTTTTCTAGCTAACCAGCCGAAGCCGGAAAATTTTGCATTCCACATTTTTCTGCCAGAATAACAGTACTGCAGTCACTGCTTGATTTTATTTTTTGGTAATACGAACAATTATCTACATGAGGGATCTAGGAGGAGTACGGGGTGCCCTACGTGGGGGGTTTTCTAAGGGGTCTTAATCCCTATTTATGAGAAGTTTCGGAGAAAACTGCGTAAGACTCCGAACGGCTCGATTGACGGACGCGATCCGAGTTTGAACCAGACACTTTTCTTCTCCCAGTTGCGAGCGCTATGCTCTCAGCCACTCGTTGGGCCTCCAGAAATGGGTGTTATGTGTTATGTCAGCGGTTCTCAACCTTTTAACGCCCCCCCTACACATTTTTCATAATACATTCAGTTTTTTAATCTTTAACAACGAACATTGAGTCGAATTCTCTACAAAATAATGTTACCAGTAAATTTGAATGAACATTTTAAGTGAAAATAGATATATTTTTGAGTAAAAATGAGAATAAATAAGATAACTTTTTAAAAACATGCATCACTACTTGCTCTTTGGTTTTTCTCGTGGCCCCCCCTTGGGGTCGCGCCCCACAGGTTGAGAAACGCTGTGTTATGTGATGTTATGTGGCAAGCCTATACTAGAGGCATCTGCATTCTGGGGCGCTTACCTTGGTCGGATGATTTTTTCAGAGGTTCTAACGCGTATTCACTTTAAATCCGGAGAAAACCATCTGGAAAAACTCCAGATAGTTAGATCGACAGCCGCGCGGTAGGCCCAAACGCGGGACCTTCACACTTCAGCCGTCTATCCTATCGAGTGTCTTATCCACTCGGCCATGGTGGGGCCCAGAAATTAGAATGTTGGATGCTCTTGCTTCATGCAACCATTTGCATGCAGAAGTGCCTTGGTAAACTCTTCCATTCGGCCACATGGACTTTTCGGCTGTTTGGATTTGGATCCCGAACTAAATTTTTGTGTTGCTTCCAAAATACCTTTGAGAATACACTCAGGTAGTCGAGATTGTCTTGCGAATGGCACTTTTGACATTCCCCAATACTTTTTTTTCCCACTCTTAAAAAAATTTTCCCCTGTTACTGTAGCGTAAGATGAAAAAAAAAAAAAATCATTGTTAAACAGAAACGATGTCGTCTTTGAATAGAATTTTTTTACGTTGGAGTTGCTGGGACTTTGAAATATCGTTTTTGGAGAGATATCGTCGTTAAACAGAGAGTCAACGGTATATACAGTGCTACTTTTTTAAATTTCAGTTCATGTGAAAATTTACAATTTTTTTAACTTCCCTAATCCATAGTATATTTCTAGCTCTGGGAGCCCCCCCCCCCCCCCGTGGATCCGCCACTGCTTGGCAGCTTTTGACGTACCGCTACTACCGCAGGCCTCTAAGTATCTGAATGAAATTATCGTAAGAACTTGACACAATGATTAGGGAGGATCTCGCATAAAGCAGCGCTTTTTGAATAAAAAAAGAGCTATCGAAAACGGTCCACGTGGTAAAATATTACATAGATGAATAAACATTCAAAAGAAGATTCCGACGTATGGGTGATATATATATTTATTTAAAACTCGGCTGTTCGAGCCTCGTCAGGGAGAGACCCCCCTGAACCCTCCTCATTTTTTAGCTTCATGATGGCCCTATTAAAACGATATTCATGGACTATCTCATTTTATCTCTCCTCTTTCGTGTATTTCGCCTCTTTCGTGTATCTCTCCTCTTTCGCGTATTTCATATGTAACCCTATGTTGAAATTTTTAGGAAACCTATTCATAGAAAAATACATGCGATGCCTATTTTACTGCTTACGAAGCAGTGTCACACTAGATTAAAGCTGTTGTGAACTCATAGTATTTAAATATTGTAAAATTAGGTCGCATTTTGGGGACCCATTTTTCGGGCCATTTTCATTAAAGGGGGTGAGAGATAAAATGGCATAGTCATAAATATCACTTTTCGGTATTGCTTTTTTTGTGGGGAAGAGCTGAATCCGTACCCTATTACACCCGCCTTTTCAAATTTGAAACAAGCAAATAAGCTACGCGTTTTCACTCAACCCTTTCAATGACCACCACCGAAGATTTAAAAATTGCTTACAATAATCTGCGAAAAACATATTATAAACACGCTGAAATGTGAATTCATTTTATAGTTTTTGAATCTTATGTGAAAGCAGACTGACCTAAACGTGTTGGATGCAGGGTTCAATAAAATGATTATTTTTATTTTTCCAACACTCGAATACTCCTATATTTGTGGCTTACCGAAGTGTCGAAGCGTTTGTGGAACAGTTTCAGCAGATAACTTGTCAAACAATCGTGAGCATTCTATCACGCATTCGACATTGAAACTCAAACAATTCCCTCAAAATCAGCCATTCGTTGCCTCTCGACAATAGAGATGGCAGCACTATCGATTTCTGATTTCTCTTCGCTTCCATTTTATGTTGAAAAACACGCCCATTATTTCCCGCCTCTAATATGGAAAATTTGTTTTGACTTCTTGACTACTGCAATTTTTAGCAAAAGCAATCCCCCCCCCCATTGTTAAGGTGAACTACGAAAAGCTACTATTAGTGCTGCAGTTACACATAGTACGAACCTACAGTCCACTTTGAACGCTCTCAGCTGCAATAGTCACCGGCAGAATATTTCCCAGGGGGGCGGGGGTCAAGACTACTTCAACATAGGGTTACCCTGTTGGAAGGAGCAAAAAAGCAAGGGAAAACACTGCATACAAAAATCCAGGGGGGGACATTGCCATGGGCGTAGCCAACGAGGGACAGGCTGGGGCAGCTGCCCCCCCTAAAATGAGCTAGTCATAGGGTCTGATTATGACAAACCGGGCATTCTCCGGTTAGACTCCATGTCCTGCCCCTCCCCCCTAATGAAAATCCTGGCTACGCCCTTGGGCATTGCCCTCTCTTGCCCTATGCTGCCGGCGCCCATGATAGTATCGATTCTATGCAGTGGCATAGCCGGTCATTTTTCATGGGGGGGATTACGACTACTTCGACTCCTATATATGTATAGGTGTGTGTGATAAGGGAGTGACCCCCTAACACCCCCCCCCGGCTACGCCACTGATTCTATATGTTTTGCCGTCTTTTTAAGTAGTATCTACCAACCTTTTAGATAAAAAAATATGCACAGATGGCGTACGCAACATAATTAATTAATGGATTTTATGTGTGATTATGGTAACGCTGCAATAGGGCAATCTGCCAAGGGTGGTGGTGCATTGGTAGGAGGGGTTTCTAAGGGGCATTCACGTTACACCTGGAGAAAACCTACCCAAACTCCAGACCGTTCGATCACAGCCGCGCGATGGGATCCGAACCCGCGACCTTCCCATTTCGGCCGCTTATCCTTTTCGGTGACATGACCACTGTGCCATGGTGAGGCTGCGTGTCCTATACTAAAATCATAAATGGTGCCATGGTGAGGCCTCCTTCAGTCACGAAACGATTTTGAGTTAGAGATACTTCTCGAGTATTCGGCTTTGAAATGGACTCCCCAAAAGCAAATTCGATTCCATGTTTATGGACTCATAAAAACTACTTTCAGGTATCTGTATAAAATTTGGCTCATTTTTTATGGGATTTGTAAAATTTTATGTGAAAAAGGATGTTGTTTTACCTGCCACTTTTTTTTTTCTTTAAAATAGGCTTTTTCGAATCATTTCTCGTTCGATATTAATTCTTACTCTATTTAAAGGGTTCCTTCGTTATGAATAACAGTTTGAAGCTTATAATTTAAAAGAACTAAAATATGTATCTTCGAAATATTTTTTTAATCGTGAAAAGTACCTCCAGACCTCAAAGAGCTCTTCGAATCTCGGCTGTTCGAGCCTTCAAAAAATCTCGGCTGTTGGAGCTCGTCAGGGGGAGACACCCCCCCCCCTGAACCCCCCCCCTCATTTTTTAGTTTCATGATTTCCATATTAAAACGATATTCATGGACTCTGTTATTTTATCGCTCCTCTTTCGCGTATTTTGCCTGGTCACCCTGTGTTCAAATTTTTAGGAGTGTCACCTAATGATAGAAAAATACATATGAAGCCTATTCTACAGCTTACGAAAGAGTGTAACAATAGATTAAAGCTGTTACGAACTAACAGTATTTAAACCACGAAGGTAAATGTATAGGAGGGGACACTTCTCTTAGAAAGTTGGATAACGCTGTTGTTGCAAACAGATGGCGCTACGCACACTGGGTCACTGCGCATCTCCTGCTTCTGCGCATCCAGGTTGCTTATATTTCCATCGAGGCGAAGTCAATGGAGATCGTTGATTGAGCGGAACTTCAAAAAAATATGAAATACATAGACTTACGAACGTGATATATAATAATTTTTGGCTTCAGGTGTGTTTTAATTACCTAATTGTCTTAGAATACTATTCCGTAATGAATATAGGCAATCATTTCGAAGCGAAGTCATATTATGTATGTAATGTCGTGTTATTATTTTGCCCAAAAGCCGTATTTTAAGAAATAGAAGAAAATTTAGAAGAATGTTGTATGTGTAAATGCAATATTTAAAAAGTGTTAATTTATAATGACGATCACACTCAAACAAGCAGTCTTTACATTTATTTCATGCTGTGACACATTTTAACACAGCTTTAAATGGCCGCTAAAAAGCTCCTGTTAAAATGTTAAATTCATGTTACATTAAGAACTAGCACCATTTTCTAATGTCAATATAGACCGCGGCAGACGAACACTTCTTTTCTGTGAGCCACGCTATACACACTCGTTCACAAATATAAACTCTATAATTTAATCATCTTAAGATAGAACATTTTTTTAAATCTTTTTTTATTCATTTGTTACTAAGGCAACCATGTAAGCAAAAGCGAAAGAAATATTTTAAATTTAGTGCTCCCTTTGCCGCTAGGATCGCTGCACGTCACTCGATTTCCAATGTTTACATAATTGAAACTTATTTGGGGTACCAAAAGTTTAACATTACAGATATGGAGAGTGTCCACTCCTATAGTATATCTCCGTGATTTAAACATATGTAAAAATATATATCTGAAGCCTATTCTGCAGCTTACGAAATAGTATAACAATAGATGAAAGCTGTTGTGAACGAATAGTATTGAAATACATGTAAAATTATGTCGCTGTTTTAGGTCGCATTTTTGGGACACATTTTTCAATAAAGGGTGTGGAGAGATAAAATGACATAGTCATTAATATCATAACCTTTCAAGAAGTTTTTTTTTAAAAAGTTATTTATGCTGACATTATTCTAGGAAATAAACAGTCATTGAAGTCACTTTTTAGCACATTACGTTGAATTTAAATAGACTGATGTTGTTGTATGCTGTACTTCTGCAACGCAAAGGTGTAAAGGTTCGAGTGTTGTGCATTCTTATTTCACTTTCAGCTACGGAGGCCTGCTGAGCACCTACATGCGCTTCAAGTACCCTAACCTCATTCAGGGGTCGTACTCGTCGAGCGCCCCCGTCTATCAACTCGAGGACAAAGTGTCCGGTGACTTGTACTTCGAGTACGTCACAAAGGTAACTTTGAACACATTTTTTCTTTTTCTTTCCACGACGAATTGGGTATTCCGCATTGGAACGTGGAATATTGTTTCGCCCCTTTTTTAGTTCTTAAAAATTGCAATTTTAGTAAAACCAGTCACCCATTTTCCTAATATAGCCTTGAAGTTTTAATTAATAATTTTGTGTAGGATCCAGTTGCAGAGACTTTTTTTTAGGGGGGAGGGGGGGGGATGGAGATATCGATCAACGGCCAAGTCAATTACCAACTTATTTATTTATTTTTTTTGTATCAACTATATCACCGACTTTTTACTTTTGCCTGCTGGGTTTGTGTCATTTTGCCATGCGTACTAGAAATAGAAAGTCAATTAATTTTTTTTTTTTTTTTTTTTTTTTTTTTTTTTTACTTAAGTTTGCCAACTACAGTCTGTTCGCGAAAGCGAGACAACGAAAGTAAACAAACGGGTTACCAAACAATGACATTTTTGGCCACCCATCCCTAGTGAGGCGAATGGAACCTTTCTTAAATCCAAACAGCCTCCATGGAAGAAAGCAGAAATTCATACTGTGTTGGGCGCTTTGGTAAAATGCCAGGCGTTGACTCTTCGCCCGTTTGCACGTGCGATTGTTTAGTTTCGTTCTCTCGACTCGGCGAACAGACTATAGGTATCTAAATTTGTCATTACTAGAATTTTGCGAGAGACCCCGCCTTTAGCAAGGACCCTGGATCCAGCTTAATATACGAATGAATCTATTTTTCTTAACCCTTTGAGGCGTAACCCTCTCCCCATGCTGAAAAAAGGGCATCCGTGGCCATCGCCCGACTGAACGACCCGCAAGAGGGCGGACGATCGAAACGTTCATCGCGTGCCACAGATCGAGAGACCCCTTTTTTTTGACGCAGCTGGCTGTGCCCGCACAGTAAAAAGTAAAGGATCACCCGCCACTATTTGTATAGAAATCTAATCTATTCTTCGTGACTGGCAACAGTCAAAACGTCAGAGTTGGGTGTTCCCAGAGCGGGAACACTGCGCGTTAAAGGGTTAAAATGGCAGTTCCGAAGGTGTCCACTCTTGCTGACACCGACCCACTAGGACGTCTGCTGTTTGCAGTCTGGCTATGAGCCACTTCGTGCCGAATGATGAGACATTTATAATTTTCATTCTCTTTTGACGTTTTAAACTTTCAAATTTCGACATGCAGTTTTATTTTCATCCTTTTCAGTCTGTTAGCTTTTATTCTTCGTTAATACCTGTATGAAATTGAAATGGCTTTTATTTTTCCCCATTTTTACTTTCCGAACATGTAACCTGTAAGGAAAGTAGTGTCATCCTGAAAAAATTCGACTTCGACATTTGGGTGGATGGACACGTTTGGAGGTCTTCTGAATTCATTTAGGCTGTTTTTACGAGATGTATGTATGTATGTATGTGTGTGTGTGTGTGTGAGAGAACACGATAGCTCCTCAACGGGGCATTCGATGGAGCTCACATTCGGTCTATACGTTACAAACCACCGTCGCAAGACTGGTATTGATTTAGGTGTGCATGGGTCTTATAGTTTTTCTACAGGGCTACGACCCAGATTTCTTTTACATTATGACGTATGGGGGGACATTACTGAAAGTGTGCTAGCGTTTCAAAGGCGCATTCGATGGAGCTTCCGTTGGGTGTATATGTTTGAATGATTCATCGATTCAAATTTTTGTAAATGCTCGGTCATGATCTTAATTGCAAGTGTTCGGAAAGTCGAGTGGAGTCACTCCAGATTTTTATACATAGGATTTAGTTTAGCTGTTGCGCTGTCAAGGCAAATGTCTATGTAAGTTGAATGACATCCATCCACGACTTGCACACTGCAATAAGTAATATAAACGTTTGCAACAGTTGACTCTTTAGTTAAAAAATGTAAACAACAGTCAAAGTTCTTTTACAGGGTCTCTTAAAACTACACGAATAGCGACAGACAGCTTCTTTCCCAAAATATCGCCCCATTGATAAGGACAATTCATCGGCCAATGGAGCGCTAAAATGTTGCGTTTGGAAAGTTCGTTTAGAGTCGTCGGCACGATTTATCTTTGAGATAAATAAACCTTCGTGTACTAACACACGTAGAATGTGACTCATATGCTTTTATCTAAGATGTCCGATATGAAGTTTCGATTCTTGAATCTGAACTGGACGATCTCCACTTGGCTTTGAGCCATTCTTATCTCGCGTTTGCTGGGGAAAAACAGAATTTTGCTCACACCGAGCAACATTCTATTTCTCACAGAACTACTTTGGATAAGAAATTCCAAGCTGTTCTTATCGGTTAGGTCTTCCCTCGTCTATGTCAGTCCTCGATGTTCAGGACGCTGTTCTTAATGTGTCTTCGTGTTCTTGAACGAGCAGTGTTCCCGCTCTGGGAACACCCAACTCGGACGTTTCGACTGTGGCCAGTCACGAAGAATAGAGTGGATTTTTATCAAATGAGTGGTGGGTGACCGAGCTACGCGAGAATCCTTTACTTTTCAGCACACCATTTCCCGTCAAAAGATTATTTTTAAACAGCACTGACATCGGCTGAAAAAGGGAAGAATGCTAGAACAGCTAGATCGATGGCCCCATGCTGAAAAAAGGGTAGCCGTTGCCATCGGTCGGCTTCACGACCCACAAGAGGGCGGACGATCGAAACGTGCATCGCGTGCCACAGATCGAGAGACCCTTTTCGGACGACAGCTGGCTGTGCGGGGGGGGCGGGTGAGGAGTAGAGATTAAAATCGTGAAAGTCGCACGAGGTTTGCAGTTTTTGATAGTGGATGCCGTAAAATAACTTCAAAACCAAACCAAGCTTGGCGATGTCTTCCGAAATTGCCTAGAAACTAAAAAATTATAGTTAAAATATACCTGGCGAAGATTGTGAAAGGGTGTTGGCAGACGATTTTAATATAGATTCCAATTCCGAAGAAGTGTTCAATGGAACGAGAAAGACAAACACGGTACACTCGTGGATAAGGATGCCCATTCCAAAGAGTATTTAAAAGGGTGAAGCATAGTTGGAATAATAGGCTCTGCGAAGATTGTAAAACAGTTTGAGTAGGCGATTTCAGGATGGATTTCGATTCCAAAGATATGTTTTATGAAACAAGGGAGAAAAACAAGGCACATTCGTGAATCATGATTCCCAACTTTCCAAGGAAGAAAAATAGGGAGGGCGCTTGGATTATGATACGCTTTTAATATACATAGCACTTGAATGCGCATTTAAAATCTGAAAGTGTTTCAGATTCTCTTACTTTTTTATTTTTATTTTTTTTTAAACTGTTGGTTAAGTAATTTTTTTTTAAATGTATGTTACTAATATAGATTAGTTTTATTTAACTCATCTTTAAACACCCGTTTCCTTATGAGTGATTATTGTCATGATTGTTCATGTATTCAATCCAATTTCTTTCCTTCGCAGAGTTTTCGGGAAGCCTCCGAGGGTTGCGAATCGGGGGTGAGGGCCGGTTTCCAGCAGCTCGACAGGTGGGCTTCGAAGGGAGGAGGTAAGATGGTTGCTCATACAAATCAAGTATGTATCATAGCGTTTTCAAACCTTTTGCGTATGCGGATTGGCGGAAATATTAATCTATATGTAATAATAAAATAAACTTTTCTAATTTAACCTACTTTAATTTAATGTTGTTTGAAAAAGGCCTTCTTTGTTACTCTTACTGTAAAGTTTGTTTCTCGGCCATACAAATATTACGCTCGAAGACTATTTTTGAAGTTCCATAACGAGTAAAATGGCTGATTGAGCAGTATTTGCAGTTTTCTGTGGTTTCAATGCTGCGCGCTTTTAGAACTCCTGGGTAAGCAGGTGTTTCTCATGTCTTGATTGGCAATCTAGTTAACTCATTACGTTTGAGAGTAACGCCTTCGCGATCGTGCTGCACCCTGCCAGCAGGTGTAGTCACTAGGGGAGTATTTAAGCAAGAGCAGGGAAATTTGGGGGGTTTAGAGCCTTAGGTGGGAGCTGTAAGCTTTCTTGGGAGTTTGGAGCTTTCATCTTTTTAGGAGTTGTTCGAGATCACAATATAAAGAGAAAGATACCCCGGAGCTAAAAGGTCGCCGGCCTGACTCCTGCCCTCTGTCCGAACTTTGAAATAAACTATTCAACCTAGAAGCCTGGTGTATGGCCTAGGGACTTTCCTTATATATATATATATATATATATATATATATATATTTTTCTGCAGTGCCCCCACACGGAAGAAAGACAATAAATAGGCTGTAATATAGTCCATAAATACCTGTCATTCACCCATGCTGCAGGAAGGTCGAGGGGGGGGGGGTAACAAGTCGAGGGGTCAGTACCCTGAGAATTCAGAGAGCAGGGAGTTCCACTGCCCTGTTGTAACAGACTATTTATTCATTGACAGTTTCTCAGAACCGTTTCTTTAATTTTGTCCGTGTTAAACAATCGATTTTAATGGATATTTAAATAATACAAGAAATTGGAAATCAGCTGTCGACTTTTTTTCTTTCGGTACCGTTCCCACGACGAGGCACTACAATAGGCGGAAATATTAAATCTTAATCTTAATATATATATAAAATGTTAATGTTCGTTTGTAAAGACAGGGTTTTCTCTATCACCACCAACTCGAATGAACTTCCCGCTGGGGTGGTAAATACCCCTTGGCCTCACGGTGAAAGTGAGGGAGTTGGGTCGCGGTGGGTGGAAGTGGGTGGCGAAAATGTGAAAAAATATATATCTGTCCTTTCCTAACTCATGAGAACTTCTGAAAAGTTCTAAAAATTCCTGGAATGAGCTAGAAAACTCCAAAATGTGTGCAACTGTTACAGTCAATCTAGAATGTTCTAGGAGGTTCTAAAAATTTCCAGAAAGTTCTAGAAAGTTCCAAAACGTATGAAACCGTTCAAATCGATTTAGAATGATCTAGAACGTTCTAAAAATTTCTGGAATGATCTAGAAAGTTCGAAAATGTCTGCAACTATTAAAAACAATCCAGAATGTTCTGGAAAGTTAGAGAAATTTCTTGAATGATCTAGAAAGATTCAAAATGTCTGCAACTGCTAAAATCGGTATGGAATGTTCTAGAAAGTTCTAAAAATTTCTGGAATGATCTAGAAAGTTCCAAATTGTGTGCAACTGTTAAAATCGATATGGAATGTTCCAGAAAGTTCTAGAAATGTCTGGGCGAGTGAAGATCCATTGCGATGGGTGATTGTCATTCGGAAATTTTATACTGATTCGCAGCCTCTCGCTTATTCCGATTAAATTCTCCGTAAGGTAACACCATTTCAGTGTATTCATTAGTATTAAACATTGTCTTTCGTTTTTATACTCAATAAGCTACGAATTCAAATAGCATGAACTTTAGACAAACACTAACAAAGTAACATAAACAACAGTTTTTCAACTCCAATAAAATATTAAAATTGAATGTTTATCGTCTGTTGCCATATCAGAAGGAATACTTTCTATACACCGAATGTTTAATGGTCGAATAAGTCTCTCAATATCTAAGATAGAAATCTAAATTATCTAAGTTAAAAATGGATCCTTAAATATCTTTTATACCATTAAACATGCGGTGTATTTTAACCCGAGCAACGCCGGGTTTCGCTGCTAGTATATATATACATTTCTCGGCGATGGCGGATCCAGAAATTCTTTAGGGGAGGGGCTCAATTTTTAAAAAAGCTGATTTCATCCAAACAAGATGTACTATAAATCGAAATTTTAGTCTAAACCAATGTGCATGCTTTTGGGAGGGGCTAAGTCATAAAATAAGATCATTTTAGCTATTTAAAGTGTATAATAAAGCGGAATGTTACCCTTTAGCGATATCTTTGGGGTGGGGGATGAAGGCAGGGGAGGACAAGCCCCCTCCTCTGGATCCGCTACTGTTTCTCGGCCGAGCATCCGCGGAAAGATGATAAGCAACGTTGAAATAGGAAGTGGTAGCTCGTCATCGGGGGACAGAGGGGAGGGGGGATGTCACCCCACCTGTTCACCATCCATCGATATCGCTTCCTACGATGTAGCCAGAGCCTTATTATCGCATGGGCCAATCGGGACTTTACCCAGGGCCCCCCATCTCGAAAGCTCCCCCCATATCAAATATTGTTCTGAAATATTCTTTTTTTTTAATCAAAATTTTATGAAAAGTAAAACAAATTACATAGATGGGGGCCCCCAAATGTATCCATGCCCGGGGCCCTAGTGTGTCATAATCAGGCTCTGGATGTAGCCCATTTCTTCTAATAATTCTCTTTTATCTAAAAAAAAAAACCAACTGTTCGATGTTTGCGGTCTCCTTGCAGTTTACCCCGTATCCGAGGGCCGTTCATTCCGGATGCTGCCCGACATGGATGACGTCACTGGGAAAAACACAGGTAAAGTCATTGTTCCTCTTCTCTCTCTCGTGGTCATGTCAATGTGGCCACCAGCTGCACCAAGACCTCACATTCGCATGAAATACTGAGGGTGTTGACACATTTTTAGAACGATTTCGGGGCCGTTTATTTAAAGTTTAAAATGTAAAGACTAAATTTTTTAAATGTTCGATCTGAAGGCCCTTTTTTCTGGACTATAAGTCTGCATCGTGATTTCCATGGTAGAAGAGCTTTTCGTCAAATTTCCAGGGGTATTGCTTTTCCACTCCTTTCCAGAGTCCATCTATCGTGGTGGGTTTGCGTTTAGAAAGAGCTCTTTTCAACAGACCCAAGGCACCATAGTCCATAGGTGAAACGTCAGAGGACTTCGCAGGAATAGGTTGAAAAGGTATATATGCAATACCTGTATCAGTCTTGCACATGCAGTCTTGCATACAGACTGCATTCCTTTTTTCAAGGAATGCAGTCAGTGAATGACAGGGTGGGGGCCCGCCCGTCTCAAGAGAAGGGGGGGCTCGGGTTACTGTGTAACCGAAAAATAATAGGATGTGTTCACTTTCGGGGTAAGGGGAAGGTATGGTGTTATTAATTATGATTGATAGTTAATGCATTCATAAAATATTGATCCATTCATTAATAGGCGTCATTCCTATTCATGAATCCATTGCTCATTCGGGAACACACACTCAAAAAATTTTGAGAACTCCATTTAAAAGGAAGTGTTTGGAAGCCTTCTGGGGCGCCATGGCAGCTGCAAAAAATTTTGTATGTGTTTTGTATGTGTAACTTCATTCAAGTGCTATCAGTATAGCACTTTTTTTTCGTACTTTCTTAAAGTACCCGCGTGATTTCGTACTTTCTGTTTGGGGGGGCCTGTCCTCAGCAGGGAGGGTCCGCCGAGGGTGGGGGCCCACCCGTCTGCAGACAGTCGGACACCCTGGCCAGTCCGGGCCTGAATGCAGTGCTAGTTTTCGAAGTATGACTTATAGCTTCGTCTTGATGAAGTTTCACTCTTTGAAAGTCATTGGGATAAAGAAGTGGAATTTCTTCTGTAAATATTGAACGTAAAACCTTCTCCTGATAGTATGATGAGTTGGATTTAACATTATTTTTCCACTCTTCTTATTTTTAATTTCCCATTGTAGGAGAAACCTGCGATTATCATAAACCCCTTACTGAAACTTTCCTTACATTGACGGAACCAGGTTTGTACATTTTTTTCCCTCCTCGTTTTCTAGAGTAAATAGACCTTTTTTTTCTTGCAGTCATCTAGGTAAACCCACGCTTCATCAAGGGTCACAATGAATTTCCATTTATTTCCTGCTAAGTGGTTTTCTGTCAGGATTCTACAAAATGTTTTGCGGTGAGCCACATGTCTCGGCAAAAGCTGGGGAACATTATGTTTATCCGCTTTTTTAAGTTGTAAATCTTGGTTTATTATTGGGTTGGCAACAAAGTAATTTCGTTTTTCCGTATGTCAGTATTGCGCCTGGCTAAAACTACGTAAGTTAATTATGCGAAATTTGGCACGTACGTGCGTTCTTCAACAGAGATGCTAGATCAGAGAGCATTTTCCAAAATTCGTAATCTTACGGGGGTAAGGGGCCAAAAAGTTATTTTCACATATCCCGCGTGATCTCAAAGAAGAATAGAGATATCCGTGACTTTCTGTAAAATACAGTAGTCACGAATACCTAAAAATTAATTTCAGGACATTTTGAATAGTGTCCTCTAAGGAGGATAGACGCGAAAAAAAGGGGAGGGTGGCCATCTTTCATGGACGAAAAAAATATACTGGCAGTGAAATTCTTTCTTTAAAATGTAACAAATATGAATCGTATGTTCAGGCACAGCTTACCTGTAATTAAAAACTTGTTGAAAACTTATTTGCTTGAATTTTATACAAGCAAATGCAATTACTTTGTTGCCAACCCAATATTTTATTTTATGTTGCTACAGATGTATCTAAAGACTTTGCAATGGATCTCTTGTGTTGGCGGATTTTCTCTTGTTACCAGCGATTTCACTTTAGAAACATTTGAAACAGTACGTACCTTTTTCGGATATTCGTTTGGAGTCTTCTTTCCATGTAGAAATAAGGATGGACGGTTTTTACCTTGCCGATTCATAATGTTGCTTATTCTGCACTTAGAAATTTTAATACCATGCATTTCACAACGTTTTTGAATTACGGAATAAGAATATTTCTCATCGGAAAGCGCAAAAACATATCCTTCCATTCACAGCTTGTTTACATAGGACATTTTGAAAGAAGAATAAATTTTAAAAGTAGCAGACGATATTTCTCATTTCAAATACAGTGCGCACCGGTTATAACGGACCTTTGATATAACGTACTATCTATCGGCTATATCGTACCTAAAAGCGAGGGCCCGATGGAAGTCCTCTATTTATAATGTTATTTAACTTCGGTTAAAACGTACATTAAAAAAAGTACGTACTTCGGCTATCATTTACCTTTCATACCACAGTCACTCGTTATCAGTTTTCCGATTCTCTAGCGAGATGAACTGTGCATGAATGAAGGGAGCGATCTTTTATCTTTTTCGCCTGCTAGGCAGGGCTAAGAACAAGACCCTGTTTTTTATGGGTCATTCTTCATCCATGTCAATGCCTCCTGAAAAGCCTATCCATAATGATTCGGATGATAGTGAAGAAGAAACAGAGGAGCCTATACCCAGCCTACCCGACGCATTGAACGCTGCAAAAACATTAACACGATTTTTTGAATGCCGCGGGGATGATGCAGAGACTCTACAAAAGTCTATTGTGGGTATCCAAAAACGGTATTTTTAGAATAGCATCTGCTCATTTAAAACAAAAGAAAATGACAGATTGTTTATCTCAATAAAAATGGTAAGTCATAAAGAATTTTCTCTGTTTCATTTAAATTTTAAAAAATCAGGCCTGTTTAAAACACCTATTACAATGAAATGGTGAGCCCACTTCCTTTTTTTGTCTAATATTGAAATCTTACTGGCGGTACTGCTTATAACGTACTTCGGCTATAGCGTACTACTTTTTTAGGTCCCGTGAGAGTACGTTATAACCGGTGTCTACTGTAATAATCTGTTGCCAAAAACTTTTATTCTGAAACGTTAACTTTTTTAAAAATTCTTTATCGAAATCGTTCTAAAAATGCGTAAACACCCTCTGTAATTCACCACCATTTGGCAGGTATCCATTATACGTTTTGGTTCTTTTTTTTTATACTAGAAATTTTTTTCCCCCCGAAAAAGGGGTGAACTTTTTTGCATCACCCGATACATTGACTATGGCTAACCTTTCTAATGCCCGTTACTTTGCAAAGTTTTATAGTATTTAAAAATGGACGTATGTTCTTAGGGATTACAAAACAATGTTCTGCACCAGAAATAGTACACAGCAGCTGCAGTTCTCGTGCAGGGGTACTCGAAAGAATTCCAATACATTACGATGCATGCCAGAGGAGAGACATTCATTCATTTCAAGCGCAATGCAATGAGTTAAACGTTTGTTACAGTTATCAATCAACGCTCTTCTACAGAACCTCGCAAAATTAAAGGAAGAGTGACGAACGGCTTTTTCGACACGACAGTGACACTTCTCGGCATCGTACCCCCCCTCCGTTGCTCCGTTTCGCGAAAAATCGATCGTTAAGAGAAGTGGTCTCTCAAAGAAGCATAAAAATTGGGTAGCCAAGAAATTTTTTTCTAATTTATCTATTTTATTTATGAAACTGCGATCTAACACATTATCATGCAAACATATACTTCAATTTTAAATTGATAAAATATTTAGAAATATCAGATTGTGGCCTTCTTTTTTCTGAATCCCCGAGAGTTTTTCTCTCTACTTTATTTTTTTGCTCGCTATTTAATATTTTCTGCTTTTGCGCAAAAGAGCATTAACGCCATTTTCTTCCTGCAATTCGAAATTGGACATAATAAAATCTATTTGCGTTTTGGGCTATCCTAACGCAACCAAAAGTAAGCGCCTACTTCCTCTCCGGATTTCGTTTTTCGCGCGACTCGTTCCCATCCATCCGCTGCTCCATCAGTCCAATCACTCGTTTCTTTAAACATCTCTCTTCTCTAAAGGCCTTATTACACGAAGGAGTTTTCGGGCGATTGGGTTACTGCAACCCGTTGCAGAAACCTCTTTCCTGGAAATTTCCCTCGGTGACCTAGGGAACCGTCCACTGCAACTTTTCCGTTCAGAGGGAAAAAAAAATGGCAAGTTGCTGGAAATCAGCCAATCGTAGGGCTTCCTATTTCTACGTCACAACACGAGAGGGCGGAAGAGTCAGCGTCCGCCATACCGTTCGCAGTGAAAGGGGTGAGCGTATGCGAAAACAAAAAGTCCGTGAAATGGAATATCGACATGGAATTGGATTGGATCGAAGAAAAGAAAAATAAATATCCATCCGATCCGAAGATACACGAGGTATAAGCCACCCACGATAGGCTATTTATAATGACAGGCTCTAGCAACCGCCCATTCGGTAAATCTCTGACGTTTGTGAACACAGCAGGGTTTAAAGTAATTAAAAAAACTTTGTAAAAAACACACATAAGATGTAATAGGTAAGAGGATACGCACGTTTCGTTCAAAAATTGAATTGTTGGGCTGATAACTCCATTTAAAATGCTGCAAAAAATTTTGCAGTGTCAAACTTCTTTAAATTCTATCAGTGTAAGTACTCTTTTTTTTAATTTTCTTTCTTTTTTCTGTTTGGGGGCCCGACGAGGGTGGGGGCCCACCCGTCTGCAGACAGTCGGACACCCTGGCCAGTCTGGAATTAGAGACAAATTAATGCAATTTTGGGGGTGGGGGCGGCTAGTTGAAATTTATGTCCATTTTATGAAAGTAAAATACGATCTCTTACATTTTTTGTAATTTCTTATTTCGAAATACATTTGGGGGTGATCGTCCCCACATTCACCCCTTCCCCTTTAATCTGTCAGTGGCTATAATTTATATATTTCAGAAGTGCGCCCTTTAAAATATCCAAGGTCTGCGCCCCATTGAAGCGGCCAGTCCAAACCTGCGAACTGCCAACTAATGCTTTAGTTGCGCTGGCAAACTCAAAATCTGAAAAAACACTCAAAATAGTGGTGTTAAACGATAAAGTAATTAAAAAACTTTGTAAAAAACACACATGAGAAGTAAAAGGAAAGAGGATACGCACGTTTCGTTCAAAAGTTGTTTTGAACTTCTTCAGTCCAAGCCCTTCGTCGAAAAGAATGAACAAGTGTTCTTTTCGACGAAGGGCTTGGACTGAAGAAGTCCAATTCAATTTTTGAACGAAACGTGCGTATCCTCTTACCCATTACATCTTATGGGTGTTTTCTACAAAGTTTTTTAATTACTTTATCGTTTAACACCACTATTTTGAGTGATTTTTCAACAGCAGGGTTTGTTGACTATGGCAACCCTGCGTGCTCATCTGGGGTCCCTGACTGGCGGGAATGAATGGCAGCCACCGATGTCTGCAACCAAAATGGCTCTCCATTTTGTCCGTGTAATAAGGCCTTAACCTGTACGGGGCGTGTACGCGTAACTTGCACCTGCTGTCCCTTTGCAATTGCGTTGGAATAGGGTTCTCATTCACTTTCGGAAATTTTCGGGCAAGGCATTGGGACCGGTCGCTTAGGGAGGGTTGTGCGGTCTCTTCTCGACGCTCTTTTAACACTCAGTAGATGGGATAAAAAATCAAATCGGTCGTTGGAAGTAGGAGGGGTCAGAGCCTTATGATCGCATGGGCCAATCGGGACTTTGCCCAGGGCCCCCGGCTCGAAAGGGGCCCCCAATATCCAATGTTGTTCTGAAACATTTTTTTTTATATCAAAATTTTATGAAAAATAAAACAAATTTCATAGATGGGGGCCCCCAAATTCATCCGTGCCCGGGGCCCCAGTGGGTCATAATAAAGCTCTGGGAGGGGTCGCTCGTAGAAGTTTCACCGTATCACTCAAGATCCCGCAAGGCATCACTATTAGCCGCTGAAAAGATGTATAGAAAAGTGTTTCGTAATCGTTGCGTCTGCCATTCTTTCTGGATCTCATTTAAGTGTACTCGTTCACTCTTCTGCTTTTGCGATACCCGTTCCACTAATGATGATCCGTTTCTTTCGAATGCAGGTCTCAAGCACATTTCCAAGACGTTCAAACTGTGCAGTCCGATGAAATCGTCTTCGGACTACGATCGATTCCTGAGGTGGGTTCGCAGCGCGTTCGGGGGTCTGGCGATCGGCAACTACCATTTCCCGGTGAACGGCTATCCCGGAAGACCCGTCCAGGTAGGTAACGGCTCGGTGAACTATAGTTACGAAAAGAGGAGGTCCTATTCTCCCTCGGTTGTTCGGAAACACTCGGTGGTTCCATTTCGACCGTCCTGAGCCAGTTGTTTGTGACCGACTGCTCTAACAACTTTCTGACCTGTTCCTAACCCATCGTAAGAGCCTATCCATACGCTCCTAACTCAAGTTTCCTCCTCAAGGCGGGACAGACTGAACGAATTTGCTTTTCAAGTCATTTGCGAGAATCGACACCCAGATTATTATTATTATTATTATTTTTTTTTTTTTTTTGAGGGGCTACTTTTCGTAAAAAGCTCAAAATGCACACTAAAGCAAAATGTTACTCAAACTAAATCTATATTTTTAGGGGAAGGGTTTGCTTATTTTTGAAAGTTCATTTTACCTATATCCAAAGCAGTGACAAACGCAAAGGAAGTCTTTGAAGGCTAAACCGACCCCTTGTGGAATACTTAGCATAAAATCCATCTATTTTTAGCGTTAAAGGGGGGTCCGCAACCCTCCCCTTTAACCCCCTCCTTCTAGCTCCCGCCAGAATCACTCCCCCCCTTACTGACTGTGATATCTTGGAGGCTGGAGTGTTCAAAAGGGATGCGGCAGAAAGATTTGACTATTCAATTCTTAGGCACAGAAAATTGTTTTTTATATCTCATTTTACACACCAGATGGCAGTACCAGACTCTTTTTAACTTAAATGGAGCTAGTTTATTTTAAAATAGAGAGTACTACTTAAATGTGTGTACTTGTGATATGCATTTCGCAATCTTAGCCCAGAGAATTTTTTACTTATATTCAAGTTCTACAAACATTTATTTATGTTATGACGTAAGTTTAATAAAATCCTCATTCTTGTTTAAAACGTATATTTTAAAAAAATTACCTGCTGACTAGAAAGCATGCATTCAGTCACAATAATCCTAAATGCTGGGTTTTCCTAAAAAATTCATGTTAAAAAAAATATCCAAGACCTTGAAATGAATACATATAGTGTACAATACACTGATTTTTAAAGAATTCTCTTGAATAAAATAAATAAGCACTTATAGGATCGCTTCCTCCAAAATTTTGCAATCTTTAGGGAGTTAAGGCAGTCTGCGTACGCACTCGATCCAAAGGATAGAACGGGTCAGAATGTTACCCTTATACAATGCCTTAAGGAAGTTACCCTTTAGAGCGCCCAGGGACTCAATGCCCATGCTCCTTCCCCTGGAGCCCTACCACGATGTTATCGGAGAGTGTCAGTGACGGATAGTTCTCATTCACCGATAGTCCAATTCTTCGGATCCATAACCGCGACCCTCAATGTGTTGCTACCACGGAATGTGAGTAATTTTGAACCTGTTCAGAGACTTCACACTGCTTCCTCCGCTGTATCTTAAAAGAGACACTGTCTTCGGAATTTCCGAGGGGTTGATGGGCATCGATCCAGAAAGGTGTGCTTTTTGAGTGAGGGAAGCAAGCTCGAGCTCGACGAGGAAAAGGGGACCTTTTGTGAGAGTGCTTAACAATGATGCACACCCTAAAACACCCATCCATCGTCTAGTATCCGGTATCGAAAAGCAGTTTTCGCTTGCAGCTAAGGTGCGATAAAACGCTGGTATTTGCGACAGTGAATCGGGGCCATCGAGATTCTACCGGGCCTGCTTGTGCACTCTGATGAGTCATCCAAAGAGGCCTACGGATGCTCACTTTGGTTCCAGCAATTAGATACGTCACCTAACGGCAGAATCTAACCAACGAGGAAACGTCAGTAGGCCTCTTTCGGAGTGCACAAGCAGGCCCGCTAGAATCACGATGGGCCCGAGTGAATCCGACATAGGAACGATTTTGACAGCTTCGTGGTAGCACGCAGAGATGTTTCCTCGATTGGGACGTCATAAGGGACTGATTTCTGGGAGGGCATTCGGGCCCCTAACAAAAAAGGCAACCCGGAAATGGTGCTCTAAGTTTATACACTATCGTCTATAAGTTTAGTCTTATAAGTTAATGTATCCGCCACTCGCTCTACGGAGCTATTTCACATTTTGCAGGTGGCGTGCGAAAGACTGGAAGCGGAGAGCAGCCCCGCCTTGGGCCTTCGCTCCGTGGTCGACCTGGCTAACAACGTCTCGGGAGACGTGGGCTGCTACGACCTCCAGAAGGAATTCGTCTACTGCTCCGTGGCCCAGGGTTGCTCGGACAACCCGGTCTACAAGGCCTGGACCTATCAGGTATTAAGAAGGGCGCTTTTCGATGTGTTCTGTTAACCCTTTGAGGCGCAACCCTTTCCCAATGCCGATAAAAAGGGCAGCCGTTGCCATCGCTCGACTTAACTACCAGCAAGAGGGTGGACGATCGAAACGTGCCACAGATCTAGAGACCCTTTTTTTGACGGCAGCTGGCTGTACCGCACAGCATGTACCGTGCATGCCGGAGGAGCGGTGTAGACATTTCTGAGCATTTTCCACAATCTGGGATCATTTCACACAATGCAAACACAGTTTACAGTTGTCAGACAGGTGAAGGTAGAAAAGGGAGCGTTCCTAGAGCACTGGGGTGTTCAGAATACAAAGGAGTTCATCTCATGTCACGTGTATGGAGTATCGCCAGGACCGGCGTAACGTGCTCATAATACTGAGGTTCTGAACACCGCAAGAGTTTGCAAAGAGTTGAAGGTAGAATGGAGATGAAAAGGAGCGCTCATAGAACACTGGGGTGCTCAGAATACAAAGGAGGGGGGAAAGGAATACAAAAGAGTTCATCTCATGTCACGTATATTGGAGATTTGCCAGGACCGACGTAATGTGTTCGTAATCCGGGGGTGTTCGCATTACAAAGTGTTCAGGCAGATCGAGTCCCTTGTCATTCTCAAATTTTGTGCATCACCTCATGAGGGTATGGGGGCCCTCTCTGTTGTACTAATTGAGAAGTTCTTTTTTTGTAAATGAGGTCGTATATAAATTTAGAAAGCGCGTCACTTTTTGAGAATAAACGAGAGGATTTTTTTCTTTTTCTTAACGTAACCTTTTCCCGTTTTCGACCATTTTCTGAACTGAAATTGAACACTTATCTCTAATGGATAAAGAATACTGAAAGCGTGTTAGCATCTGTTTTGGAAAAACCCTGTAAAGTTTAATACATGCACTACTGGACAAAAGTATTGCAAGTTTGAGAAATCTAACCATCGTTTCAAGAATAAGCCCAGAAAAAATGGACAGGAAATGGGCCAGATTTAATATTTTTGTGAATTTATGTAATACAATTGGAAAGAATATACATCTGAAAATCACCCAAAAACAAAAGGAGAGCTTCTGGAACCCATCCTTTAAGTTGGCACCCTGAAACACCGAAGGAAGTGTTATAAAACTTTGTGGATTCCCTATCTAAAAGAGTGGCTGTGGTGATCCAAGTCAAGGCTGCTCAGCAACATAATAAAGGATCTTGAGTTCCATTGCATTGATGGATTATCCTCTTTTTGCAGAATACCTTGAAATGAATTCTTTATTTAATTTTATTCCGGCGAGCCAAAATGGATTATAATTTCTATCATAACCTATATATTTTTTATGCTATTTTTTCAATCCATTCAATAATTATTTTTGTTCTTTAACTTGGTGCTATCTTGTCTTTGAAGTCATTCATTTAACTAGCTGACATTAAAAAATATCAATTACATTGATTTTTAATTTTGACGGGAGAGACGGGGCTTCATCTTGAAAAGGGTTATATTTCTGAAACTTGCAATACTTTTGGCCAGTAGTGTAATATATTTCGAACTAAGTCGTTCGTTCTACTGTTAAAAATGCTTAATCTACAGGTCAAGGAGAGGTACACAGTAGAAGGAAAGGAAAGCGTCCTTTAAAAAGAACACAGCGGAAAGATCCTGTTGGATGTCGGGAAAAGGGCCCTTTTCCTCAATAGAAAATGACCCTTTCTGATAAAGTTATCGGTAAGATACAGGGTGTTTCACAAAGGACCTCAAACTTTGAAAGTAAATAACTGTAAAAAGGTGATTAACAGAAGTATCAAAACAGTGCTACGATTATTAAAGAAACAGTAAGATCTTAATGTAGAAACCTCGAAATTTTAGCTACAAATTGCACCCATAGAGGGCGCTGTAAACGGTAATGGGAATACCAGAAAGAAAGCTCGGATAGCTCAATCATTCAAGTGTTCGTCCAGAAAGCCAAACACGTGCTGCGTATTTTGGGGGCGAGCCCCCTCTTGGATGCATCGTGCGGTGTCTGGTGGATAGTCCAGCGCTTGTTGAGTCGCTACAAGTTGTTTCAAAAGTGCAATATGCCGTTCAGTCATCGCCGTTTCTTGCAAGAAAAAGGGCCCTTTGCGAGAGAGTGCAACTTAAACAGTAAGTTGGAGCGATGCAATAAATGAGGGTTTTCGGTGCCCCAAAATCACAAATTGTGTGTGTTACGGTGATTTCTTCGACGAATGATTTCATCGGCGTCTGAGTTGTCTTTCAGAGATCTCCGCTTCCAGCGCGATCTATCGGCCTCATTTGTAACTAAAATTTTGTACTTTCTATATCCAATTCTTAAGATTTTTTAATCGACGTACTACTGTTTTTATGTTTTTATCAGTCACCGTTTCTGGGTTATTTTCAAAGTAAAATAGTTCCTTCGTGAAACACCCTGTAACTCAACCAAACTTTAACACGCATGTCATGTATTGGACGAAAATGGATCTATTTCTCTTGGATTTCATAACCCCCCCCCCGTTCGTCTAGAGAACGGTAACCACAAAACGGTGCCTGTTTCAAGCAGGGCTGCATTTTGCCCAACCCGAAAAAAAACCGGGTGGGTTTTTTCAAAAAAGCCCACTTGAAAAAACCCAAGAATAAACCCAACTGGGTTTTTTCAAAATTTCAACTTGAATTACGTAGATAATCCATCTCTTACTATCAGTACACCAGTTGCAAAGTTGATAAACAGCTCCCTACCTTCCCCCACACCACCACTACCTAAGGGAAAGAAAAACCAGAAAGACTTTACATAGGCATAAAAACTTTTTAGAGTCCATTTTTATGCCTATCTGTATTAAAATGAATAAGGATTTTTTAACCATAAATCATTCGTTTAAAAAGTTCTAATTAAGCATCAGTATATCACTGTTAAAATTATTAATAGTCAATTGATCTAAGAGCAAACCATGATTGGGGTTGCTATTGTTATTGATTTATACATTTTTTCATGTATGATTAATAACTAATTAGATATTACTATGGATTTAATCCTTTTTTATTTATAATTGATTTTTGTAATCCATTAGTTGCTTTAAGTTGTATTGAGTAATAAGCAAATTTTTTTTCAAATATTCTGAAACCCCATCCCTTCTTCTGAAGAAACCCAGACAAAACCCGAAAAACCCTGAAAAACGCCCAAAAAACCTGAAAAAACCCCCAAAACCCTGAAAAAAACCCAGTGGGTTGGGTTTTTTCTGATAAAAACCCGGGTTTTTAAACAACCCTGGTTTCAAGTATGGAAAGTACGGTAAATCCATTCGGGTATTCTTATCACTTGTCTTTCAAAAACAGACTTGCACCCAGATCAACGACGAAGGCGACTCGAACGGCGTGACGGACATGTTCCCGGCGCTGCCCTTCACCCCCTCCATGCGAGACGAGTACTGCAAGAAGAAGTTCAACGTCACGCCCAGGAGGGACTGGCTCCGCGTCGTCTACTGGGGAGACGGTAAGAGACACACTTTTTTAGCACTTCTTATAGAGCCGGATTGAACTGCACAGGGGATAGAAAACCAAAGCGAGTTGGATGTGCGTGGGATCCTGCCACAAGTCGGCTGCCCAATACAGATTCTTGCCAAAGCGCTCTCTATCCCTTACATCTGCTCTATGGTTCCACTTCACACACCATTTTGAGTGAAAAGAACTTTCATTGTTTTTTTTTCACGCAGTACAGATTAGGATGATGTTTTTCATCCTACCGACTTAACCCTTTAACGCGCGGTGGTCGCGCCGACAAACCACCTCTTTCCAAAGCGTTTTTCGACTGCTAGTCACCAAAAATAGGGTTACCGGGTCCCAAAGCTGAAAAAGTACACCCGTTGCCATCTATCGAGTCTACTACCAGCAACAGGGTGGTGGATCGAATCGCCCATCACGTGCTACAAATTTCTTTTTTCATATAGGCGACTGTGCGGGTACTGCATGTAGAGTTTTTTCGACTAAACTGTCAGAATCTGCCAAGTCTGAAAGATACCCCGAGACAAAATGGGAGGTTTTTACCTTTTAGTTCATCATTTTCTAGGTCCATGAAAGCCAAAACTCTTGAAAAGAGATGACAAAATTGGTTCACAGCTCGAAAATCGTGCTTTCAAGTATGCCATGACAAACTAGAAAGCAGGAAATACAACAAATGATCTGAATTTACTCGATGCTTCTAGGCTGAAGTTTTCGAGGCGTCTTTTCATCCGCACTGGGTTTTGTAGATGACCGCATAAAAATCGGCGAACCTTACTGCGCTAACACAACACGTACAATGACAGTAACTACCACCACCTTGATTATTAGATGTTTGTGACAAACTGTTTATCATAAGCATATATTTTAAATTTTTAAGCTATCATTAGCTGTAGAATCCCGTAAAGGGTGATTAGATGAAAAAAAAAAACTGAAATTCTTTTCTAGTTTGCATCCAATTATAATAATTAAATAATTAAGCTGAGTAGGGCTGTTCTTGGGCCCTAACGCAGGGGTAAACCCAAGTCCACCTTTGTGGGGGGCCATTCCATTAACATTGTTATGTTCGCACTAAGACAAATTTAAAAGGGAAAAAAAGTTTTCCTTCATTAATATATATATATATATATATATCTACTTTCCTTTTCAGATATTGCTTTATCTTCGAATATCGTGTTTACCAACGGAGCAATAGACCCTTGGACTCCCGGAGGGGTAAGTCATTCAAACAGACAGTGCATCTCTTTTTAAAACTATCCCATAAATTTGCATAATCCTCGTTTTATCCCTCTGAAAACCTTTGTAGCTATATGTGTGGGGAGAACGAGACATATTTTTGTACTTCGCACCACTTACAAAATACCTAGGCTTAGTTTTAAGAGTGTAGCCTATCCAGGATTATTTTTTAGAAGTGTATTCAATAAATCGTGAATTTCAGGCTGTGGTTTTAAATAAGCGACATCAGTAAGCCGTTTTAAATTAAAAGAACACATTTTAAATAAGCAAGCATCATATATAAATGTACAGAAACAACGGTTAAAATAAACATTCGGCAACCCTTCTCGGTTGCACTCAACCGAGAATAAGTTTAGTTTAAGCGTCCTTTTATACAGCACCGCCATCTCTCGAGCGTATACTTGGCCAAGCATTTCAATAAATTTGAATCCAGGAATCATTCAAACATGTATACCCAATGGAAGCTCCATCGTATGCGCCGTTTAAACGCGAGCGCAATTTCAAGAATGTCTCTCCATAGGCCCTAATGTAAAAGAAATCTGGGTCGTAGCCCTGTAGAAAAACTGTAAGTCCTATACACACCGAAATCAATACCGGTCTTGCGACGGTGGTTTATATCATAGAGTACCAGGTAACCGAGCCATGCTCAGAATCTAAAGGCTTCCTTAAATGTAAAATAATGAGTACGTAAATTGCTTTGGCACGTATCCATAATCTTCAGGGTTGCCAAAGATTTACAACGCTGTCGGATCACTTATTAATTATCAGATAAGCTTTCGTCAGCATTCAATGTTACAATGGCATACACTGTTTTGAAGAGGGATGCTCAATATTCGAGGGTCGGTGCCATCAAAGTTGAGCAAATAGTAGTTTAACATAAGCTGCCTCCTTTCCTTCTGTAGTAGATCAGCGAGGGTATCAGCGAAGATCTTGGGCGATGCATTCACTAACAGCATCTTCATTACTTTAGAAATATATCTGTCCATCTTGAGGACGTTCAAATTCAACATGAAGAATTTGAGTTGGCTGAACTGTCAAATGAATGAGTTTATAAAAAAGATTCATCAAGTCTGTTATACACTGTTCGCAACGTAGCTGTACACACCTGGTACGGTCATATACTGTGAACAAAGCCATTGTAAAGTATGCTTTCAAATTTCGAATTCTTTTATGAAATTCTTCGGAATGTGGGTGGCTTCGAAGAAACAACCACACCCATTCATTAGGAAATCTGGAATGTCCTGCATCCATCTTACAGTCCCCGAAATGGTTTCTGTTCATTTGAGTTTTTACACTTTCTTCAGGAAAATGCAAGTATCCAAGGTAAATGCATGCCACTTTAAAAGGTTGTAAACTATGATAGTAAGTATTCTTTGTAGATACTTGGACTGTCTACCCGAAGTATTGGTCGACGTCTAGCTCTGTTCGCCTTCCAAATACTAATCATCTCTTTCATCTGCTTGTGTTTCAGCTGCACATTCACGCATTTGGGCCAAGTGCTGCTGCCGGTGATCACATGTGTTTCCACGGCTCGTTTTTCAGCTACACTCTCATGTATTTACGTCTTGGTCATGCAATACATCTATGATGATCATTCTTTACGATTGAAATTGTAAATTTCTCTATAGTACTTCAATTCAAACATAAAATACTTATTTTTTTCTAATTCAAAGAAAATACATCTTACATAAATTCTATAAACTTATATTCAATCTTCTTACATAAATATAGATTCTATAAAAGTATAATCTTACACAAATATGCTTTAAAAAATAATTTTCTTTTATAAACTCACGCTTAAGAAAATTAATTAGTACAAAAGCACACCTCGAAATCATGAAATCAAAAACAGAATAGGTCAAAAATATTCTTTTATAATAACTTTAACAACTACTTAAACCTTCACAATAATAAAACAAATGGATGGACTGAAAAAATGGACTTCTAACCTCGAATAAATCTAAAAATACATTGTAACCTACTATATGATTACGCTGATCCCTGACTCTGTCACAATTCCAGTTCAACCACTCAAAAACAAAACTTTTACCATCATTAATCCAAACAGATTAAAAGAGTATTGTCTAATAACGTAAAATTTACACTGTTCTTTGGTGCGGTCGGCCTGAAAATTTTCATAATTATGTTATATATATATATATGTACATATATACATCAGTGATCTGAAAATTCACCCGTTCCCTGATTTTTAAGCGATTTTTTGCTATTTTCAGCTCCATTTCATTTAAGAGAATAAAAAATGCTTATCATTTGAGTGTCAGAATTATGTATTGCAAGTGACATTGACCTCATATTGAAGTCACAGTTATCAGGCTTTGGAGGGAAAATTACGATTTCAATTCATTTATGATAGTTTTTTCTAAATTACTGCCCAGTTTAACTTTTTTTTGAAAAATAAAATGGTTTTTTATGTTTTCTACATCCTGAAGTCAGGCCCAGGAGTTCGCTAACATCGTAAAGTTCTGCCCGCAATTTTTCAAATATTGTCCATACGATGATAAAATAAATGAGTTAATAATAACTTGAAATAAATAAATCATCTACTACAGTGAATGAAAACTAAACTGTGGCTGATCACCTGCAAAATTAATTTGAATTTCGGTTGTGAGCCCAATTTAGGAATCGATCGTATCATTGTAATTTTTTTCATCGGAGTTTCAAAGATCGGTTTCATTATAAACGGTTGTCCCATAAAAAAAAAATCGTCAGGGTAACTACATTTAAATATTTATCGTCAACGAATAAGGCAGTTAAAGTAGAATTCAACCTAGTGCCATTATATATATAAAAAAAAAACCTCGGAATTTTAATGTTACGTCACAGGAACTTCTTTCTTTCTGTGTATCATTGAAAAGGGTGTCATTTTCATTTAAATTATTCGGCTAAGATGAAATTTTTATCCACTTTCGAAATTCGCATCCTATGGATCGATAAAATACATGAAAAATATTTATAGTTTTAATATTTACGCAAAAGCACATTTAGCTTTACGTTAGTTACAAAAAAGAAGAAGTAATAAATTCAGGCAATTTTTGACATAAGATTTACGAATGGTTTGTATTAATAACTATGAACTATAAATAATAATTAAATTATTTACGTATATTCCATCAAGGTGCTTGCGGGGAATGGCAACGGGGAGGTTTTCTCTTTTTCTTTCGCTGGTTGCCAGGACGACAGTTTGAAATAAAAATAACTTTTTTATTCTAAAAAAACTTATGCAGCTAAAGGGTGTAATAGATCTAGTTATTAAAATATTTATTTGTCTGTACTGCATATCAAGTTCCATTTATTTTGTTTCTTTGCGGAATTAATTTTCGATTATATAATATATCGATTACATCTTTTTTTTAATCCGCCCCAAACTTATTTGTACGTCCTTTTTACGAAAATTGCATCCACCGTGTTTCTCAAATTATCAATAGATGGCGCTACTGTGCAAAAATTTAAAATTTTATATTTTGAGCGTTTGAGATTTTTTCAGTCACGTGACCTAGCTCAATTGTTTCAGGGGCCCAAAAATACCCCAAGTACGAAATCTAAGAAGAATCCTTAGAGCGATTTTCGAGCTCGCTCGGACATACACACACACATTCCGCGTTTAATATAGGAACGGATACCCAATGTGAGCTCCATCGAATGCCCCGTTGAGGAGCTATCGTGTTCAATCACATGCGCACACACACACACACACACACACATCTCGTAAAAACAGCCTAAATGTATTCAGAAGACCTCAAAACGTGTCCATACACCCAAATCTCGAATTTTTTCATGATTACCTTCCTTACGACCTTTCAATCTGAGGGCCCATCATTCAATAATTAACGTTGTGCAGCCTTTGTTGTTGTGAAGCCTCCAGTAGGCCGCTCAACCAGCCATTAAAAAGAAAGAAAAATAACTGTACAGCCTCTTCTTTCCCATTCTGAATTAGGAAGACTCGCATCGATCCCAACGAAACAGCTTCCCGTGTATTGTTTACTAAAATAATACCAATAGTAGTCCAACAGAAGTCGGGATCCAAATTAAAAGTTTATGAACGCTATTTGTCATGCATAAAGAAGCACTAAAACACTCATAAAAGTTTTCTGAATTTCAAGGTTTTATTTATTTATTTTTGGGGCGTCTCTGTCCTTTTCTGGGGTATTTAACTGAATCATTCGAGGCTTAAAAGTCACTATTTTTAAAATCGTAAGTGACCCTCACTCACAAAAAAATACGATCCCTTTAACCCAGTTGAAAGGGTCCTTTTATTTTCGAAATTTCGGGGCCACGTTTCAGCTAAAAAACGTGGCACCCTTACATCTCCCATTAAAGGGGCCAAGAGCAAACTTGCCAGAGTGCTATCAGGGACTGTCTGTAAAAAAAAAAAAAAAAAAAAAAAAATTCCGCTATCTCGATGACCGATAGTGTGTGCTCCAGAAAGTTAACAATAACCGTCTGTTTCATTCCTATTTTGCAGATTCTCACCAACGTCTCGGAGTCCATCAGGAGCTACGTCATCGAAGGCGGCGCGCACCACCCCGAACTCTGGTAAACATCTTTTTGAATGGATTCTTCGTGAGTGTAGTGCGCTTTTACTTTTCTCCGAGCTCTAAAAGAAACGACTCTGCATTAGAGATGAGTTCGGGCTCATTTTTCGAAGCCCGAACCCGCGAACTTTGAATCCGTGCCCGAAATTTCAGCTAAAAAAAAAATCCAATGACTTCATGGATAGAATACAATGAATTTTGCCGTTTGTGCAAATTAAAAGACAAATAGAGTTGCAATCTCTCAATGCACTTTCTAATTTTTTATATATCCATGTTTATGAAATAATGTCGGATCTCATGACTCACTCAGCAATAGAAGCCGCCGTTCTGAATTATCCAAAGAGCTTCACGCACCTTCTAGGCGCTATTTTTTTTTTATTAAGTATACTTTTATTTTCCTGATGAATCACTTTTTAAAATCTATTTCAAGGAGTCTGTTTAATGAAGGAGACATTTTTCACGAGCCCGAACGCCATTGTGAATGACAGACCCCGAGCCCGGTTCGGACCAGGCCTCGGGATCGGGCTGAGCCCGTCTCATCTCTACTCTGTAGGTCTGCCGTCTTTTTAAAATACTGTATCTACGTACCTTTCAGTCAGTATACCGGGTGGATTCAAAATAGAGGTTAAGGGGGATTATTTTTTAAATCGTAAGGGATCGAAACATTACTTCCCATTAGAAAAGTTCGTCCAATGAAGAGTCGCTCTCCGATAGGGCATTTATTTCACTAGGGGCTCTATACCTATTAAAATACGAAATTTCATTTTTAGACGGTTCCTCCTTTCCTACCCTTCATGTTTCGAAGAATGTGGCTCTTGGTCTAAGAAAATGAATCAAACCAATCCCGTGTCTCTACGTAAAAAATAGTGAGCGAGAAAATTAAATTGGATAATGATGACTTACGCCACTTGACCGACTGTGTTGGCGTCCGTTTTTCAGGCGAAAAAATGTTTACTAGAGGGGACCCACTATGAGTGGATAAAAGTTAAATAAAGATCGCATTGCAATGAAATGCGTTCAAACGCGTGGAATCAACAGGTACAGTTTGACCTAAAAGGATCGGTACTGCTTTATGAAATGAGCGATCCTGTAGTCTTATAGCGGGGTCATCGACTGATGACATCACGCTTCTACAGAAGGAATTTTAAAGTCTAAAAGAGAATGGCCAAATAATGGCGTGGGCTACTATGGATGGGTCACTTTCACCAGAAACTGCCAAACATGCTTTACAGCAATATTCTAACTCAATTAGGATTGGAGGAGTCCACTGTGTATCGAGTGACTATTAACATACATTAACGACGGTTGAAAAGTAATCGCATTTTTCTCACTTTGGAGCCATCCCCTTATTGCTGGGTGACAAGGGGGGGGAGGATCCCCCCCCCTTAAATACGCCCTTGCTTAGAAACATACTGAGTTGGAAAAAATGTAAACATACATGGAACGGTATGCAACTTTTAGAGCTTGGACGCAGGTTTCTAACTTCTGGTGCTGCCATCTACATTATAGTGTCAGAAGCAGATACCGAATTTTCAATTTGAGTTTAGAATTTAGTTTATCATTCCTGTCGGGATGGAATATGTTTTAAGAGTTTGGCGATCGTCCTTTGGGAATGTCCAGGGTGCGAATTGAACATTTTCTCCAGGAGTAGACATTTGAATGACAACATTCTTTCTGGAGTGGACATTTGAAGAGGAAAAAGAAAAAGGAGGGAACGCGTAAAATGCTCCACACACATAATATATTAAGTATTACATGACAAATGCACTCGTCAACATGTCTGGCCGAGGCCCCTAGACTCGCTACGCTCGCTTTTCGTATGAGGCATTCAGCCCATGGCTTATTCGTACACATTGCTGGGTTCTTGCATGTTGTTTGGAACATCAAAATTTAAACTTCGCACTATTTTTAATGACGTGAAACCCATGGACCACCTTGCGTATGAGCCAATTATGGCGAATTTTCACAATTGGGCGATTTGCGTATAGGTATAGCTAATCATGAGCTCTAAGAAAACAGTCGTTCATATATTTTCTTGGATAAGAACTACGGAACAGTTAGAATAGCTTGCCACCCATGGCGACTTTTCATGATTGGGCGATGGATACAGGCTCACGACCTATCATGACTGCTCATGCAAGGTTCCCGGAAAACCGTTATCCCTATTTTCATTTATATAATCGTTTGCAGATGGGCGTATTGAGCACCACGAATTCTATCATCTCTCCGCGCTGGCCAATATCCAAAGTGTACTGGAACTGCTCTAATGGCATAGTGAACGCCACCCAATATGCCTACTGGTAGCCAATACTCCAGCTGGACCGAACCCGCTTGAAAATTATCTGCATTTTAATTATTTTTCATTTTCAAGATACCGGGTTCTAACATTTCGGAACTGGCGGTTTAGGATCCACCCTGCTCGGAAAGATACCATTTTCCAGATCGTACCTAACGCCAAGAGGGCGCTTTTAAAATCAGTTACAATGAGTTATTGTGTTTTGGAGAAACGAATACTCGCTCATTCTAAACTCCTGTTGTCTGAGCGATCTTACTATTTCAAAAGGGTCCACTTTGTGTAACGCACTTTGAGTTACTTATTTCATATCCTTTTTAATTCGGCGTAAAATGGGTGTCATTCTACTTCATGTTTGTCAATTTCACGCGATTCTACATACTTGGAATGGCTTTGTTGCAAAGGAATGAATGATTTTATGCCCAATCTGGCAACCATTCTGTTTATTTTTTCAGTTTTTTATGAATATCGCCTAAAATAATTCGATTTTCGAAATTTAAGTCAGCGTATCAGGTTCCTCGGAATTTTTCGAATCTGTGGACACCTTCGTCGAAACTCAAATCCCCACGGTTTAGGAGGAGATAGCCCAACAAGCTTTGACAGCGGCCGTTACTTTTTTTTAGAATAGAAGAGAGAAACGATCCTTTACTTTCGGTTTCTGGTGCACTTTTCAAAGTGACGCAAACCCATTTGGCTAAAGTAAAAAGTTGGTAACATAGTGGATAAAAAAATAAATAAGTTGGTAAAAACCGATATTTGACTCGGCAGTTTATCGATATCTACCCCACCCCCACCCCCTAAAAATGTCTTAGCAATGACTCTGTACCAGACCACACCAGCGATATTTCATCGAAAAATTCTGGATTGTCAAGTAGGATCGGAAGACTTTAGGATACGTGTTTTCCAAAGGCACCGGATTATGGAACGTGCCGGACCCACCCACCGCCGGATTATCAAGAGTGTGCTCTCAGTAAAGTCATTGAGAAAGAAAGTAAAATGATAGTTTCAACAATGTTATCCGGCCCTCTTCAAACTTTTTATTTTATTTTATTTTTTTTTTTTTGGCTCAAAGCTGCTTTATAAAATGACTTTTCTAAATGTGTTTACTTCAATTCAATCGGCGAGTGGAGAAACCACTTCAGTCACAGAAATGCGAAAAATCGTTTTCGATGAAAATAAGCTTAGAAAGGCAAGATGCGTGTTGAGGGCAAGAACGACGTTAGTCTGTTGAGTCGTTTCGTAGATACTTTTTCGAACGATGGGCGACCATGAATCAAGGGTCGAGAATGATCTATTTTAACACTGTTATTGGCCACCCGACCTGCCCTAGGGGTGGTTTTCTAAAAAATAGATATTCCAGCTTCCGTCTTAGATTTGAATCTCCATCCTTTTATGCAAGCAAAGCACTTTTTCTTCTCCTAAATTCGTGTTCTTGACTTTTGTATACCATAAATAGGGTTGGACAATAAATGGTGAAACTTTCATTTGAATGATCACCTTTTTCCAAGTTTTCGGCTGACTCAAAACCAGTTGAGTGCAGAAACAGCGTTCGTCCGAATCCAATTTTAAATTTTCCCGAGCCTAATGGATGTCGAAATGAGGTAATATTTGCGTGACAGAATCATAAATGCATTGTTGTGACAGACGGAAAAAAAAAAAGTTTCAATATTTGGAAATTGGGAGAGGAGTTATGAAGTTTTTTCTCTCTCCTGAAAAATTTCTTTTTTTGTGACTGAAGTGTTATCTGCACTCACCGATTCAATTGTACCCATTTCTTTATGCAGGTCTGCTCGACCGGATGATCCACAACCCTTGATCGACGCCAGGAATTTCATCGAAAGAAACATCCGGAAGTGGACCCAGGAATTTCACGATGGAAAACGATCCAAATGAGGAAAGAGAGTAGTTGAATCCGTGTCCAAGAAGTCTATTATGACGCGTTCGTTTTAAGCGAACGTTCGGATGTGTGACGTCCTACGAAACGTATGCAAGAATGCGAACATTCGCTAGAGAGAATTTGCACCTGTACTCGGGGCAAACCTAACCTGATTGTGGAGTGGAAGCCTGGAGGGGCATTTCACTCCTCTCCGCGTATAACGCTCCGACACTCGTTTCTCCTTCCAATGATCGGGCTGTCAATATCACAGAGCAACCCAATCACAAGGCAAATCCGCACTACTTAATTCCCGCCAGCACGAAAGAGGTGACGCCATGGGTCAAGCGTCTGGGAAGGCGTGACATCTGATTTCTGACTTAATTTCTTAATCCTTCTAATGACTGCATTCAAGTAACACAAATATGCAATTATTTTATAGTAAACAATTTATTTTAGCACTTAATAGATGAAAAATGTATTAGTTCTGTAATAACCTGGCCAAACGGAAAGAACTATTTGAGAGCGGCGGATTCACACGGTCTATAGCTTTACCTCTACTATCAGGTTAACTTTGCCCCGAGTATAGAGTCTATTCGCGGAAACAAGAGAACGAAAGTAAACAAGCGGGTTACATTTTTTTTTGGCATTTTTTGGCACCCATCCTTTCTTCATTCCAAACAGCGCCCATGGAAGAAAGCAGAAATTCACACTGTGTTGGGCGCTTTGGCAAAATGCCAGGGGTTGACTGTTCGCCCGTTTGCACGTGCAATTGTTCGAGAGAACGAAAGAATCGAGAATGTTCGAATGAACGAATGAACGAAATTGTTCGAATGAACGAAATTGTTCGAGAGAACGAAACGGCAACAATTGCACGTGCAATTGTTGCCGTTTCGTTCTCTCGCACTATAAAGCTCTGCCTTACCTACTACACTACCAACATTTGGTAGCAGGTCACGAATGACGTCCGCTGGATGTCACACATCCGAACGTTCGCCTAAAAGAACGCGGCAGAACAGAGCTCCCTATCGCCTGCATTGCTTGTCATCTTTCAATCACTGTAACCTTATTGCATTTACTGATTCTAGTGCAATAAAAATATTCCCAACAGAAAAAAAAAAAAAATTAACTGAGTCATTGGTCACGAGAACACTCATCAGAAAACGGACGATGACGTAAGAAGACTTAATATAAATGGTTTAATATAGTAACTATAAGAAGAAAAAAAAATATTCCGTCGATGTTTTTGATACTTTCACTGAAATCAGGGGTCTTCAAATTTCTGGAGCTTCTGAGCTATCGTAAACGTGGAAAAAACACTCAAAATACGGATGTTAAACGTTAAAATAAATAACAACTTTGTGAAAAAACACTTATGCTTGTTTCTTCACAAAATTTTTATTTATTTTATTCTATCGTAACCGTTTTTAAAATCCAACCAAAAGAACTACCCACTTTTTATACAGAAATCTTGCATTTGTTTATTTGCCTACTACTAACATCCATTTCTAGTAAAATTGGAGTGTCATCGAGAAGATGGGCAACTTGTTTAACCCTTTAACGTGCAGTGTTCCGTCTCTGGGAACACCCAACTCGGACGTTTTGACTGTTGCCAGTCACGAAGAATAGATTGGATTTCTATGAAAAGAGTGGCGGGTGACAGAGCTCCACGAGAATCCTTTACTTTATAGCACGTCATTTCCCGTAACAAAAATGCTCACGATTCTTTTTAACAGCACTGACCTCTGCTGAAAAACGGAAGAATGCGAGAACAGCTGGATAGATGGCCCCATGCTGAAAAAAGGGCAGCCGTGGCCATCACTCGACTGAACGACCCGCAAGAGGGCGGACGATCGAAACGTTCATCGGGTGCCACAGATCGAGAGACCCTTTTTTTGAAGACAGCTGGCTGTGCCGCACAGCCAGCCTACTTTAAGCAGTCAGCCATAAATTTTTTGTACACGTACACACACATAATAGATCATATACATAAAATAAAAAAAGATTAATTTGATTTATGAATTATTTTTTAAGAACTAAGTAATACTTAAGAGAATTTTTGAACAGCATGTCAGTTTGGTACACTTTTCTAAACAAACTATTGAGTTTATTACCTTAAAATTGGGATTGAAAATAATCAGAAGCGATTTCCATTTTGGCTAGAAAGAAATAAAATTAAAAATGTTTTACTAAACAAAAGTATTTTTTTCTAAAAGAAAAAAATACGAAACCCCAAAATCATTATTTTCAAAATTTTTTCACTCTGATTTCTAATGTTAGGTATTTTTAAAGAAACGAGTTCATTCAATAATTCTGGAAAGTTTCAGTTTACCTGAAACAGATTTTTAGGAAAGTGTACCAAAGCATAAAAAGAATTTTGAGTAAAAGGCAAAAAACGAAAGCTTTATTATAGCCAAACCACGTACGTTTACATTTTAAAAGTCCTATTTTAAGTGTTTGTATATTTTAAACCGGCACAAATTATCTATGTGTGGAATCGTCTCAGTTTGCTGAATGTTTTAGTCTGATCATTGAAAATTCGAGCCATTTAATGTGCCCTTAAATACTTAAACAGCCTTCAAACTGTATTAAGCTATTAACTAATTGTAAATTCACCACTTCTCACATAAAGTCATGAATAAAAAAAGCAGTGTTATTCGACATAATACCCCACAGTACTGTTCAGTATCGTCAATGCACAAAATTCATTAGCAGTAGTAGAGAGAAGAGACCAAGTGCAGTACTGTACGTACGCTATGCAGTCCTAATAATAAAGTACAGCACTTTAATAATAATACTGTACCGTAATATTTATTGTTGTACTGGGATGTTATAATAATAATAACGAAATAAAGAATGAGGAGATAAAGAATGAAGAATGAGATAATAATAAAGAATGAGATGATATAAATGAAATAAAGAATGAGATAATAAAGAATGAGACAGTACTGTGATAATTATAACTGTACTGTACAGAAAAGTAATGTATTTCGCGCTTACCGTTGGCGAAAAATACTCTTACCGAGTTCTTGATAATTTTGTCACGGAATTTATTAAAAAAGTTCAAAAATTCAAAATCAGGGGCAAAGACGTATTTAAGGGGGATGGTTCAGGGGGCCACGGACACCCCCCCACCCGAAATTTTGATTTTTGCTGCTAAAATGAAAGGGTCTTTTTGTGAAAAATTCTACCTTTTTTACCGTTTGGACGCCCCCTCCAAAATGTTTTTCTGGATACGCCCCAGCTAACGTGCCTTCTCGGGGGTACGTTTTTTGGGAAAAACGACGCGAGATTAGCGCGACGCGAGTTTTTCACCCCACGAGTGCCCCCTCGGCAGTGGAGTAGCCAGAAATTTTTCATGGGGTGGGGGTTACGACTGCTGCAACTCACATCTATATAAATAAAATTAGACTTTTGTCTGTACATTTCTTGAAAATCAAAAATTTTGCGATTTCTATCCGTTTCAAGCACCTTGGAATCCGGCGCGACCCTCAAAAAAATGTTTCTCTGTCCTTCTGTCATTCTGTCCGTGATGCTTTTTTTTTTTTTTGTTCGAGCATAACGTAAAAACGACTGAAGCGCAGGCGGCACACAGGATTTTTGGCTGGGGGGGTCCAACTTTTACAGTTTAGGGGGGGGGGGGATCCAACTTTTACGGTTTTGAGGGGTCCAACTTTTAGGGATGTTTCAGATTGACAAAAATCAGTGATGAAAGAACTCGTTTTCATTCGATGGAATTCATCCAAACTCGTCCCATCCAGTTCCCTAAGAATGCACTACACAATACAATAGGAAGCAAAATAATCGTTGTACAGTTTTGAGAACAAGAGGGTGTTTTATGTTCGCTTTCAGTTCGTTTTTGAAAAGTTGAGGAAAACGAGAAAAAAATTTCTTTTTTTATTTAGTAGAACTGAAACTATTGCTACCTTTTTTTGGAATCATTTTATTTACTATAGATATAGGGTAATAATCAATCGAAAAAAAAATCAAAGCCGATGGGGGGGGGGGGTCCAGACTAGTGCTGTAAAAGTAACGACAAAATGAGTATCCGTATGTATTTGTTACTTAGATGTTCGCTATTCGTTACTAAGTATTCGTTACTCGTTACTTTCGTTACTACTAATAGAATCGGTAATAGGGTGTTATATGTGCCCCATAACAACACATACGGGACAGTGTTGTTATGGGTATATGCCGCCCATACATAAACCCATAACAAAACCTAACCAAAAAGAATTTTTTTTAGCGAAGTTGTACAAAGTTGTATTTAGAGCTTATTTTCTCTGATTTACAGATTGTTTTTATACACATTTATGGTTTTATACAATGCTAAATTATCCGAATTACGGAGTACACATAGAAATCTTCCAAAGACATATGCCATTCTTTTTTTTCTCAACTCCCCCCTTTTTTAAATTCTGAACGCTGGTTTAACCTGTTCACTCTTATCATAAAAAGTGTAAAGGAAAGCTTGTGACTCGTGTTTTTTTCTGGGAGCGGGTTCTCGAATACTGAGATCCAGGGATTGGGCCACATATATTAAATTCACAGGGCAGGGGATCTCAGTATGATATCAACTACTTTGCGTCTCTACAAGCATAATATCTTTATTATTTGTGAGTTCTTATTTCATATCAAAAACTTCTTTTGCTGGACGATTTTTCGAAGTAAATTAAAAATTACCATATTTTAAATTAAAATTGTTTAATTCAGTGAGAATGATCTATTTTTAAGATATTTCCAGTTCTATTTCTGCACTTTTGGGATGAAAGGGGTTAGCCCCTTCTGTGGGTGCATATATGAGAGCATTCTTTAAACAAAAATTATCACTCCTTTCATACAGAAAGAATGGTTGCACCGGACTATGCGTATTCCATGAGTTCATGGAATAAAATGTACCATAAAATAGGGCAGATGGCCCCCTAAACGCCGACATTTTAGAAACATACTGAACTTTATTGAATTATTTTAATACCAGTGGCTTACGCAGGAGTGGGCACTGAAATCCCGGGACGCTCCCAATTTTTTATATATTTTTTAAACAATTACTTAAAAAATGTGTTTACGTTTCCATGCTAAATATTTTTTTTAGTTCCAAATAATATTTTAAATAATAAAAATGTGTGAATTCGTTTACTTTATAAAAAAATATTTTTTTTAAAGGTGTATTTAAATAATTTGTTATTTATTACTCATATTTCGATTCTAGCTAAAAATAAAAGAAAAAGTTAAGTTCGCAATCCTGCTTCGGAACCACCCTGAAAGAAAGAATTCTGATTGCACCACTATTTAGTACGAAAATGTTAGAAAGCCCGAAATTAGCACCCCTTACTAACATGCTTCTCTTATATGTATTGCTCCTCTACAATTATAAGAACACCCCCTTCCCACCCTGCAAAAAAAAGTTCAACTGCGCATAAGAACGCACTATACACCGGATCCTATCCCCCCATTGTACGACCCATATCAATTGAGCAGCAGATAGTATATCCATCTCCATAACTGTAACGAAACATACGGATTCTTCCAAACCTCATCAAAACGATACCATTCGGCTCGGCACAAACGAATTGCAACCAGAACATACTACTCCTCAAATACCGAAACTGATTTTTCCCTCCCAACAGCGAGAATCCATAATACTTCCGGTATCTAATAACGGAAAGGAACATACTATTACTCAAATACCGAAATTCATTTTCTCCCTCCGGCAGTCTTGTATTCGAAGTTCGAACCTGGTCGATCCGAAATGCACACTCAAGTCATTTTTCCCCTTGAAACCGCGATCCGATATCCAGTAACAAACAGAAGATATTAGTACTCGATTACTGGAACCCGTTTCCCCCTAGTTCGCCTCGCCTGGAAGTCTGTATTCGAAGTTCGAAGCTGCTCGATCCGAAACATTTTCGGATCGAGTAACGAGTAACGATATCAACCGAAAAGTAACAATTCGTTACTTCGAGTCTGAGTGATTATCCGTATCTTAGTACCGAATACATGCGGTTTGCTTCAGCTCTAGTCCAGACCCCCTGCCCCCCCCCCTTGTGTGCGCCACTGCTGAAGCGAATGATATGAAATTGGGTCTCATGATGGGTGGTCACTCAACTTAAAACATAGGCGTCGAATTTTTATAAAACCTCGACTGGATTTTGAGATTTTGCGACAATCGTTTTAAACTGCGTAAATTCGTGGGAGAGCACCACCGGGGGTCATCTTATGCTAGCGTTAACCCTTTGAGGCGCAACCCTTTCCCAATGCTGAAAAAAGGGTAGCCGTTGCCATCGCTCGATTTCACGACCCGCAAGAGGGCGGACGATCGGAACGTTCATCGCGTGCCACCGATCGAGAGACCCTTTTTCGACGACCGCTGGCTGTGCCGGCACAGCCAGCTGTCGTCAAAAAATGGGGTGTCTTAGATCGGTGGCACGCGATGAACGTTTCGATCATCCGCCCTCTTGCGGGTCGTTCAGTCGAGCGATGGCCACGGCTACCCTTTTTCCAGCATGGGACCCTCGATCCAGCTCTTCTCTCATTCTTCCCTTTTTCAGCCGATGTCCGTGCTGTTCAAAATAATCTTTTTACGGGAATGGACGTGCTCAAAAGTAAAGGATTTTCGTGGAGCTCTGTCACCCGCCACTCTTTTTACGGAAATCGAATCTATTCTTCGTGACGGGCCACCGTCGAAACGTCCGAGTTGGGTGTTCCCAGAGCGGGAACACTGCGCGTTTAAAGGGTTCACTTTGTTCAATGAAGCACATAAAAGGATCCTTGAATGCAGGTATAAAATGTGTAAAAATTCCCTGCCAAGAATAGCTGAGATGGTCTCCTTTCTGTGGGATGTTAAAGGAGGGATCGAAAACGGAGTGGGTTCTCTACAGTGCAACTCACCCGTTCCCAAAAGGACTCGACCTCCGTGTTTCTTTTAAAGTAAACGATATCAGCGCGTCAAATCAATTCGAAAAAAAAAAAAAAAATATATCCGCTTATCTGTTTTCTATGTTTGGGACGCCACACCGATAAGGCCCCATCAGCAACGAGGTTCACGATCGGGGAGTGGAGCGGCCACAGTCTTTCAACGGAGAGCTGCGATGAACCACAACGCGAGGACAGCTTTCGCTTGGGCCGTTTGGGGCCTGTTGTGCCTGGCTTCGTGCTGCCTTGGCGTCCAGTACAGAGAGGCCTACTTCGACCAGCGGATCGACCACTTCAACTTCCAGACGTTCGTAAGCGAGACGTTCCAACAGCGATACCTTTATAATGGTAAGTCCTCGAAGCGACTCTCGTGGACGTCGGGGAAAGTAGACCTATCGCCCTCGACAGCTGGCTGTGCGCGGGCACAGCCAGCTGCGTCCAAAAAGGGGTCTCTCGATCGGTGGCACGCGATGAACGTTTCGATCGTCCGCCCTCTTGCGAGTCGTGAAGGCGAGCGATGGCCACGGCTGCCCTTTTTCCAGCATGGGGCCGTCGATCCAGCTGTTCTCGCACGCTTCCCTTTTTCAGGAAAGGACGTGCTCAAAAGGAAAGGATTCTCGTGGGGCTCTGCCACCCGCAGCTATTTGGATAGACATCCAATCGATTCTTCGTGACGGGCCACCGTCCAAACGTCCGAGTGGGGTGTTGCCAGAGGGGGAACACTGCGCGTGAAAGGGTTCAATACATGCAGTTTTACTTTTTCTCAATCCTAATAATGAAGGCTTCTATGCTGCTTATTATAAGGCTTTTACTGTAGAGAAAACGACATGCATTCCTTTTTTGAGTTCAGAGATTGTTTATTTCACTGTCAATCCGTATTTTCTGATAATCCGCCCTTTTCGCGTTCCGACCGGAACGCCCCGAACCGGGATCTGAAGTTCACGATGGTGTGAGGACTCCGACTCTTGATAAATGTCTCCTTCACTGGACAGACTCCTTGTAAACAGATTTTAAAAAGTGATGGACGGGAGACATGAACTCGTTGTTATTGTTTGATAAACTGGAAGAGAAAGATTTGTTAAAGTGCATTAAGAGTTCGTTATTGTATGAGTCCATCCTTTGCACAAACGGGAAAATGGAGGATAGTCTGTCAGTGAAGTCACTCACTTTCATGGACCTTTAGCTGAGATTTCGGCCTCGGGCTCGGACTTAGAGACTGCTCTGGCTCGAATTAGAAGTGCTCAGGCTTTTAAGAATGAGCCCGAACTCATCTCTAACTGGGGTCTATCGAACGTGACCCTTTATTTTTTCCTTGACAACGGGACATCGACTGTTTTTAAAGTAGTAGTGTAGGGGAGACTGAATGAACTTGCCTGGCTATCTTTGAGTAGTTAAGAAAACGCGCAAAAAAGCTAGTGTTCATTTTAATATCGAAATAAAATGAAAATAAAAATTTCTAAAACACAACTATACTATAAAAAAAGAGTGCAGGTATAAAATGTGGCAGGCAGAAGGGGTAGGCCCTTCTTCGACTTCGAAGATACTCTCCGACACGAGGCAGGAAGGTAGGAAAGTGAGACATGTCAACAAAAGGACACACAGAAAAAAGGATGTTGTCATTCTTAGAAAACCAGAGTGAAAAGGGAAAATAAAGTGGAGATCGGGGGAGGGAGGGGGGAATGAGGAACATGACTTTAAAAAAGAAATAAAAATTAAATAAATTGAAATAGTTGACAAAAAAAAATCATCCAAAGAACAAACACAAAAACAACAACCCTCTGCAAGAAAGTCGCCCCCTCATTCTCAAGGTCATCTTTTTATGGCTATTTTATCTGCTAATCATCTGCAAAGTCAAGAAATATTTCTTGCTACTTCTGACTAATTCATTTGAGACGATTACTTCTCACAAAATCCTTCGAGGAGTTCTTTGTGAAAAAGCTCCGTATCCACAGGCTTTTGTCTTATCGAAAAATAGTAGCACCACACTCTTAGAGTTTCAACCAATATAGAAAAAAAAGATATTTGACAGTAGAAAGATTGGAACGAAATTTTTGAGGGGGCTGAAGCCCTGCAAGCCCCATGGAGTCGACGACTGTGGCCGTACATATATAAAATTAAATTCGGCTTGATGGAAAAATATTAAAACTCATGCTAAAATTACCCGGTGAATGATATATCCCGATATCCTCAACCCCGGCTTCATGTGTTCTTAGATCATCGGTCTTCTGTCAAATGAATTTATATAATTAAAAGGGGACAATGTGATCATGCTTTCCTCATGCTCATGACTAAAAACTCATCGTGGTCATGATGCACGAACTGCTTTTTGTACAAAATTTCTTCGGAAGACAATAAATCAAATAGTACAAATTGACATAGTTTCTATAAAACTAGGCGCAGAATTTGAATACGGCAGCTTTACGATTTCACATTAGTTCTGTCTCGGTATGTTGGAACATTCAATAATTAAGAAGAGGAGGAGTGGAGATTACAGTACTTACATTTTTTTGTACTGATATTTTTTTAAACATTACTTACGTTTTTTCTCTATTACGTACCATCATAAAAGTACGCTTATTCACTATCTCATAAACCTCTTATACCTCATTAACGGTAAATAGAACTGACCATGGTCTCTTTATGATTTTGTGATTTCTGTTTAGTTCAACCATGGGGGCCGGGAGGGGGGTGCAAGGGGGCGCACTTGCACCACCCTGGAGTTTGAAAAAAGTATAATTAACCTGAAAATATAAGTAATTTGTTTTACACTTAATACAGATAAAAAATAGCCTGAATGTGTGTGTGATATTTTCAATTCTACGTGTAACTGTCGCATTAAATTAGCTGTTTAGACCTGTGTTTATGGCTTAATATTTTCTACCATTGTACATGAATTTGAAACTTTTGAGAAGTCATCCACATTTTTATTTTGGATAATGTTGGCGCACGCACATGAGCCCTCATAATGTATTGACCAACGCTTACCGTCGTAGTAGTGTTGAATGCGTCACCGCATGTGTCCGCAATCAGGAAAAACTATTTTGAAATAGTCTCGATAATATTCGAGGTAGACGGGACTGGGCTTGTCTGGAATTATCGAAATCATCAAATTAATAAAAAAATAAATGGAAATAAATCAATTTTTGTGATTTGAGTACCTATTTAAACGAAAAATGTAGTTACATGTAATCATATTACTGATTAGATCAGGTTAATTATATCAGAATACAATAATCAACTGTTTTGTATTGACACGTTGACTAGTTTCCGAACAGCAGTATCGCACCATTGCCAAAGCAGCGTGTCAATACTGCGCAGAAATGTCTATGAGAACATCTACAGAAAAAATACACCCACTTTCTTTGGAAGAGGGATTTCTGATAGGGCTTCCGGGTGCACCAAGTATTTGAATTTTCGTCCTGCAATTAAAAAAATTGCCTGTTTCATATGTGTAGGTCATTATTTGGGAGCTAAACTGATTTTTTCACTAACTGAGATGTATAGAAAACTAGAACAATCGAGACTCGAACTATGCAGACTCTATTGTGAATATGATTAAATACAATTATTTTAGGACTTAACGCTTAAAGTTTAACATTTCTTTTTAACATTATAGAGTTAATTTTTCAGAGATTTAAACTCAAAAACTGTTAGATGGAAATTTGTATTTTGAGATGGTGGTTTTTCAAATTTTAAGTGAAGGCATCACTGCGTCATTTTCGAAACTTGGGCTCAGTTTTAATACGGGGATGTCCTTGCCAAATGCACTTAAGGAAAACCTGCACATGGGCTATCTGTCATGGAAGGAGCAGGTTACCTTGGGCAGAGGACTTTTTAAAGGGTTCTAACGCGTTTTCACGTAACATGTAGAGAAAACTGGCCAAGACTAAAAGCCGTTAGATTGACACCCGCGTGGCAGATCAGAACTATTGACCTTCACATTTTAGCCATCTACCATTTTCAGTACTGGACATGGCGGGGACCCACCCCTAAGCCAAAAATTGCTATATACATCAATGCTAGACAAAATACATTTTTTCGCTTCAGTTTTTCTGGGAAAAGTAGTCTATTTAAATATTAAACAATGTTATCAAAATTGCATATAATTTAAATAATTAATTATTAGTATACTTAAATTGAGGTATTACTAATTAGGCCAAATTAATAGTTTAAGATTTTGTACTTTTCAGCTGCGACAAAATATACATGACGATGTTCATTTCACATATTAATGCTAGATTTTCCAGTCAAGACTCTTTTTCCTTCAAACGCCAAATAGTCTAATTTTTTATATGCATGTATACAGGGTATCCCTGAAGGTAGCTAAAATACATACAAAGAAGCATTTTTCTGCGTTGCAACGTTTGGTTGGAAATGAAAAATTTAGATAGTTTCAGCACGATAGGGATCCAGCCTATTTCGCAAATAATGTGCGTAATTACCTCATTGTCATCTTTGACCTCCGATGGATTGGACAAACGGAACTATACTCTTGGCCAGTAGGTTCATGAGATTAATCAAGTATCGAATTTTGCTTTTGGGGACATCTCAAGGCACTCGTTTACAAGACTCCAGTTGACTCAGATGAGGGCCTCGTTACAAAACTTTAGTAACCGCTGCAACCGTTCGTGGAACACCTGGCATCTTCGAAAGGGTACGCCAATCACTTACTAGACGCTACCAGCAAATTTGAGCATTTACAATAGAGCTTTTTCATTTCTTTTGCTTTTGCTATATTTCCACCTACACTATTTATTTCTAACCTCACACTGCTAATCTGCTATACAAAAAATGCTTCTTTATATGCATTTTATTTATTCTTAAAGTTTAGCCTATGAATTCAGTAGCACCCTGTATATGTGTGTATCTTGGGTGCACCCTCCTGGAAATGATCCTGCCGGCACCCTTGAATTCAATCGTCCTTCAGTGAGTATGGACGAACTCCAAAATCTGTACTATTCCCGGAGTTCACCGAAAAAAATCTGATGTGGACACCACATGATTTCCTATAAAATCAAAAATATTTTCGGCGCACTTCATCTAAACGTATTTTGCTTGGAAAAGATAAAATACTGCAATAATACTATGGTTTAGCGAATTCTAGCGAAACATTTGAGATATCGCCAAGCTGGGCTGTATTTGAAAGATTTGCTTTTGGCACTTAATTGGGATATATTTTTCCAAAAGCCAACATACTTGAGATAGTTCGCGAGATTTTGGGCAATAGCGATTCATCACAGACTTTCAATTAACTCAATATATCCATACACTTTAATGGATTTAAACCCATTTGGCTGACCCTGTAAGTAAATTACCGAGTCGATTGCAATCAAAAAAGAGATGCCCAGTTAGATGTTACAATAGTTCTAAATACAAAATTTCAACATTCTACGGTTAAAAGTTTTAGAGTTATGCGAAATACAAAATTAATTTTGGCCCCGGATTTGGCGATATTTCGGCAAAACTCACCGAGGTCGATGAAAAATAGTAGGATTTTGGGCATTGATCAAACAATGACTAACTACAGTACGTAATATATTGACGATTTACACAGACATTAATGTATTGAAATTCTTTTGGGTGGTCCTGTAAATAAACTCTCAAGTAGATTGGAACCGAAAATCGAAATGCACAACTAGATGTAACAACAATCTTGGATGAGATCCAAGAAAATGACATCTCTATAATTTGTTGATGATATGAAATTTCAGCAATCTACGACCAATAATTTTTGAGATATGAGGATTAAATACATACAAATGTACACCAAAATTCGCCAATCTCGGCGACTTTTGGCGTAATTTTTGAAGGAGGCACGTGACCGTCGTTGCACCATAATCTAAGTGGATGGTATTGTGCTTGAAAAGGCTGAATGTCTCTAAACCTGCCATTTGACCTTAATGTGTTGGAATTTTTTGAGTGTTCCTGTAGAAGAACTATAAATAGAGACACTATTTTCGGTGGAGAGATTCATTTTGTGATCCTTAACAACATATATCACTTTTATTCGTTTGAAATAGCCTAATACTTTTTAAATACGCTATAATGAATTTCTGCCCATAGACCGTAATGTATGAAAAATCTTTTGGGTGGCAGTAAAGATTGGATAAGTTTATAAACGTACCCGATGTTTTAATAGATGAGCGAGCTGTTGAAAGAACATGTCCTGGAATTTGAAATAAGGCCGTGCGGGGATTCTAAAGATTGAATTATTATTTATATAAAAGGACCTGATGGTTGTTGGTTGCCTTGTAAATGGCTGGCATCTAAAAATATATGTGTGTTTTATAAATCCAATCTTATCTCAAGATATTTGGATCTAGTATTTTGTATGATGTTTTAATAAAATTTGAAGATTAGCGAGAAGTTTAGCGTGGGAAAACATTACTTTGGCCCTGTAAATAAACTATCCAGTCGACTGGAGCCAAAACGGGAGGTGCACAACTAGATGTTACAGCAATCCTAAATATAAAATTTTAACACTCTACAACCAATAGTTTTGAGATATGTGAGTTGCATATGTACAAACGTATGTATAGACGGGAAAAACTCGTCGAAATGGACTCGTGATCGGTCGTCGATCGTAAAACGGAGACCTACAATATACATACTGAATTTGAACTTATACGAATGCACCATTTAGACACTAGTACGCCTTAAATTATTTGTGTCTATAGACCATAATAATGATATAAGACCATATAAGAATCCTGTTTTGCAACCCTGTTAACAAACTATAAGCTGTGCACACACCAAAATATTTGCCGGTCATGTGCCTGAGATCTACAATATACATATACTTAATTTTCGCTTAATCAAATACACCGTTTAGAACTAACGTTAAAACAATGAGTATGTTAGACAGCCAAAGTGTACTGGTCCCGCGTTGGAGCATATTGCGTGGCTGTCGATCAAAGGATGTAGATATTCAGGCGGTTTTATGTGCATGCAGATACAAAGTAAATACGTGTTAGAACCCCTTAAAAAGGCCCCCTCCTCAAGGCCCGCCCAAGTCTCCCTCTCCCGTGGGTAGATGTCCTTCGTGTAGGCTTGCCATAACACAAAATACTGAAATACTCAATAGACGCTAGCGCACTTTCAGGAACTCCCGCCCAATGTATTAAATTCTTTTTGCAGCCTTGTAAAAAACTACACATCTTGTACACACGAAAATCAATATGGGTGGTCTATAATATATATCCAAAATTTCAGCTCAATCAAATGCACTATAAGAGCTATCGTGTGTTCTTACGTACACAAATCCATTACCGCAAAAACAAAATAAATGAATTAATGCCCGAAAACGTGTAAATACATGAAATTTTCATGATTACAATACTTTCCATATATGTTCGGAAAGTAAAAATGCGATAGACTTAAAGATGAGGATCATTGACACATGAGAGAAATGACAAAATAGTATTCCGAAAATCAGTCATCACATTTGCGTAATAGCAATATATTTTTTTTATCGTAGCAGTTTCATAGATTTGCACCATTTTATTTTTTATTGGACCTTTAATTATAACCCTTTTGAGCAGTATGGCTAACGTAATGTATGGGTACATCCACGCGCCACTGTAGCGTACGCAGACTTCCTTCAAGGGGAGGGGGAGGGAAGACGTAATTTGCATGCACATTAAGAAAGTACTATCTCCACACTCAACATCATTTCCCCCCCCCCCTTTCTTCAAAAAAGAAATGGTATGCAAAAAAAAAAAAACAAGAAAAAACATAAAAGTAATGGATGATTGGTACATAATTGGAGTACATGAGATCAATGATGTTACATATGATGTTACATAACACGTAAAACTGTATGTCTTTTCAAATATATTAACATTCCTGATAGCATTCGAACAGTGATTCCGGATTTCTTTCCACTATCTTGCGACAGTGCAGAGAGTAGTTTCTTTGGAAGGAGCTATGCATTAGAGTTGTGTATAAATAAACGTAATTTTCGCAAGGCATAAAAGTCTAAATGCTTATGAGGTCGCATCGTGCCAAATGAATAAAACATTGAGTATGGTGGATTGCTAAAGTATTAAAATCCTGACTTCCAGGCAACTGCGTCTATCTAACGGTCTGAAGTTTTCGGCGATTTTTGCCAGATATGTTACGCGAATATGCTTCGAATTTCTGAAAAAGACCTCGCCCAAGGCAACGCCCCCCGCTAAGCAGATACCCGTCTTTTAGATTTGCCTCAGCAAAATACTCACATACGATATACACATACTCACATACCTGCATCGAATGCTAACACTGACTGATCTAAAAATTTCGGTGTTAGGAGGATACGTACCCCTAGCTAAGCCCTTAACTCACACTTCCTTTAAAAAAAATTTTTTTTTAATAGACCTACAATTTAACCTTTCCAGGGGCGGTGTCAACATCGGTATGTCACTTTTTTACATTTCTTTAAAGTCAAGAAAGAACAACTACTAATTATTTTAACTTTTAAAATTATTAGGTCGGTGCATAATTATCAGGCGTTTTTCCCTTTCCCCATCGGCCGGAACAGTCCCAGCTTTCGCTCCCTTCCAGTCTGCCAAAAGTGCCTGGTCGTCAAAATCCGTGGTCGACCTCGTCCTGGCTTATCTTCCAAGCTAATGTCACCAGACTTGAAACGGGCAAACCACCCTGCATCGAATTCTGTTGTATTGTATTGTGGCGAAGCTACGAAAGGGCTATCTGCCAAAGAGAGGAGGTGCCTTGGTCGAAGGACATTTTAAAGGGTTCTAACGCGTATTTACGCTGTAACTGGATAAAAGCGACCAAAACTCAACACTGTTAGATTGACAGCCGCAGATTAGGACAAAACGCTGGACATTCACACTTTAAACAATTTTTTTTAATATTGTAAAAAAGTGACATGCTGAAACTGACTGTGTCCACAAAAAGTTATCTTTTTATTAAAAAATAAAAGGTAATACAATCACAGTACGAAAAATTATCTTTGACCCCCAATACTTCAATAAAATAATCTAGCTGAAGTAGCAGCTTTAAAATAAATTAAAAAATTCCTCTTCAATATACATTGTCAGCGATCCAGAGTGGGGGGAGGGACACAGGAACACGTACCACCTGAAAATTACAGTGTAGAATATTGACTTCGTTTTTAAATTCAAGTGAATTTATTTACCAGAAATATGAGCCAAATGTTTTGTGCCATTTCTAGAATTTTTTCTGAATCCGCCACTGTTAGTATCTACCCTGTTCATTTTAAATTAAATTCAAAATGTGCAAGTTAAAGGCTTATTTGGGAGCGCCGCTTATTGTTGGGGGCCCAGGCAATTGCCCCGAATGCCATGCTGAAAATCAGTCCTGGCATGTATCCTGTGTTTTATGTACGGAACACGAGTCCGGGTGGTAACCCACTCAATACTTTTACCTTTCATTCACCCTCCTCTCAGTCCGAAAAGCCGATGATTCGGATCAAAATTTTTAGGTTACTCAAACTGTTAGATCTTATACCGTATTTAAATATATTGGACCAATTTGTTATATTTTGTAACGGATTGTGTCAATATGAATGGCATTTCGTTATTGCGTTATAACGGTATGAAGATGTCGTTTTGTTCCTTTAACTCATGCCGTATTTAAATTGTTACTGAACGAAAGGTTATATTCTAACTAATTGATACTGTATCGTTATCAAATAGTTATGTGAGTTTAACGTTATAAACTAAATGGTTAACATGATTAACCGAATGCATTCTGTTACTGTTCTTAGAGTTATTATGTACTAGCTGAAGTACCCGTCCTCGACGGGTTAGTGAATGCAAATTTCCAAAAAAGCAAGATCTTTCGTCAGCATTGTAGGAGTACACAGAATGGATAGAGTATGTTGCCAAAGTAAAGAAAGCGAAGTTATAATTTTTATGTATTGTTAAAATATTACAGGTTAGAGAGTAACTAAGTAATATCATTTCATTCGCATTAGTCGTAATTATGTGATGCAAACAAAGATTCACTCAGTTTTAAACGATTTTCACAAAATCTCGAAATCTGATCGATTTTTTTTAATTAGATGCTTATAGTTTAAGTTGAGTGACCACCTATCATGACACCCAATTTCATATCATTCGCTTCAGTCGTTTTTGCGTGATGCTTGAGCACAAATTTACGCAGTTTGAAACGATTTTCGCAAAATCGGAAAATCCAATAAGGATTTTTTTAAAATTCGACGCCTATGTTTTAAGTTGAGTGACCACCTATCACGACACCCAATTTCATATCATTCGCTATAGTCGTTTTTACGTGATGCTTGAACACAAATTCACGCAGTTTGAAACGATTTTCTCAAAATCTCAAAATCCAATGAGGATTTTTTAAAAATTGGACGCCTATGTTTTAAGTTGAGGGACCACCTATCATGACACCCAATTTCATATCATTCGCTTCAGTCGTTTTTACGTGATGCTTGAACACAAATTTACGCAGTTTGAAAGGATTTTCGCAAAATCTCAAACTCCAATCAAGATTTTTTTAAAATTGGACGCCTATGTTTTAAGTTGAGTGAATATCTATCATGACACCCAATTTCATATCATTCGCTTCAGTCGTTTTTGCGTGATGCTTGAACACAAATTTACGCAGTTTGAAACGATTTTCGCAAAATCTGAAAATCTAATCAAGATTTTTTAAAAATTCGACGCCTATGTTTTAAGTTGAGTGACCCCCTATCATGACACCGAATTTCATATCATTCGCTTCAGTCGTTTTTACGTGATGCTTAAACAAAAAAAGCGTCACGGACAGAATGACAGAATGACAGACAGACAAACTTTATTTTGAGGGTCGCACCGGATTTCCGGGTGCTTGAAACGGATAGAAATCGCAAAATTTTTGAATTCCAAGAAATGTACAGACAAAAGTCTAATTTTATTTATATAGATAACGTTATTCCCCGAGCACTCTTGGGTCAAGTAACCGAATACTGATTTCTCAAATCATTAACGTTATAGATTATAACGTTATTTTTTGAAAAACGATTTGAAAGTTACGGTATGAATAACGTTATTCGGCTTGTGAATAACGTTATGATTTGTAACGAATAACGAATTGGTTATAACGCACATTACGTTAAGTTACGGATCCCTGCATAAAAGGATCCTTGAATGCAGGTATAAAATGTGTAAAAATTCCCTGCCAAGAATAGCTGAGATTGTCTCCTTTCTGAGGGATGTTAAAGGAGGGATCGAAAACGGAGTGGGTTCTCTACAGTGCAACTCACCCGTTCCCAAGAGGACTCGACCTCCGTGTTTCTTTTTAAATGAAGGATATCAGCGCGTCAAATCAATTCGGGAAAAAAAAAAATTATCCGCTTATCTGTTTTCTATGTTTGAGACGCCACACCGATAAGGCTCCCATCAGCAACGAGGTTCACGATCGGGGAGTGGAGCGGCCACAGTCTTTCAACGGAGAGCAGCGATGAACCACAACACGAGGACAGCTTTGGCTTGGGCCGTTTGGGGCCTGTTGTGCCTGGCTTCGTGCTGCCTGGGCGTCCAGTACCGAGAGGCCTACTTCGCCCAGAGGATCGACCACGTCAACTTCCAGAGGTTTGGTAGCCAGACGTTCCAACAGCGATACCTTTATAATGGTAAGTCCTCGAAGCGACTCTCGTGGACGTCGGGGAAAGTAGACCTATCGCCGACGACAGCTGGCTGTGCGCGGGCACAGCCGTCTGCGTCCAAAAAGGGGTCGCTCGATCGGTGACCCACGATGAACGTTTCGATCGTCCGCCCTCTTGCGGGTCGTTCCGTCGAGCGATGGCCACGGCTGCCCTTTTTTCAGCATGGGGCCCTCGATCCAGCTGTTCTCGCACTCTTCCCTTTTTCAGGAAAGGACGTGCTCGAAAGGAAAGGATTCTCGTGGGGCTCTGTCACCCGCAGCTATTTGGATAGACATCCAATCGATTCTTCGTGACGGGCCACGGTCCAAACGTCCGAGTGGGGTGTTGCCAGAGCGGGAACACTGCGCGTGAAAGGGTTCAATACATGCAGTTTTACTTTTTCTCAATCCTAATAATAAAGGCTTTCATGCGGCTTATTATAAGTCTTTTACTGTAGAGAACACGATATACATTCCTTTTTGAGTCCAGAGATGGTTTATTGGACTGTCAATCCGTATTTTTCTGTATTTTCTGATAATCCGCCCTTTTTGCGTTCCGACCCGAACCCGAAAACCCGATCCCGGGCTCTGAAGTTCACGATGCTGTGAGGGCTCCGGCTCTTGATAAATTTCTCCTTCACTATACAGACGCCTTGTAAACAGATTTTAAAAAGCGATGGACGGGAGAAATGAACTCATTCGGCGGTTCTCAACCTGTCAACCAAGGCTAACGGACGGTGGCGACCCCCCCCCCCCCCTCCCTCACATTTTTCAGCATACGTTCAGTTTTCTTCAATCTTTAACGATGAACAGGGAGTCGAATTTTCTACGAAATAATGTTATCAGTCCAGTTCGAATGAACATTGGAAGCGAAAATGCATCTATATTTCGAGTCAAAATGAGAATCAATAAGATGATTTTTTTTAAAACATGCATCACTACGAGCCTGTCAACAGGCTCTTTGGTGTTTCTCGCGCCCCGCAGGTTGCGAAACGTTGGACTCGTTATCGTAGCTTGATACACTTGAATAGAGAAAGAATTAGAAAAATGCATTAAGAGTTTGTTATTGTATGTCAATCATTTGCACAAACGGGAAAATGTAGGGTCATCTGTCACTGAAGTCACTGACTTTCATGGATCTATTAGCTGACATTTCGGCCTCGGACTCGGACTTAGATACTGCTCAGTGGCGCACCCAGGATTTCAGTTTAGGGGGGGCTGGGCTACAAATACTGCTGACCTCGGTTAGAGTGACCTCAATTATAGTTATAATTCTCTTATAACGTCAAAATATTCTGTGCCAGTCGACTTGCCCGTAGAACACAACCCCACGAGCCATGTAACTCATTTTAGAATCCAATAATTATAGGATCTTTTCAGTGATGTTGTAACCCAGTTTAACCGTGTTTCATGCTCTAAATGTAAGTTTTTATTTAAAAACTAACATCTTTTTTTGGTAAAAAGTATTTTAGAAAAAAAATTGAAGACAATTTTTAAAAAGAAAACATTTAACTCATGAGTGATCATTTTCAATACTTTTCCCTTCTAATTTCCCACCTTTAGGGGGGGGCTTCATCCCCCATAGCCCCCTCCGTGGGTGTGCCTATGATACTGCTCTGGCTCGAATTAGAAGGGATCGGGCTCCGGCTTTTACGAATGAGCCCGAACATAGCTGGGGGTAGATCCCTAGTTACAAAAGTGACGGATTGGAGCGGTTCTGCTGTAGTTACGAGAGCTTCAGATAGCTTCGTGTGGTGCGAATGCACTCTCGTAGCCAGGGGATTTGAGTAGAGAGCGCAGGGGTGGTCCCAGGAGGGCGCTCATGGCTTCTAAAATTCTTGCTATTCTTCCCTCTCCCTACAGGTCCTTTAGTTATAGCGTAAGCACATTTTGGGTCATTTTATTTACGTCATTCTTTTCATAAATTTAACTGCAGGTTTGAATTATAATTTCAGTTTATCTTTTAAAATGCTCACGAGTGTCGGAATCCCTTAAAAAGTCGACCCCCAAAGCCACCCCCCCCCACTAGGCAAGTAACGAAACTGAATACACAGAGTGTCATCAGTCTTTTACGAAGACAAGTCGCTTTCCATTCCATTTGCGATCCAGTTCTATCATTCAATGGAAGTGACTGTCAATCTGTTGCACTTGTTGGATTCGCCGTCCTTTTGGGTAAGGCCCAATCAAAAGATTTCTCTGAAAAAGTAATTTAAAGTGACACGCCCAAGAAATATTTCCCCGTGAATGGCATGTGTGTCGATGAACGGTTTCCTGTAGATGCGAATATTTTTCGCGCTCTATATCATTGGTTAAAACAAACAAATAAACAAAAAAAACTTTCAAGCTCTAACAGCCACAACTAAAAATTTTAAATATTTTAGAGCTGCAGGAACTTTGCTTTAATAATAAAAAAATAAGGGGAATCAAAATGGGCAGGGGAAAGGGGGGGGGGTCTCAGTATTTTACTTATTACTTTCCGAACATGTACCCTGTAAGGAAAGGACTGTCATCATGAAAAAATTCGAATTCGAGATTTGAGTGTATTGACACGTTTTGAGGGCTTCTGAATTCATTTATGCTATTTTTACGAGATGTATGTATGTATGTGTGTATGTGTGTGTGTGTGTGTATGTGTGTTTGTGTGTATGGGAGTGAACACGATAGCTCCTGAACAGGGCATGCGATGGAGCTCAAATTGGGTATATACGTTATAAACCCCCGTCGCAAGACCGGTATGGATTTGGGTGTGTATAGGACTTACAGTTTTTCTACAGGGCTACGACAAAGATTTCTTTTACATTATGGCCTATGGGGAGAAATTCTTGAAAGTGCACTAGTGTTTAAACGGTCCATTCGATCGAGCTTCCATTGGGTATATATGTTTGAATGATTCATCGATTAAAATTTATTTAAATGCGTGGTCATGATCTTAATCGTAAGTGTTCGGAAAGTCGAGTGGAGTCACTACAGATTTTTTTTATAAAAATAAGCATGGGAAAAAATACTTTCAGAGGCTGGAAAAAAGAAGAATAATAATCTTATTTTTTAAATGAAGTTCCAATATCCATTTTTTTAATACTTAAAAAAATTTGACTTGTTTCTGTAATGGCAAGCTTATACGTGAGAGGCGGGTAGTGGCGTGCTTCCGATGGAGGACTTTTAAAGGGGCTCTAACGCGTATTCACATCCCATCTGAAAAAAGCCGACCGAATCGCCTGACTATTAGACACACAGTCGGCCGTGCGGTAGGCCCGAAAGTTCGGCCGTCTATCATGTCGAGGCCCACTTTTGGACATAGTTGGGAGGGCCTCGGGAACGAATTGAAAAAGTTAAATAAAAAAATGTGGCTGTTTTAATGTGTTTTGCCCATAAGTTCCGGAACAAAATATCCTAAAGACCCGACGAGTGGCAGAACGCATGGCGCTGTAAACACTGACAGACTGAAAGTGCCCAGTTCAAACCCAGGTCGCGTCCGTCGACCTAGCCGTTCAGAGTTTTTCATGGTTATTCTCTGACACTTCGCGTCAATACGGGTAAGGACCCCTTAGAAAAACCCTCAAGGATGCTCCCGCTTGTAGATAATCGGCCGTATTCCCAAAAGCAAAATCAAAATATTCTAAAATGACGGAGCAAACTATGAAGAAAAAAAAAAAAAAAAAAAAAAAAAAAAAACGCAGGTTTCAGTTAGAATGGTTTTCAATCTTTAGAACTGGATCGTTACGTTAAGTTTACCGAATGATCTCCATTGACTTCACCATTTTGTTGAGCTAGCGAGAACGGATGTAACAAGACTTGCATGTTTTTTTTTTTAATTGTTATTATTTAATTTAAGTTAAACAAATCAAACCTCTGAGGGCTGCTGGATTTTCTTTCCGTCCATCCGGTTTAGTTCATCTGCTGGAATCTTGGTCAAGGCTAGGCAAAAATATTGTAAAGGGTCTCTCCTCATCGAAATTAAGAAACAGACATCAACACTGTACACAAAACTGATTCGTTGTTGTTGTTGGAACATGTATTCGGATTTGTGTGCTTGGTCACGAGAAACCGCTTGTAAATCCACGTCAAGGAAAGAACAAACACAAGTGAGGAGGGCAAATGCCTCGGGGGAGGACTTTTCTGGGTATCTAGCGCGTATTCAGGTTACATCTGGAGAAAACCGCCTAAAATTCCAGACCGCGAAAGGACAGAACCCTGTTCCTCCACTTGAGCCATGTCCCAATGTCAGAGGCTTCAACCACTGTGCTACACATTAGTAAAACTGATTCACTGCTTGACTTGAACCTTGTTGTTGTTGCATCTGGAACATTTCGGATCTTTGTAGGTCGGCTTCTTAAGAACCGCTCATAAAGCCTCGTCGAAAGAAGTGCACAACGCAGAGGCAGGTTGTTGTTGTAAACATGTATATCGGATTTGTGCTTGGCTCGCTACCCGCTTATAAATCCTTGTCAGAAAGACAACACTAAAGGGAGTGCCCTCCATGGGGAGGGTCTTTCTAAGGGGTCTTAACCGTATTGACGCTATGTTTCGAAGAAAACCACGGAAATCTCCGAACGGTTAGGTAGACGGACTCGCGATGGGACCCGAACCCCGGACCTTCATACTTTGCCCGTCCAAAATTTCCAGTCACTTAACCACTGTGCCATGGTGAGGCCTGTTGCTATAGAGCTCTTTCACCTATGTCATTATCACTACGTCACGCCTTAGCAACCAACTTTTTTTGGTGAAACATTCGTTCATTTGAGTATGATCATTGGCTGAAAACTTGGCTTTGAATCCTTAAATATCCGAGTTGACCTAAAAAAAATTTCAGTGACGTCACGTGAAAATCCTCTATTCTATTTGGAACATATGTTTTCGAACTTGTTTCTTTGGGGCCTTCGGAACCATCGAGACAACAGCCTCCTGGCTAAGGGTCTCAGTACACCAACCTCTCAAATCCAATTCCTTAGGAGACCCGCTTGGAGGGTAAGGACCTTTCCGACTCCACGGGTCGTGGGTTCGATTCCTACTGATTCTCTGGCTGTTTCATTTCCTTTTTGCTAGTAAAAACTTTCACTGCGTTGTCCACTTGACTCGACGAGGGCACTTTAAACCAAGCACACACACCCGAAATGTAGGCTGCGTTGAATACAACAACCCCAAAGAAAGGAAACTATCGATTGAAAGCCCCACCATGGCCGAATGGCAACGTCACTCAAACGGGTAGACGGGAGTTGCCTAGTTCAAATCCAGGTGGCGTCCACCGGAGTTTTCCGTGGTTTACTTACCGTCAATGCGCATTAGGACCCCTTAGAAAGACCCCCTCCCACGGAGGGCACCGCCCCTCTTTACTAGGCCCGTTTACATGTGCAAATGGAAAATCCCGCGTAAAAGGAGGGTATAGGGATTATCAAGGACTTCGAAAATGTGGGTGAAAAAGCCGTTTACGAGAGCGTTCACTTTCCACCCGGGATTTGACGTCATTGGTCATGTGACTTGTCAAAATGACCCATGAAGGATCATGGGACACGCGATGCATCGTTGGAAAGCGAGGTTTATGATTAACCCTGCATTTACCCTTCTCTCGACTAGAAATTTTTCTACCCCGCAATTTTTCCCTAACCGTAGGGGAAGCGGAGTAGAAGGAGGCGAAAGTCCCGGCATTTACTCCGCATTTGTGTGCATGCAAACGGGCCCTGTGTTGTCCATCTTATAAGAGGGACTTTTCGGAGCAAGCACATACACCCGAAATACGTAAGGCGACCCTATTTCTAAAACAGTATTTTGAGGACACATCAAGTATTGTCCTCGAATCCAAGGAAAACTTGGGGACACTCGAAAATATTTTTGAGGACTTATTCGAGGACACAACATGTTACCATCACCATGTATATGCCAATATACCTGTACTTTATATCTCGACTGACTTTGATACTTAAAAATGAACTCTAGCAGCTCTTTATATCCATTGTGTATTCTTATTTCTAGTCAATGAATGGAAGTATTTCATTCATTTATGAATATTTATTGAAACCAGAAATAGGAAAGGAACATCCTGTTGAAATATTGCAATGGATTCAAAATGGAACTCATGAAATAGTAATTGTATTTTTCAGAAGACATTGCTTTTTATATTGAATCATTTTGGGATCCTTTTTCGTGAAACTTTGTACACCCTCTAACAAAAAGTATTCGAGTGCAAGAAAAATTTCGTGCGTCCATTTCATATTGAAAGCATGGTACTTCATGAAAAGCGATGAATCATGAACAAAACTGAAATGGGAAATGGGGCTCATAGTCGAATACTTTATTGTGTATGTCCGTACACGCTACAAGCACAGTGACAACGAACGTTTTCAGAGATCGAATCTCATTGTTTCTCTGAGTAGAAGGCGCTTTTAGTGGTTTTATTTTTTCCAGTTTTTCTGAAAGAAATAAACTTAACGGAAACTTCCTGGAGAAAAAGTACAAATCTTCAAATTTGGGGACTTTTCGCGTCCCCGAGAAGTATTTTCGGGGACAAAATGAAATAAAAGATCTATATTTGGGGACTGTCCTCGAATTTCGAGGACGTACGGTCACTTTAATTTGACATAACGTGTTACACAAACAAACAGAATTGAAATTTCCATTTTCCCTATCTCATGCGACTGTTGCTGTTTTCGATGTTTTAGCCGTCTATCGAACTCGTGTTGAATGGAGATATTTCAGAAAAGTCACGTGTCGCTGAAACTACACGGCAAAGGTTGATCAACTGAAATAATCTGTTCGAATCTCCGTGCGGCTTATCGCGCTCGAGGGGCGTCGATTGAAAGAATGACATTGTGTTTACGCTGATAAACAAATTTCGAGTCCATTCCATCGTAGGAATGCAGTTTTATAATTTGAAGATTTCTCTTATCTTATTCCTACCGACAGGAATATTGTTTAACTCTTTAAAACAAAGTTGTTTAGGATTTCAGTTGGTCTGTCTGCCCCCACTCCTAACATACCTACGCACTGTACTTCGTAACGTATTGAAAATGGGTGATCGTATCATTTAACTCTTTAAGCGCAGTGTTTCCGCTCTGGGAACACCCGACTCGGACGTTTTGACGGTTGCCAGTCACGAAGACTAGATTGAGATTTCTATAAAAATAGTAGCGGGTGGCATGGCTCCACGAGAATCCTTTACTTTTTAAGCACGTCCTTTCCCGTCAAAAAATGGTCACAATTATTTTTAACAGCACTGACATCTGCTGAAGAATGGAAGAATGCGATAACAGCTGGAGAGAGGGCCCCATGCTGAAAAAAGGGCAGCCGTTGCCATCGCTCGACTGAACGACCCGCAAGAGGGTGGACGATCGAAACGTTCATCGCGTGCCACAGAAAGTTGGCGTGCCAACGTTTCGATCGTCCACCCTCTTGCGGGTCGTTCAGTCGAGCGATGGCAACGGCTGCCCTTTTTTCAGCTTTGGGAAAGTGTTGCGCCTCAAAGGGTTAAAGTTTTTTTAGCACTCAAATGAACTCTAGAAAAATGACACTCTCTATTGCAAGAATAGGAAATGGAGCCGTTTCGCGGTAGGGGGGGGGGGGGGAATCAAACCAACCTCTTTCAAAAATTTTACCGAGTTATGCCAATTGTAAAGACGTAATCACAGTTTTAATTCCTTCCGTCGGCCATTGATTTATCTTTAGAATGTGTCACGTTTTGGCGGGGTTTATTATTCATTAAACAACAGCGTTTAAGATAATTCATTTTATTTTGCCAAATTTCATTATAATTCTGAGGGGTGAGGAATTATCTCCAGTCGTTTTTTTTTTTTTGCTTCAGCCAGTGGATGGATATCCGTGAGTCTATAAGCATACCTCTCTACATTCTCAATTCTACTGATGTCACGATGACGTAAAATTGTAAAGCAGAACAAACATAACACCGAAGCTGCAAACTCCAAACTCAGAACCTCGTGTCTGACAAACGCTTTCGAACTTTTCAAAAGTAACGGGTTCATTCTGTTTGAATCGCTCGAACAAACGTGGCAGCAGGGGTTGCGCTGGCTCTTTTTAACATGTCGCCAATGCATTCGCCAAATTTGATTTTTCCGGCCAATATTTTCGCCAAAACGTATTTTCTTTCGCCAAACTTATTTTATTTTCGCAGTTTGCGACAGCGCAGCCCCTGTGTGGCAGTACCAAACGTTGGATGGTAGAGATGGGGCATGAATGAAATGAAAAAAGAATAATAAAAATCTGAAACCGTTTCAGATTTTAAATACGCACCAAACTGCTGTATATTAAAAGAGTATCATAGTTTATGCGTCGCCCCTATTTTCTTCCTTATTCCATAAGGTTGGAAAGTGTATGGGTTGGAAAGTGTTCATGAGTGAGCAGTATTTTTCTTCCTTGTTTTATAAAAGCCATCTATGGAATCGAAATACATCTTAAAATCGCCTACTAAAACTATTTTACAATCTTCGCCAAGTATTTTACATTTATACTTCACCGTTTTAAATATTGTTTCGAATGTCCATCATAATCCATGAGTGTGCCGTGTTTGTCTTTCTTGGGTTGATTTCTACTTGAACGCCCCAACTCTCGCCAAGGTGGCGATCCTTAAACATATACAGTAACCATTTATGTAGCAATCGTCATTTAGAATTAAAATGGCGATTTGGAACAACCTGTCAGTACAGCATCCCGAAACATTTTTATTTATTTTGGGATGCCAATGAATGTAGTTTTAATAATGAAGTGTCTTCAAAATCCTTATCTTTTGCGTTTATCACTCATTTGATCACTTTAGTTTTCATATAGTTGTTCAGGGAGCGTTGAAACTTGTGCATCACTCCTAGAGACCCGTGACTTCAAAGCTCGCCAAAGTGCGGGAAATTTTTAGGTTGGCGAAAGTAGGGGCGTTAAAATGGGAATCCACTCTTTTCTTGAACCATAAAGCACATCTTAGGAATCCAAATCTATCTTAAAATCGCCTACTGATACTGTTTTAAAATCTTCACCAGCCATATTCGAACTATAGGCATATTCCAACTATATCTCTTAGACATTTTAAAGACTGTTTGGAATGAGCATCCTAATCCATGAGTGTATCGTGTTTTCCTTCTTGGTCCATAAAACACTTCTTCGGAATAGAAATCGCCTACCAAAACTGTTTAACCATTTTCGCCAGGCATAGTCAAACTACACTTCACCTTTATAAATGCCATTTGGAAAGTGGCTCATAATCTAGGATGTGCACCGTATTTGTCTTCACTGTTCAAGAAAACACTTCTTCGGAATTAAAATCTATATTGAAATCGCCTACTAAAACTATTTTACACTATTCGCCAGGCGTTTTGTAACTATACTCAAAATATATTTATAATAAATTGTCGCGTTTTGGCATCCAGTTGAGCGATCCATTATCAAAAATGGCAAACCTTGTGCGACTTTCAACATTTTATGAACGCCTCCCCCCCCCCTCCATCTGGCAAACCTATTTGAAAAGTGACTCGACGCAAAAATTGTACCAAAATCGTGTCTACACAAAAAGCAAGGTTGAAATGAATAGCACTCTGGTGCTAATAAATTCGAATCAATCGATTTCGAAAAAATCCATTAGAACGCTTATCACATAGCATTCGAATAGCATTACTGAAACGATTCATCGCGGTTATTCGCGAATACAAATCCAATTTCTGAAAACAATGAATCGTGAATAAAGTTCGAATTGTGAAATCGCGATTCACTATTCGATTAATCGATTAAGGAAATTCGAATGGCGCATCATTAACCGCAGGTATATTTCTATATAGGGTGGAAAGTAATCTTCCCACCATGACACAGTGGTTATGTCACTGAAAGTGGTAGACGGCCGAAGTGTGAATGTTCTGGGTTCGGTTCCCATCGCGCGGCTGTCGACCTAACCGTTAGGAGTTTTCCGTGGTTTTCTCCGAAACTAGCGTCAATACGGTTCAGGACCCCTTAGAAAGACCCCCATGAAGGGCAGCCACCCCTTGTGTTGTCCTTCTGACGTAGATTTATAAGCGGAAATCGGGCCAAGCACACAAATCTGAAATATATGTTATACAAACAAACAAACAATCTTCCCGATGCGCACGAAAGAGTTCAATTATACTCATTTGAAGAAGGAATTTTTGCTCTGAACAAGAAGATTCACTTAAAAATAATATACAATAATTATTAGGTTTTAAAATGAATTTTATAAATACAAACAAATTAATTTGACATTTCATTTCTTTGACTTATCCTGTAAAGGATAAGTAGAAAGATCCGTAGAAGATCCACCGAAATAGAAGCGGATACGGATCATTTTTTTCCGCTCTAACGGATGAATATCCGCATATGTGGATACGGATATTTGGCACACCTGTGCCACACGCGTGGAAAAAACGCCCGTAAACTGAAGTCCGTTAGATCGGCGACCGTGCGGAAGGCCAAGACTTTTAACTATTTCCATCTACCAACGTTCGATTTCTATATTTACTCAGTCACGGGTCTGCAGGCAGTGATTAAAAATAATGCGTCGGTGTTCATTAGCTTTAACCTGATCGTCCCCATCGTTGCAATGATAGAGCGAAGGTAGTGATTTCCACTTCTCTGTCCATCGTGGCTTCCCGGCATGGGTCTCCAAATCGCTGTCGCTCAGAGTTCTGAGCGTCTGCTCAAAGAATAAAAGACAGCATTGTAATCAGGAAGAAGAATAAGCGCCAATGGGAGCGTGTGTAGGAAAGCGTTTCGTAATTTGTTGTTTTCGGCATGCGTTATCTTTCCCTCCGCAATTTGTGCCATGGGCCTATTTTCCGAAGCCTTTCTACTATTTGGGACTCTTGGAGTCTTGGTGTTAGTTTAGCAAAAGTTTTTCAACTATGCAAACAGCGGGGATACGTCAAAAGTCGCCGCGGTCGGGCCACTTTTGGCGATGGATCGAAAAGTTTTGTGCCAGAAAATAAGTTTCCAAAACTGGACCCACCTCGGCGATTTCTTCCCTATTTGGAGGGCCATTCCCAAACGCCATTGTTTAACGGAGGGGAAAATGTTTCGTTAGGGTGAAATAATTGTCCCCCATCTTGGATCTTAGCCACCACTGCTGCTCGAACCGATGTCGCTGTGCTCAATAGGCCAATCTGAGAAGGAATACGCATATAAGAATAGGCAGAGAACTGTTTCAATGGCAACCCTAATGGGACATGCTGATGTATTATGCGCATGCGCCAAAGAATTCCAAGAGAATGAAAAGTGGCCACGGTTGGCCAGTATTCAAACAATTGGCTGAAAAATCAGTACTTTCCTGAAATATGAGAACTGTGTAAACGGATCCTTGTCGTCATTCAAACAACGTTTGCCCAGGACCTCTGATAACTCTAGTCAAGTGCAATGGAACAACAAATGTAAAACTATACGGGATGTGCCAGAAAGGTGATAACGAGCTTTCATTCTTTATCCATTACAGATTAGTGGGGAGTGTAAACTGTAAAAATGTTCAAAATGAGGTAGGAAAATGAAGTACTTTAAGAAAAACATTCTTCTCGTAAATTTCTAAACAGTGACGACATTTTTTTTTTTTTTTTCACTCTAGCTTCTTTACGTTGACATTCGAATTCCTGTACAGCCCCTGATCCTCCTTACTTAAGGATATCTCTGGCATGTTTTAGGATGAAAGACTATGAATTTGTACATCACCAGAATTGTGTATGGAACACATTTTACTAAGTGGGATTTTTTTTTTTTCTTTTTGGTGCAGGGATGGTGTACAAGTTTAGGAAGCGTCTCTTTTTTATAACGAATGAGAGGACTTTTTGAAGTGAAAACTTCTTTAGGCACGTTGGGCACTTTTTTGGTGAGTGGGGAAAAGCCCTGAATTCGCGTGACCATCACGCTCAGATACATATGGACAAAAAGTGAATTGTGGGAAAAATGGATTGCGACGTCGTTGAATTTTAGTGCCGTGCTATCGTACGTCAGAACTTCAAGTTAGTTTTATGTTGCGTCCTTCTAGCTTCGACGACTGGTATCGAACCGTGGACCCAAGGCGTCGTAGGCGAGCGTTCTAACCACCAGACGAGTTCGACTCGTGATGAAATGACCAAAGTTTGAAGTGGTTGTTGTTTCAATTTCGGAATGGGAACTTTTATGTATCTAAATAAATAAAATTAGACTTTGCTTGTACACTACTTGGTATTAAAAAAGTTTTGCGATTTCTATTCGTTTTAAGCATTTGGGACCCACTCCAATACCACCGTAAAAAAAAAGAAGAAAAAAGAAAAAAAAGTTTGCCTGTCTGACACAAAAGACAAAAAGTTTGTTTATCGTTCTTTTCATCACTGAAAACATGTCGTTTTGTCAGTGATGCTTTTTTTATTCGCAAATCACGTAAACCTGAGTCAAGCGAATGGAATAAAACTGAATGACATGATAGGTGGTCACTGAACTTAAACTACAGGCCTCAAATTTTTTAAAAATTCATTAGATTTTGAGATTTTCCGAAAATCGTTTCAAACTGTGTAAATTTTTGTTTGCATATCACATAAGAACGATTCAACCGAAAAGAAAAAGAAATTGGGTGACCTGATAAGTGATCACTCTATCACTGAAAATGGTAGACGGCCGAAGTGTTAAGGTCCCGGGTACGGGTCCCATCGTGCGGCTGTCGTTCTAACGGTCTGCTTCTTCCAGATGTAGCGTGAATACGCGTTAGAACCCCTTATAAAGTCCTCCGACCAAGGCACCCGGCATCCTTGGCAGATCTCCGTAGCGTTGCCGAAACAACTTATGCTATACGCGTCGGATTTTTTTTAAAAATTGATTAGATTTTGAGATTTTTCTGAAAATCGTTTCAAATTCCGTAAATTTTTGTTTTAGTATGCATAAAAACTGCATATAATTTCCACAAGTGTATACTTTAAAAATATTCAAAAATATCCACTTTTATGTATAAATTGCGTACAATCTATATGTTTTTGCGAAAAAGTGCAGACATTTTCTAGCTGGGCAGGTGCTGTAATTTTGGATTATTTATTTAAAAAATTGTACTTAATTTGGATAGCTCTATAGTTATTGTGCAATAAAGTTAATTTGATAACGTGGACAGTGTTAATAATTATATACTGCACATTATATGCATTTGAATTATTAATCCATCATTCGTGACAAATCAATAGAATTGCTGTTCATTACAACGTAAGTACATAATTATTGATCTATAATAATTTCACGTACAGATCGACGTCACGACATCACATTAAATCGAACAAAATCCAACACGCGGAGAAAAATGCGTATCGCTAATGTATACGCCGTACGCATTGTTGCGGCCTGTGTGCGCGCTCCCTCTCTCTTTTTAAATTTTAAATGCGCACAAAAATCCAAAACGAATTTGGAAATGTCATTCAATTAAAAAATCAAAAATTTCGAATGCTAACTCAGCGATAATTGCGTTAGAATGTGCACAAACGTACAAAAGTACGGGAAATTGATAGAATATTATAAATAAATGTGCGATACCTTTACAGCCTTATAAAAAACATTAAAAAAAATTTTTACAAAGAATTTCAAATATATAAAAATGTGAATAAATGCTTATTTTTTGTTATTAACCCTCTGAGCGTCTTAGAAATGGGCAAATAATGTAAAGTTGTTTTCACGGTAAAATTTTCAAGAGCCTTTAAAATTATTGAAAAAAAAATTTTTTTGTTAGGAACATTTGTAATTATTAAAAAATCAACGTCAAAATATGTACAACATTAAGATTAGTATTTTTCTTATAATACGTGAGAGTTATAAACAATTTAAATTATAGATGCTTTGCAGTGAAAACTGGAATGCAGTTGACGGGATTTTACGTCTCAGCCGCTTGGAGGGTTAAAAATACAATAATCTATATAAATTTGAGAAACCTTGTCGAGACGTTTTCACTTCTGGCGTGAAGTCCTACGACTGACTTTTTTTTTTGTTTCTTTCTTGAGATAGTCTTTTTTTTTCCCCACCTGATTTTGAACCTTTTTTACAATGGACATTGTCCACTCATCACGAACAGATAAAGAATTAAGACGAGTTGCACCCTTATTTGAGACAGCTTCCTTATAAAAATAAAAAACTTTTTCGGTTCGTCCGTTGTTCATTTTGTTTTTTCCCCTTTTACAGATACTTGGTGGGACAAGGGCCGCGGGCCCATTTTCTTCTACGCCGGCAACGAAGGCCCCATCGACGGATTCTGGGAGAACAGCGGCTTCATCATGGAGATTGCGCCCCTGCACGGGGCTCTGATCTTGTTCGTCGAGCACGTAAGTCGGGTCACCCTTTGGCCATTAACACTCATCCACAACCTTGTGCAGAAATCAACTTAAAAAATGGTCAGGTACTTAGTCGACAGTCAGTCACAAGTTCACGAATTTTTTTTTTTTTTTCCTTTTGACATCGTAAAAAAAATTACTTCCAAATTGTGTTCATAGGTGGCGCTGTACCGTCCCAGTAAGAAAAACAAACGTAATGTAAGGCGTTTAATCATTTTATTTAGCAGAATGCAATACCTTTCGTTACTTAAGTTCAACGTGTGCTCCTTCTGTTGCTCGAACCCCATCTAAACGGTACTCGAGTGCATCCCATCTTCTAGCTAGCATGGACTGCGGTTTTTTTGAAACACGTTACGAAACTTTCTCCGAACTGTAGTTATGGCTTTTGATTCGAAATACTAACCTACGCAATGCGGTTTCTCAATGGCAGTCGCCATAGCTAGCATGCATAGTCCCGCACCGTCCGTGCTGTTTGAAACTCCCGAAAAATCCCTATGGGCTCTCATCGCTGAAAACTGGAGATGCTGCGCCACCTATGAACACATTTTGGAAGTCATTTCTTTTAAGATAGAAAAATAAATTCTGGATTCTGTGAAGCCTGATTGCGCGAACCGCATTTTCATACAAACAGTTTGTTGCTTTTCTGTGAATTTTTGAAATTATTCAAGGACTTTCCGGACACCCTGTACATTTGCCAGCAGTTACAGGAAAACAATGCACGCAAAGTGGAGGAAAACAAGTCATATTTTGTGTTACATTTCGTCACCAAGATCAGTTTCAGCACAGGGGCTGTCTTCATTCATTTTAGTTCAGTTATTTTTCAAAGGATCATACTGAAAAACAGGATTGCTTTAGTTCCGAAACACTTATTTAACTCCCATCTTAATTATCGACACTATTTGTAAGAAATAGTGTGGCAAAAAATGATAAAAATAAAGAAAATAATAAGAAAATGAACCCACAAATTAAACAAACATAACCAACATAACTGACCGAACATAACAAACCCAGGAAGGATCCGGAAGAGAAAACCACAAAAAAATAGTCCCTGTGCCCACCGTAAATGTGCCAACGGAAGTATATCGGCAGCGCCGTACTTCTCTCAACGCTCGCCGCTTCTGTTCTTAGAGATCGGTTCAGAAGGGATTTTTCCGTTCCGACGTGCGAGCGGAGGAAATACTCAGCAGTAGTAACCTGCAAAACAATGCATTTGGGACAATAAGCGTATTTAATAAGAGTGGGGTATTTGGGGGGGGGGTTAAAACTGACGTTTTAAATTCACAAAAATCTGGAAGCGTACTTAATATCTTTTTAAAATTTAATTTGTTAATGTGTTCATTCGTTTAGTTTTTTCTTTGGGGTTCACGTGCCCATGGGCTCAGATGGACGAACCGCCACTGGTACTAGCGCCTTTTGATAGAACGTCCGCGGTATTTATGAATGCACACTATAAGAAAAAATCTGGGAACTTTCCATGTTAAATGAGTACCTGGAACTTTATTGAAAAACCGACGAAAGATCCACCGAAATGTATCGTTCAACATAAATTGTTCAATAAAGTTCCTGGTACTTTCACGCAGCGTTCCTTGGAATTTCCAGGGCATTCTCGTGTCCCGGAGTTCCGATTCGTGGGAAGCAAGAGAGACTGCTGCGTTGGAAATTGTTTCATATCCCATGCTCCTGGCATGATTTCAGGGTTTCGAAGCCGCCCACAACCCCCCCCCCCCCAAAAAAAAAAGAACCACTTAAAAAACCCAATAAAACCCACACAGAAATGGGTTTTTTGGGGGGGGTTATTAAAAGTTATCAACATTTTTTTCCTTTCTTTCATTTAAATCATTTGTTATTTGATCTTAAATACATATAATATTACCTACATAACTGAATGCATTACATTAGATAAATATATATATGCCAGTTTACTTTTTTTTTTAATAATTATTTTTCCAACTTCAACATAAAGAATAATAACCTTTTTAAAAATAATAGTACCTTGAGCTAATTCTATCTGCAATATTTGTTTTGAAATGAACAGGTGTAAAATGCAGGCAGAGATAACTTAATAATTTATCTCTTTATTCATATTTAAAACCTTATTTATTAAAATGTGTAATTATCAGCATAGTGACAAAAAAATCCTTTCCCAGATAAGAGAATAATGGGACATGTCTATCTCTTACAGATTACAAGCACGCATCCTGAATGAATTCAGGTTCAGGAAACCATCCTGTATTCTATGAGTTGCTGCATTACTTTAGTACTGAGAAATATAAATCTGATTCATTACACATTGTTTAAGTGGGATTTAATATCAGACCTATTCATTCTAGATTTTTAAAAGTAAACATGAATAACTATAAAGAAAATTATTCAATAAATAGTAGTTCTGCAGTAAGTTGGCCTGCAAAGGGTTTACTGACTTATATTCTAACTAGAAAATATAACTATGACTTAAAAACAAAGGTTAAAAAAAAAAGTTCATAAATTTAAAAAGTAATAGAAAACAGCCAATTAAAAAGCAACCTATTTTTCTGAGTGAACAATAATATACTTTTATCTATAGACTAGGGTCATCCAACAAATTAGGGGCGCTTTATAAATTCCAGCAGAAAAAGATAGTACTACATTAAAGTTGAAGTTATTTTAATTAATTAATTTATTATTATTTTTGATGAAAGCTTTCTTTTAGACTAAAATTATTCTGCTTTGAAATAAAACTATAAAATTTAAATCCAAAAAGTGTTATACTATAAAATAAAAAAAAAAATCTTAATAAAACCCAAAAATACCCAATAAAACCCTCCCGAGCTGGGATTTAAAAAAAAAAAACCCGGGTTTTTTTAAAACCCTGCATGATTTTTTTAAAAATCTTTTGCAGCGTTACTACGGGGAATCTCTCCCGTTCGCTACCGCGAGCTTCCAGTACGAGACGATCGGATGGCTGAGCATAGAGCAGGCCCTGGCCGATTACGCCTTCTTCCTCAGGGCTTTCAAGAAGGAGTTCAACGCGGAAGACTGTCCGGTCATAGCGTTCGGTGGAAGGTGAGTTTTCATGCTACTACAAGTTTGACGGAAGGAAAACTATACAGGAGGTCCATTCTCCCTCGGTTGTTTTTCGAAAATGGGCCGGTGGTTAGCTTTCAGCTGTCCCGACCCAGTTCTTTTGCGAGCGGCTGCTCTGACAAATTTCCGACCTGTTCCTAACCGATCATAAAAGACCGTTCACGTTCCTCCCTAATAGGGCTATAAAATCCGACCCACTTTCCTTGCCAATCTTGTTTCCGGCCGATTTTCTCCGCCGTTACCTGGACGACCGCGAACTCCAACTTTAGGAAAAAATCCGAGTCGGACGAAATTTCAGCCAATCAGAGTACTTCTTCCTGCTACGTCATAAGCCATTTCGAGTCATGGCAACTACTACTCTGTTCGAAGCTTGGCTCGATGTCAGAATCCCATGTCCATAAAAGGATGGCCGCGTTCCAGTGGACTTTGGAATGAGAGATGGCTGCCGATCCGATGTCGATATACTAACGCACGATCCGTAAAATAAGAACCTGCACGCCCAATCAGCGATGATTGGGCGTCGGAGAGAGTTTGTTTACTTTTGCAACCCTTCAGGATAACCAGGCATTCCAGTCCGTCGGAGAAGTGGGTTCAGCGCGAAGTGGCTCGGATTTTCCCTTTAGTGTGATAAGGCCCTAAGGCTCCTTCGCGAGCCGCCGCAGAATGAACGGCAACCGATTGACATCCGATTTGCGGAGAATAGACCCCCAGGGCGTTCATGATGAAGCTTCCCCGATAACCGGGATTCTGTACCTAAAACGGGTAAGCTGATGTGGACTGTACAAGAGATGCACTCGAGGAAGTTATTTAAAAAGTTTAGTTCCAAAAATGTCCAATAGGTGGAGTTTTGGTTGGCGAAGTCAGCTGAAAGAAAAAACCCATATTAGTAAATGATAAAAAACATTTAAAAGATAGGTACCATCGTGAAATGGTACGTATATTTCGAACTAGCCACTACCATTGTTTTAATTGGATGTTTTCTCCTCGAGTGAAGCGCCACCTAGTGGACAATTTTCGAACAATTTTTGTTCCCAGATTCCTTGAGCGATTCTCATGTATTGTCTATATTACAAATTTGTTAGCTTTGCAACCCAATTTGTTTTAGCTGTGGAGTTCACTTGTTTTAGCTGTGGAACCCTGTTCATAGGGAAGTTTAATTATAGCAAACAAACCAACAAAAGATTCTCTTCGGAAAATAATAAAAGCTCGTCCGTTTTGGTGCTGCCACCTACATTATAGATTGAGAAGCAGACACCGCAGTTATTAAAAGGATAGAGTAGGAGGACTGTAAACTTGTGGGAGACAAGAACGGAATGATATGAGCTAGGTGCTTGTGTGGCTGTTTTAATTGACCGTCCACACGGTAGAGAATTCTGACCTCACAGTAACAAACTCTGACTTCTACCTCTCTTTTATGTCATTTTACGGGCTTGTGTGCTGGGAGCGCTGTGACTTTTCAGTTCTGTTTTGGATGGCACAAGGCCGGAAGCGCTTCCTCAGATCGGAGTTTACAATCGTATTTATATCTAAAAGACCACATACATTTACCTTATTAATAAAATAAAAGTACCCATGAGAAAAACCCAGATAAGGTGCATCGCAAAATTTTGCGCTCTTGGAAGTACTGAATGGACACACAAGCAAAAAATTAGCCTGCTAAAAGAAATCAGAAAAAGGCAAGAAAAGCAAGAGCTAAACATGTATCGGCAGTCAGTTATCTGTATACCTATGTTTTAGGGCGAAATAATTCAACATACAATATAGGCCGTATATCTGATATAAGGGATAAAGAGCACTTGGGTCACCCTGACTCGAGGCACTTGTCCCGGTAGCTGACTTGGGGCAAGATGTTCATTCCTGTGCGCATCCAACTCTCCTTAGTTCTCTGGGGAGCTTTGACGGCCAGCGCTCTCGTTTCCGTGTTCGTCCTTCTGTTTTAAGTAAGACTGTTACGTAGCTGTTCTTTATGGGAATGCAACTCACGATGTGTGAAAGGACCGGGAAAAACATTTCGCAAGAGACGGGTTTTTCCATATTTCTAAAAGATACTTTTTATAAGTGAAGAATACTTCAATGTATCCACGTCTACTAAGCCTTGGCGATATTTTTTAAGCCAAGAGTGTTTGTCACGCATATGTTGACGGTCCATTTCGCTCTGACCTGTGCTTTATCGAGTGGTCAATGAATTGTCATCCTATGAATGACAAACCCTCTTGGCGCAAAAAAAATATCGCCAAGGCGTAGTGAATGTGGATACATCGAAGTATCCTTCATCTGAAGAAAGTACTCTCTAAAAATAAGTAAATAAAATAAATAAAAGTTGCAAAATGTCATCTAAGAACCTTCCACACATCACGAATTGCATCCGTATGAAGAGCAGTTGTGTGTCATTTTTTCTTAAAAATACAATGAAGGAGACGGATATGAGCACGGTGGACACCCTCCGTAGAAAACTAAGGAGAGTTGGATGCGCGTGAGATTTTTGCCACACGCCAGCTGTTCGGAGCAAGTGCCTCGAGTGAAGGGTCACCCAATCGCTCTCTCTGCCCCCCATCATTGAAAAGTGACCTCTTTCTTTCCAGCTACGGTGGCATGCTCGCCGCTTACATGCGCTTCAAGTATCCGAACATCGTCCACGGAGCCATCGCCGCCAGCGCCCCCATCTACCTGGTCGCGGGAGAAGTGTCCGGCGACATCTTCTTCCAGGCGGTCACCAAGGTGAGTTCGGACTTGTACTTTCAGGAAAGTGGAATGGTGACTCTGTCTTGAACCCTCCCAAGCGAAACCCATTTCCCGATGCCGAAGGCTCGATGGATAACTACCAGCCAGGCCCGGGTGTCCGACTGTCTGCAGACGGGTGGTCCCCCACCCTCGGCGGGCCCCCCTGCTGAGGACGGGCCCCCAAACAGAAAAAAGAAAGAGAATTTAAAAAAAAAAGTGCTATACTGATAGCAGCTGAATGAAGTTTGACACATACAAAATTTTTTACAGCTGCCATGGCGCCCCAGAAGGCTTCCAAACACTTCCTTTTAAATGGAGTTCTCAAAATTGTTTGAGTGAGGGTTCCCGAATGCACAAGGGATTCATGAATAGGAATAACGCGTATTAATGAATAGATCCATATTTTATGAATGCATTCATTATCAATTATAATTAGTTAATAATAACACCCTACCTCCCCCCATACCCCGAAAGTGAACACATCCGATTATGGATCGGTTACACAATAACCCGCCACCCCCCTTCTCTTGAGACGGGCGGGCCCCTATCCTCCCAGTCCGGGCCTGCTACTAGCCACAGGGCGATGCGATCCATTCGTCCATCGCGTGCCGTTGGGCTCGAGAACATTCTTGGACGCAGCCGGCTGCGTGTCAGCCGCACTGCCAGCTGTCGAGCCTTCAGTGAAAAGACGGGAAAACTTTTTAAAGTTCTTTTACAAGGGGTCGAAAAATGACACTAATGGTGAAAGAATATCTCAAAAATCTCTAGAGAGCTCAAAACGTCGCCAAGTTAGGCGCAAAATGAATGATGTGTTGGAAAATGCGTTATAGTCGAAGCATTTGGAGTGATTTATCTTTTACGTTTTGTTGCTATACGCTTTATCCCGTAACAGTGGCGTAGCCAAGAAGGTGGATGGGGGGGGGATCACAACCCCTCCCCATGGAGAACTTTTTGCCATACAAAGTGTATATTCTTTACTCCCTTATCACACACACGTATACATATATGTGAGTTGCAGTAGTCGTAACCCCTCCCCCAGAAAAATTTCTGGCTACGCCACTGTCCATAATAATGTATATCTGCGGCCAATTCTGTTGCAATAAAACCGAGTACTTATTCAGCTATTGCCAGATTTTGTGCATAATCTTCATTTTGGTTACCGGTGTCCTATTACATGCAAACTATGAACTTTATTTAAATTTCGAGGTTACACGGATTCAATAAAAATCCCCCGTCGTACCTCCGCACAACGTTTACATCGGTACTGCAAGTGGATGAGAGAAACACTGGAAGTCCTGATAGTGAAACTCCTTCTTTCTGTTGGGTCCAGAGAAATAGGATAGAGAGCGCATCTCCAATCAGAACCCGTCGGCAACGGGAGACAAGTATGAACCGTGTGACGTGTGGCACGGGAAAGGAGAGAAACGCTAGACTGGAGCTGGATCGACCCATTGGCGAGTAATAAATGTAAACGACAATCCAAATGGACTGTCACCATACGAATACAAACGCTCTTGGCTAAAAAAAAAAAAAAAAAAAAATGATCGCCAAGGTTCAGTGGATGGGGATACACTGAAAAAGTCTTAACTGAAAAAAACGTATGTTTTAAAAATACAAAAAAAACCCTCTCAGAAAACGTTATTCCAAAACCTTTCACAAATCATAACTTTTTACATTTCCAGAACAGCTTTGTACATTTTTTTTTTTTTAAATAGAACGATTTTAGCGGATATGGGAGTGCCGGTCACAAAAATGCTGCTTTAAAACGAAGGGGGGCGGGTTTGGGATGCGCAAAAAAGGTGTGCTTGAGATCTGCCACAAGTCAGCCGTTGGGATGAGCAAAGCCCTCTCCGTCCTTATATTTGCTGTATGGTTTGGTCAGGACAGTGCAATGGTTGACAGCGCACCGGCTCACTATGAGCAATGTCCTTGAAACGGTTTTTATTCTCAAAACATCCATGCTTTTTCGATCATCCACCCTATTCGCCTGGTTTGGTACCTGGAGACATTTTTTCTATTTCCGAAAATTAAACGTATTGAACAAAAGCAGAACAATTCAGTAACAGTGAGGGCATCCGACCGGGGCCATCGTGATTCTAGCGGGCCTGGTTGTGCACTCCGATGAGTCATCCAAAGAGGCCTATGGATACTCACTTATTGGTTCCAGCACTTAGACACGTCATCTAACGGCCGAATCTAACCAACGAGGAAGCGTCCGTAGGCCTCTTTCGGAGTGCACAAGCAGGCCCGGTAGAATCACGATGGCCCTGATCCGACGCGCTGCGGCCAACACACTGGAGGAGATAGACATTGAGGAGATCGATGTAAGCGTGAGTTATTTCGATCCCTGTAAATGTGAAATTCCAGTGTAAGTTCTTAGCTTGGATGTAATGCTTTTTGACCCCTTACGTGTTTAGGGCGATTCACTACTCTCTCACCGTTTTCATACTGTTAACTCTTTGAAGCGCAACGGCTACCCTTTTTCGGCATTGGGCAGTCTATCTAGTTCTTGTACATTTTCATCCCATTCTCCAATTCGTAGCAGAAGCTGGTTCTGATAAAATGATTCCGATATTCATTTTACAAATACTCGTTCCGAATACTCGAACAAATTCCCGTTGCCGAATATTATGGACATCATTTTTAGGGGAAATGGTGAGCTCAAAAGAAAAATATTCTCGTGTAACTATGTCCTCAAGTATTTTATAGAAACCAAATGGATTTTTCGCGAATCCAAACAGTCGAAATGTCAGAGCTGTGTCCTCACGGCGAGGACACCGTTAAAAGATTAATTGCAAAGAAATAGGTCATAATGAAAGGGTTTTCTGTTGCAAAAAAAAGGAGGTAGCTCCCTCTATTCAGGTTTTCGGAAAACGCAGTTAAAATCGATTGGAGATTCAGCACACACTAACGAAGCTAGCAGCTCCATCTCTTGAGTGAGGCAAGAACTAGCGACTGGAGCTCCAACATCCTTTTGGTATCAAACGGAAGAATGTTATTTTTTCTGCGCAAGATAGTACAGGGTGGCCATACTGCAAGTGTTCAAGGGGTGCTGGAGAGAAAACTACCGAGAATATTCCAGCGAAATTTGTTCCCATGTTTCAGAACATGCGCAAGTCAAATATGAAAAAAAATCGTCATTTTCAGCCGATCGATGGCGCTGTACCGTATTTCAACGCTCACCGGTGGCCTATACAATTTCCAAAACCGATAGACAGAGCATAGTGACATTCTAAGAGGCCTATAAACAATATAAAACATCCTTTACAGTTTATAAAAATTCCATACAATTCGCTTCAGTCATTCAATTTTTACAGTAATCTGTAATCAAAAATGAACGTAAATTAAGATCACACATTAAACCATTCATAAAGACGCTTTGGAAAACAAGTAAACCATTATTTAAAGTAATTAAAAAACTTTGTAAAAAACACACATAAGAAGTAAAAGGAAAAAGGATACGCGTATCCTTTTTCCTTTTACTTCTTATGTGTGTTTTTTACAAAGTTTTTTAATTACTTTATCGTTTAACACCAGTATTTTGAGTGTTTTTTCAAACCATTATTTATTCTCATTGGCACTCATTGGACCTCTTCTTGATTGTTTCATACGCCGGTATTCTTTAAGTGTAGCTGAATAATGGCTACCATTCTGATAGAATATCTTCACTAACCATGCACGTTCCTTCTTAATCAGAGTCATGATGGACCCTTACTCAATGGGGGTCTTGTTTTGACACTGTTCGATGGGCTTCAAATTTGCATATAGGACGTCCATAAGCATTGAAACACGATAGAGCGCCCTCTATCGGGTGAAAAGGGCGATTTTTTTATTGCATATTTGACTTACGCATGTTCTGAAACGTGTAGCTACCAAGTTTCACTAGAATATTCCCGGTAGTTTTCTCTCCAGCACTCCTTGAACACTTGCAGTTTAATTATGGCCACCCTTTACATGGGGGTCCCGACTCTCGTGGGATGGAGCTTGCCTCGTTTCTGCCACAAACTCTCCAATTAGGAAATAAATTTGCAAGTGCTGTGAACTTGCGATAAGTCTGGAACTAAGTCTCATGCCTCCAATATTTTTTACCTCGAAGTTCCTATGAAATACCAAAACCATTTCCTCTTTTCAACGCAAATCATCTCTGTATTTCGGAGCCTCCCCCTTTAAGTCAAAGTTTTTGTAAAGATTTTAACTCCATTTCATGTTTGGAAACCCAAAGAATAAGAAAAAAATAAAAAAACTAGTATTAAATTTTTGAAAAAAGATATCTTCTGTACCCTGGTGTTTCATTCAGGTTCGAGGAGGGGGGGGAACTTTCCATGCCTATTTTTTTTTTCTCTCCTGTTTTTAATATTTAATATACTAAAAATTAGTTTTTCTTAAGCTATAATAATCGTGAAATATCGATTAACTACTATTTAGAATGTAAGACTTAAATTTCGCATGAAAAGTGGGAAACCGAGACTAGTTGCTAATGGTACGCAGGACTCATGGGACAGAATAGTCTGTGCTCAAAATAAAGTATTTCTATGAAAAGTTTGTATGCTGCAGAATGGGAACAGTAATGCTACATCTTTAAACAACAACAGGTCAACCATTGTAAAGGGTTTTCCCATAGGGGTGATACAATTTTAAATGGTTAGAATGGCAACTGCGTATTCTTTTTTTTTCACATTTCTTTGTCATTTGTGTTTAGTAGGCTATGCCATTAAATCATAGAAAGGTACACACTTGAACAACGTTTTGAAATTATTAAATTGTTTTGTCAAAATCAGTGTTCCTATGTGAATACTGAGAGAAATTGACAAGAACTTATGGACTTAGGGATGGAGGCGAGACGAAAAGCCGAAAAGCGTTGTCTCGTCTCGCAAAATCCCTACATCGTAATGTTAAAAATGTCTGTCTCGTCTCGCAAAAAGTCGTCTCGTATCCATCTCTAGACGACATTATTCAGTTAATCGATGTCTTTTTTTAGAGATATGCTAAATCACGAGCTTATGCTGATCATCCAAAAACAAATGAGCCATTAAAAACCAACATTGAACGTGTTATTCGTGAAATAACACCCAATCTAAGAGTGAAAGAGTGATAGAAAACTGGGTCGGCAGAATGCAGTTATATAGAGTGAAGTCGTGGTGCTCATATGAACGATATTATTTTTCATACTTAATGGCATAATGTAAGCTTCCAAATAAATATAAAAAATTGTGTCTCACTCAATAATTTATATGTTTATTTTTTAATTTTTAAATTGTATCACTCTTAAGGGAAAACACTGTAGTTAAGTATTAAGCCCGAGAACATCCTTGTTGTTTCTAGCACATCAAAATCAACTTTCATTTTTATATTTAATTGCATTTTTTAATCATTTAAAATAACTTTTAATGAATAGAAAGATTCTTTAAGATAGCAGATATCAAACAGATTACAATACTATCAATCACGAATTGTATAACTAGAGAAGGCAGTTTTCTATTCTTGCAATTTTGAATTCTTACACTGTGGGGTCTCATGGGGCTGTCGATAGGGGGACTCATGGGACAGTTGAATGGACAGTTATCATTTTATTTAAAAAAATCCAGTTTCAGATGTCCATCATAACTAAAAGTTGTTGAAAATTATTTAGGTCTATCATTGAATCGATTTAGGCCTCATAAAAATGAATTAGCCTAACAGCCTGTGTAAAATTTCAGACAGTAGCATGTCTCTACAGAACTCATCCACCGAGTTTGAGGGTGCTATATCCAAGGGAAGTTCCAAAAAAAAAAAAAAAAAATTAAATATCAGTGACTTTTTTTTCCAGTTACATTTGAGGGAAAGCGAAAAGTGTTCCATCACATCGGTATCAGGAGTAAGATGAGCCATGGTGAAATGCTTGTGAACTACCTCAGGAAAAAAAAAACTGACTGTTTTAAATTCATACATCGAGAAAAAGAAGATAAGCATTGGACTGATATGGATGAAAGAGTGTCGAAATGGGCACTACCTAAAACTGGCAAACTATAATTTTGTAGGGGATTTTTTTTTCGATACAACCTTAAATATTACTTCATAGACAAAAAAGTTAAGAAAGGTCATTGGTATTAATATTTTGTAATTAGATTGTTTCACGTACATAATTTAGTTCTCATTGATTGATTGATTTAGCATAAAATTTATTTATTTTTTATATTTGTCCCATGAGCCCAGCATATGGGGACTCATGGGACAGTTAAGAACAGAATATGAAATTCTTCTTGAATCTCTTTTTATGTTATTGATTCGTCCACAGGATTTCAGAGATGCGTCGCCTCAATGCGAAGCTCAAGTGCGAGCTGCTTTTAAACAACTCGAAAAATGGGCTGCAGCTGGACAGACAGGTAAATAGGAACATAGATATGTGTGTGTGTGCAATGCAGGGTGTCCCAGAATGATTGGGTCCAACTTTAAGGGGAGGTGGAGGGGCGGGTAAATAATAAGGATTCAGAATGATATAGCAATGTGGGGTCAAGACACGTTCATAATTACTTTGGGAAAAGTATCGATGTTTGTGTGATTATGGCAACGCTACGCTAGGGCGATCGGCTAAGGATGGAGCGAGTGTCTTGGTAGGAGGACTTTCTAAGGGGTTTTAACGCGTATTTACGTTACATGTGGAGAAAACCTACCCAAACTGCAGACCGTTCGATCGACAGCCGAGCGATGGGACCCGAACCCGGGACCTTCCCACTTCGGCCGTTTACCATTGTCAGTGACATAACCACTGTGCCAAGGTGAGTCGCAGGGAAAATAGGTCGAAGTGTTCGTCTCATTTCTTAAACAAGCTCCTTATGTCCAAAATTCTCGTCCGTAAAATAAAACAAAGTTTTTGAACTATCAGTATAAGTCACGTGTTCTCTATGAAAGAGACTGTACTTTTTGACATCATAGGAAAATTCGCCATTATTTCAGCACTTGTTCCGAAGTGACCGTTCGCAGGTACATGAAGACGACGTTTCCGACACCCTAGTGCCCTATGAATCCGAATCCTTATCGTGCCCTACTTCCCCTTAAAGTGTGTCCCAATCATTATGGGACACGCTGCACATACATGCATCTTGTGAGAAAGATGTAAGGTATGGTGAAAGGAAGGAACCAAAGTGTTCAGAATTGCATAAGCGAAACGTCGTCTTCGTCTACTTGTTAATCATCACTTTGGAATAGTAGTCAATTTTCCGATCATGGCCAGGGTACAGATTGAACATTTTTCCCGGGGGGGGGGGTATTTGAAAAGAAAGAAAGAGAAAAAAGATATAAGCTAGGGAAGGTGTAAACGCTCCACTCACATAATACATTATGTATTCCATGACAAATGCAGTCGCCAACATGTCTGGGAGTGACTTAAATTCAAACAAAAGTCGATCCCTGATTTTCTATGCGCACATATTCCTGTCTGTGTCGATTCTACGTCTACCCTCCCATTCCGCTCGCGTTAGAGCAGCGCTCGTTCCTTCATTTCGCAGTCTTCCTTTGAAACCTGACCTCAGTTACAGAATGAGAAGTGGCACTAGGGATGTGTACATCTATTTCAAAGGGATGTTTGTAACTTGCTTCTTTGTCTATTAAACCGGCGGTTCTCAACCTTTTAACGTCGCCCCCTCCCCCAACAACGGCTAACTGACGGTGGCGCATCCCCCCCCTCACATTCTTCAGCATACATTCAGTATTTTAATCTTTAACAATGAACATGGAGTCGAATTTTCTACAAAATGATGTTATCAGTCCAGTTTGAATGAACATTTGAAGCGAAAATAGATATATTTGTGAGTCAAAATGAGAATAAATAAGATGCTTTTTTTTTAAAACATGCATCACTACTCGCTCTTTAGTTTTTCTAGCGCCCCCCTGCATACTCTCGCTCTGCGCCCCCCTTGGGAGTCGCGCCCTACAGGTCGAGAAACGCTGTATTAAACAAAAGAATTTCTATTCTCAAAACTTAAAATCGTTAGGTGCTGTTGAACTTGTAGGGACAGAGGTTCATTTAACATTTCTCCAGCAGGGGATAAGCAATATCCCTGGCAGGGATCCATTCATGTTTCTGTAGCCAGGGATATTACATTCTTCAGCCGGGGACGATCCCCGGCATCCCCCCCCCCTTGTCAATTCGCAACCTGGCTCATCAAAAACTAGCGGATCGTTCACAGAAGCACTTGACTAAAATGGATTATTAACAGAATTGATTACTAATGTAGGGATTTTCCATATGGATTGCAGGAACGATTTTTAAATGGATGACTGAAGTCATTGTTAACCCTTTAACGCGCTGTGTTCCCGCTCTGGGAACACCCAACTCGGACGTTTGGACGGTTGCCAGTCACGAAGAATCGATTGGATTTCTATCAAAAGAGTGGCGGGTGACATAGTGACACGAGAATCTTATAACAAATATACTTTCAAAAAAGGGTCACTATTCTTTTGAACAGCACTGACCTCTGCTGAAAAAGGGAAGAATGCGAGAACAGATAGAGAGATGGCCCCATGCTGAATAAAGGGCAGCCGTGGCCATCGCTCGACTGAACACCCGCAAGAGGGCGGACGATCGAAACGTTCATCGCGTGCCACAGATCTAGAAGACAGCTGGCTGTGCCGCACAGCCGGCTGCGTCCAAAAAGGGTCTCTAGGGTTCAGTCGAGCGATGGCATAATGGCTGCCCTTTTTTCAGCATTGGGAAAGGGTTTCGCCTCAAAGGGTTAACAATGTTCACAGCCCACGTTGCTAAGTGATGTCTGGACTGTCTTGCTTCCCTCTACCACCACCTGATTGTTTTATACGAGAGTTCGTATTTTTGTCCCCCCTCTCACAGTGCCTATCACTGAATTATTATAATAATAGCGATGGATTTCGAGTTTCATACTTTTATAACTTCCTTCAGGCCTGGATAAAATCTCCCGGACGTTCCGTCTCTGCCAGCCGCTGAAAACTCTGGCCGACTACGACCACTTGCTGAGGTGGGCCCGCAACGCCTTTGTGGTGGCGGCCATGATGGACTATCCCTATCCTGCCAGCTTCATGAGCCGTTTTCCTGCCTTCCCGGTCAAGGTATAAAACTGCACGGTGAAACAGGAATAAGTGAAACATTTGTACATTTTTTTTTCTTTCTTAATTTACCATCTTAGTAACTCTTTCAGACCAGAATAAATAATTTCTCTATGAATTAGGTTACTTTTCTTTTGATAATAGAGAATTAAATTTTCAATAAAAAAATAAAAAAATCCCGATTGTTAAATTTTTAAGGATAGTTGTTTTTTCACTGTGCGCATGCATTATAGAACATCTATCTTGTACTACAGTGTCTTCAGTCGCGGATTCAAGGTCTGAAAGGGTTAAGTGGATAGTTAGGATGAGATGGATACGTAGTTATGGGTAGTTATTATTAAAACTGGATAGTAGAACCTGTTACAAGTAGAACAATAGAGTATAAACATATAGGTTGCTTCAAAAATAATTGAATCATTTTCCTCCAATGTTGGCCCAAACTACTGCTATTATTCATTAAAAGTACACTGAATGGTTTTAGGACGTTCAAAGGATGTTAGCCCATTTTCTAATTATTATTATTTTAGCCATTATAAGCCATTATAAATTAATTTATACTTCCATAAATTTATTTATAGTAGTTTTTTTTCTTTTTTCTAATGGGCAGGCACTGCCTTTGCCATCAACGGCCCTAGTTACTGTCCATTTTATTATGGAAGCACCCAGTGGGCGGACAGCACTACCCCCTATGAAGGGGCGGACAAGTTAACATCCATGCCCAAGCCGGGATTCGAACCCGGACCCACGGCGTGATAGAATGGTTCTCTAGCCACTACACCACCTGGGCGGCTTATTTATAGTAGTTGATTTAACGATATATCTATCTTCTTATAGTTATCTTATTAAATTAGTATGATAGTAAACTATATATATATACAAAAATTTGTTTTCAGAATTTATTAATAAAATGAATAAACTAGATATCCACCCAAAGTCAACAGAGAGAGAAAGTGCATCGTCACAATTCTCATTCATTCAGTGGAATGGACAGTAGAAATGTTAAACGAACAGTAGGGCCGTTGGAAACTTTTAGTCCCAATACAAGTCCTTTCCCTCTCCTCTCTTGGGCTGTCATGGGTTCTTTACAGTGCTCTTCTTTGCAATGGTTTCACGCCGCCCTTTTCGTTCTAAGTGTATCATTCCAATTCCATTTATAGTTTTTAAATGCTCTGATCCACTTTCGTAGGAAAAAAAAAATGAAATAGGTGTTGTCATTTAAAACATTTGGAAAATTTTCACTGTCACTGTAACCGTGAGAGCTTGTTATTTTAAACAATCCTCATCTCGAGTGCATACCGCTGAATAACTCCATCTGAAATCTCATCTGGATGAGCCGAACTGAACGATGACCCGTGGTCCATCGACCGGGGAAGTTTTCTTGTGACCACCCTGTATGTTTATTCCTACTTTCTGAACCCTATAACTCACTGAAAAGCAGTGGCGGCTCGTGGGATACAGCAAGTACAGCCGGGCTGCACTTAAATTATCAACACATACTTTAAAATTATTTATTCTACTAACTTTCTTAAATTCAGATTAGAATTATGGAATTTCTATGATAAATTTTGAAAAAATCTAAAACAAAAACAAAAAACAACGTGTTGTAGTAACTGCCGAATCGCTCATTCAGAAAAAAGCCCTTTAATCTTCCCACAATTCAACTGTGAGTCTTGATACAGCCCTCAAAGCCGATCAAGAAATTGGCAGCACCGTTGCCATGGCAACGAGTTTGTAAGCAGTCTCTCCGGCATAGGGAGTTAGTAGCTAAGTACAGCTGATGAAAGATTTTCAAACGACGGCTGCAGTGAATTCGACTGACTGATTGGCTCGAGAAATGAGGGAGGGAGGGGTACGGAGAATATATGTTCGGCAAACTCTCGACTTTATATTGCTGAATTTATCAAGAAGGTAAGCCTGGATAGACGCTTATGAAGGGACAATGACCCATCCAAGCAGTATTGTTTTTAAGTAAGCAAGAACTGGCATTGAGAGGACAGGGCGAGCGAGAAAATTCTTTAAGCATGGGAAATTTTAAAGAGCTTTTAAAATGATGGATATTTGAATGAAAACAACGCCTTTTTATGAGGGCATCACTGACCGATCCGCAAGTTTAAAAGAAAGGAGGATTGATTTGACTTATAAAAAATAAGTAAGTTTTCTTTTTTTTTTCTTTCCTTCTGAAGTTATCGTTATAAAAGAAAATTCTAAGGAAACTTCGAATCAGACACGGATGAATGCAATTTTGAGAATAAGAGCGGCTGGTTGAAATTTATGTAAATTTTATGGAAGTAAAATAGGATATCTTGCATTTTTTATGAAATTTCTTTTTCCTCGGTGAGGGCTTAATCCGTTTTCGAATTCAGTAACAAAGATTTTCCATTCCTGTGGGGAGGAAGGGGGGGCAGCTCATATGCTTCCGGCTGCACTAACAGTTTTGACCACGTGCCGCCACTGCTGAAAAGAGTGTCTGTAGCATTTCTAGTTCATCTACAGGAACACCTCAAAGAATTCCAACACAGGACGATCTGTGGCAGTTTAGGAACTTTAATCCACTTCAGTCCCAATAGAATAAGTGTATTAAACTTGTGTAACAGCTGACCCTTCCGTTAAAAGATGCAAAAAATAACCTTTTATGTTATTTTACAGGGTGTCACAAAACTACACGAATAGTGTTATACAGTCAGAATAGTTTAAATATATATATTGCAGAACCTCGATCAGAAGGGAGAACGCTATACCCCAGACAGCACAGCAAACTTGCATCAAACTTGCAGCAAGCTTGATTTATCGAGTCAATAAACTTGAATTAAGCTTGAAATTTTCAAGCGTGTAAGCTTAATGCAAGCTTGAATCAAGTGTTCAAGTTTACACTTGCCCAGCTTACATTAAGCTTGACATACCAAGCTTAATTTCAAGTTTAAAAAAATTTTCTAAAAAAAAATTCTTAAATACACGGGGCGCCTGTCGGTGAATTCGCCCCACATACTTTATTTTTCCACGCATTTCCCCCTCTATGCTGAAATTTCAAGTTAATTGAATCTGTTTCCATCAAGTGTCCGCGGCTGGGACAGAACTCGGGACCTAAGGGTTGGGAGGCCAGCGTCCTAACCGTTCTGCCAATCTGCCTCGCGCTGCCACGACTAAAGTTTGAAGTGACTGTCATAGTTGTCACGCCGTTTTCTGGCGAGATCGATCCGTGCCCGATGCCGATTTCTTTCTTTTATTTTTCCAT
>JAWZYV010001310.1:0-18009 GCA_038373885.1 Cheiracanthium punctorium | reverse complement strand
GGTGTGACGGATGTGACGATCCTGTGACAGTGGAGATGCTAATTCAGATACGAACAAAGAACCATAATTACCAAACTTTTGCGTGGTCTGGCGATACTTTAATCTGCATAGCATAGTTAACTGCAGTAGTGCCTGCTTTTAAAAGTTTAACACGCCATTATTAAACTTTTAAAAATATTATTTTTTTTTCTTTTTGTTTACAATTATACTGGCGCTTAGTGGATAGGTCCAACACGCGAACAGCTTCTGAGTAGTTCGGACATATTGTGCATCTCACGGGGCCGAAGAGCTCCGCAACCCAAGATTTGCCCGCAGCTGCTAGACCCGGCCTTGTTACTGTCTTTCAATTCTATATACAGGGTGTCCCAGAAAGATTTTAACACTCTTTAATTGATTATCCATTAGAAATAGGTGAGCAATGTAAATTGAAAAAAAAAAATGTTCGAAATGAGGTTTCAAAATATTATACTTTCTAAATTTATATACGAATCAAATTCCCAAATTATTAAAATTTTCCCCATACACTAAAGAGGTGATGAACAAAATTTCTTACATCATAAAACGTCGCAGAGATATCTCTAAACAAACAAAGATGATCGATCTGAGGCTGTATATGTACACTCTATAACAAAAAAAAAACGACGCCCCAAGAAGGTTTCGCCCGATTGTAATGAAATTTCGTATGCAAAGACATTCGGACCCAACATGCAAATGATTAAAATCTGAAGTCCAAAGAATGAATAGTGGAGGCGCTAGCGCATCGGAACTGCGCATTCAGAAGGTGCATATAAGGAGCGATTCTCAATCTGACGGTTCAAATTTCTGCTGCATTTTGACAGCGATATCTTGCGTCAGATGTAACAATGCCTCTTCGAAGCCTTCGCCTCTTCGTGCGCTTGACGAGCAGATGTCGGAGTTCAAAAGAGGCCTTGCGATCGGACTGAAAGAGGCTGGTTGGACGGATCGAAGAATCGCTCAACATCTGCGTCGAAGCAATGCGGCTATTAGACGATGCTGGCAAGAGTGAGTCAACAACGGTAGATACCAGCGTCAAAATGGTATCGGTCGACCGAGGGCCGCAACACAACGGGAAGATAGAGCTATTGTCAGAGCAGCTGTCACAGCACCGGATTCGTCGCTATCTACTATCCACCGTGAGACCCACACACATGACTCCAACATGACCCTCCACAAACGATTGAGAGAGCGGAATTTACGCCCGTGCCGGTTGCCTCTCACGCCTATACACCATCAAGTCCGATTACTGTGGATCTGAGCTCGATCAATGTGGAACTGCGCTGGCTGGACACGTATAGTCTTTAACCCATTTGTGCCTGGTTATTTTTGCGACTTTTTTCGATTTTTACTGATAACAGAAATAATAGATAAATTTCTGATGTCAACTTCTTGAACAAGGGATAATTTCTTTTAAAATCTCTATGCATAAAAATCAAAATATCAACATCCTACTTGGTCATGTTTGTTAAAATATTTTGTAGAGTTGAGGCTCAATACTCATGAATAAAGGCTAGGAAAAATAAATAACGTTTTCGACTAATAGCGAAAATGCCGTCCCAAAAAAGGGACACTATGCATAAATGGGTTAATAACGAGTCTTTAAGTCTTTAATCCCGTTTCCAACTGTATCCTGACGACAACCTCAGAGGTGTCTTGAGACATCCAGGGCAGAGAGGGGGGATCTTTCCCTGACTATCGCATGTCACACAGGCCCACAACAAGGTTTTATGGTCTAGGGTGCTTTTCTTTTGATAGCCCGATCCGTTTGATAGTCATTTCTGGAATAATGACGTCACAGCGGTACGTTGACGACATCCTACGACCGGTTGTGTTGCCGTTCCTTTTTGCGACACCCTGGACTTACTTTTCAATGTGCATACGGCACGTGTTGTCATGAATTGTACTCAAACTTTCCCTGTACTTCCTTGGCCAGCTAGGTCGCCTGATCTCTATCCCAAAGAGCACATTTGGGACGTTATGGAAAGGTGATTGCAACCATATCAAAATGTTGCCGATTTAGCTCAACAGTTGAAGACAATTTGGCAAGAAATTCCGCAGAGCACCATCCGGGAACTTTATCAGTCTCTGCCACGCCAGGTGACAGCTTGCATCGAGGCCAGAGGTGGACCAACGCCTTATTGACTTCCTCTCTTCGTAATAGTCAAACTCTACAATAAATCATTCAATTGTTCTAAAATTTTATCGTTTGTTTTTTATGCATGTTCTTTACATCCACCAATTTTTATCGCAATCGGACAATTCCTTCTTTTTTTATCTTTTTTCTTATAGAGTGTATTTGGATATAAACGTTTATTGCTAGAGTGCAAAAAGTTCTTTTCTTTCTTAATTTCCGTACGACCCCTGAAATGCAACCATCAGACGCGAATTTTTCCCTTCGACAACCATTGAAAAATGGTTTAAGTCATCATATATTTATCTTCATATCTCTGGCACAAGATATCATTCTCAAATTTTATACATCACCCCACTAGTGTATGGGCCACATTACACTAATTAGGAATTTTTTTTATACTGGATTCGTATGCATATTTTAAAAAGTATCACTTTGAAAAATTTTTCAATTTAAACTGCCGGCCTGTTTCCAATGGATAAAGATTGTTACCATCTTTTTGGAACAAAACCTACTCGTTTAAATATATTGAGAGAAGCACAGATACACGTCTCTACCATAAAAAAAAAAATTCCTTTGTACAAAGGCCCGTACTTCCTCTCGGCTCGAAATACGTTAAATTACTCATATATTGCTTCATGATATGAGAAATATATGGAGATCCGGAAACATACTCCGCGCTCAAGTAATCCCTTTAAACCCTCATTTTTGAGTTCTCATTTCTCTCAGCACGTGCATATAAACTAAGCATCTTTAAAATTCATCTTTTAAAAAAAAAAGAACGGTGTCTAGGATCGATATTCCACTCTGCTGTAATCAAAAATAAGAATCGCCAGACGAGGGAAAAAAAAAAAAATAAAAAAGGCTTCATGTTTATAAAAGTAATACGCTGTTGTTGTTATTGTTCCGATTCCTGTTAAAATTCTTAAACAATTCAACCCTTGAAAGAGAGCTGGTGGAAGTTGCTCCTATGAGACAGATCGTATAATGAAGAAGAAAACACACACATACATACACAGGGCAACAACGACTCGAGGTGTTTTTTTTTTTTTTTTTTTTTCTATACGATGTCGTTTAATGGCTGGAACATAAAAGAGTTGCCCAGAAGGTGTAAGATTAAAGAGGACCTGGCACTCTCTTTGATAACGAAACCCATTTGGTGGGCTGGGCGAACATAATACGGTTAACATCGTTTCCGTTGAACGGGATCAGGTTGTGAACCCACGGGGATGTGTGTGTGTGTAATAAGAAGGAAGGCCGCCTTCGAGCTTGATTTTTCTAAGGTATCGCGAGAAGAAAAGAGAAAAGTGAGGTTTTTCATTAAAAATATTAAAGTATTTAAGATGGGTCTCTCTTACAATCAAATTCTTGCATCGTTAGCATCCAGTATGATAAAATTTTGAAAATATTAAGTGTTGATTTTGTAAAAGTAAAACAGGAACAATTGTTTTGTTTGCTTGTTTGTGTGTTATAACAAGTCTACAGGAAGGGCAATTTCCTACGGGGGAGGTGCTTCGGTCTTCGCGTAATCATAATCGTGTAATCGTAATCGACTGTAATCGATTACATTTTCTTGTATAATCGTAGTCTAATCGTAATCTAGCAATTTCATTTGCCAGATAGTCGTAATCGAAGAGCCTGTAATCGTAGTCGCTTTGATTACGAGACGATTACAAAGCGATTACAGTTGTCCAGTTTTAGTTTTCGTTCTGCTTGCTCGGAAAAAGATTTTCACGGAGAGGCACAGGCATGCCCTGAAGGCAGGAAGCTCCCCTGGAGCTCCAACATTTGGAGGAAGATAGAAGCTCGCTTGTATTATTTTATGTTGTTTGTATGTTGTTGTTGTTGTTGTTGTCTGTCGTCGTCTGTTCATCCGAATCCGGACTGGTGAGAGACAAGAATGGACTTCCCAGAAGAAAGTGAGGATTGCGCAGGAGGGAATAGCTTGAAATATTTCTTGCGGTGTCAGATCTTTGCTTCATTTCTTCATTTTGATTTGCGGCCGTGAAAAAGAACATAAATGGCACCTACACAGGAAAAAGTGCAGCATGTTTTTCCAGTTTTAGAAAAGTATAAAAATAAAAATGGAAAAGGATGTGCATTTGGATGTGCAGGCCCTGATTACCGCACAGGCCAACGAGGCCTGTGCGGTAATCAGGGCCTGCACAAGAGTTACATAATTTTTTAGACTTACTTCAGATGCATTATTTCAAATCAAATGCAAAGTTGTTGAGTATGATCAATATGAAATCAACAATGATCAATATGAAATCATTTCAAAAATTTCCCAAGGAAATATCATAAAATAGAAAACAATCAAAATACATATGAGACAAACTATCCACGCATAAAATTTATAAAAAGATATCTTATAATGTGAAAGTTTATAATATCTAATTTTTTAACAAAAAATACTTTTACTAATTTCATACAGCTGTTAACTCCTTAACTGCCACATCAGAAAATCCCCCTTACTTTAGGCAAGCCTCCGCCCAAACTGAAGTTACTGCATGCCAAAAAATTGTAAGTATATATACGACGAGTAACAAATTACTGAACGACGAGTATTATCGAGGCCTCGGCATAGGACCCACAAATTTTAAGGGGCCAAAATAATTAAAATAGTTTTCAGCTCTTAAAAAAAATAGCACAAAAACACGAATGACATCAAATAGATCGATGCAATTTTACAACGCATTCCACTGTGATAAAGTTCTTGTTAACAATGTATTCAGAAGTAGAAGAAATGACATGTTAAGGTCCAAAGCTTTCTACTATGGAGTATTCAGGAACGCGGCCTTATTGAAGCATAACTTCTGAGCATTAGAATTTTATAAACTTTAGGTTTAAAATTTATTGGACAAATCCCCCCTCCCCTCCTTATTTACAAGAAAAATGTGTACCCTGTAATAATATGTATCAACAAGGTATGACTGTATGGGAGCCCCAAAGAGTGCTTGGCCTAGGGCTTCCGAATGTCTTAGTCAGGCTCTGCTCTTATGTTAAAAGAAAGGAACTTCTTGCTATTGTCAAGAGTCTATCGTCGTGGAGCATTTCTATCATTACGACTGAAGGTTCCTGCTCCAAACGGACCATGCCTCTTAAACCTGGATTTGAAATTTCAAGAGTCCGGTGGGCCAGACATCCAGGTGGATACAGAGACTGCAAGAATATGACATAGAAATGTATATCATCGAACAGGGACGCGTTTCACGGAAGCGCAGATGCTCTACCGAAGAGGGCTTGAACAGAAAGTTGTTGCTATTGATCTGAGGCTGAGAAAAATTATCAGCTAAAACAGTCTGTTGTCCGCCAAATTACATCATCTGTACCTTCTCAAGACCCCTAGAGTGACGAACAAATCCAGGAGGACCAGCTGGCTGATAGTGACATTAAACTTAATGTGGAGTCCATGGCGAAACAGAGTCTTAAAGCCCAGCTGGCAAAAATGTATCGTCGTGTAGTCCGGTAACGATGCAACAGTGAGCTTTGTGGGTGGATTCGCTTCACTATAGAAACGGAGTCCTGTACCGTAAATGGAAGTCGGATGAAGGCAAGTTATGCCGATGGCCTTTATTACTCCTCCTATCCTACGAGGAACACATTCCTCGAGGATAAGAGTAATAAAGGGATCCTCGAGGATAGGAGTAATTCCTTCCTTACGCGAGGAACGCATTCCTCGTGTATGTGAAAATTCCACTGTACGTGAACCAGGAGTAAAGTCTCGCAGACCAACAGTTTTTGGAACAGTTTGCATTGAGTTCAATGGAAGAAATGGAATTGATAATTTCAATAAACTGTTTAGCTGGGAATATTTCTAACTGTAGAAAGTTCCTTCCATTTTTTTGTTTTTCTAAGTATCCAGAAAACAGATTTTTCTTTTTTTTTTTTTTAATAAATAAATCAACCGTGAGATCCGCATTGACCTTTAAGCTGCTTGACATGTGCAGTGGAAGGGAATCTGCGTTGAATTTATAATTAATGATGTAATTTTCTCAACATAGAATTGCCATGAAACTCTTGATACATTTCTTAATTTCAATTCTTCAAAAGAATTTATATTTTTCTTTGCATTAACCCATTTGTGCCTGGATATTTTTGCGACTTTCTTCGATTTTTACTGATAACTGAACTAATAGATAAATTTCTGATGTCAACTTCTTGAACAAGGGATGATTTCTTTTAAAATCATTATGCATAAAAATCGAAATACCAACATCTTACTTGGTCATGTTAAAATATTTTGTAGAGTTGAGGATTAATACTCATGAATAAAGCTAGGAAAAATAAATAACGTTTTCGACTAATAGTGAAAATGCCGTCCCAAAAAAGGGACACTAGGCATAAATGGGTTAATTTTTTCGGTTTCCTCAATATCTTTTTTCAAAACGTTTTCTCATCTTTTAGTAGGATCAGTTCTTTTTTTTTTTTTTTTTTTTTTTTTTTTTTTTTTTTTTTTGGTAAAATGGGATATATAACGCTGGTAAGCTCGAAAAAATTCACGGGGTAGCTTTCGGTTCTAATTTATAATGCTTTCTTTTCACACTTAAAAGTGCCCCATCTGATTTTAAAATAGTAACGTCTTTTAAAACATCTTCATCTCGAACATGCTCAATACGAACATACGTATTTTTTCCTGGGGACCCATTTTTTCTTAGAATATTTTTAATCCATTCGGCCCGCTTTTCTTCGTTTTTTGAGAAGCCTGAAAACTTTTACATTTTCTCCTCTTTAGTAATGAGCTTTAGAGCCTGGGACGCACCAAACGGAGGCATAGTGATTGCTAGAACAAAAGAACAGAAATCAATAAAACTAACGCAAAATACGGCAGTTTTACATTTTTATGTACAGCTGCGGAAAAAAAAAGGCCCACTTGCTCTTTATTTCGCCATCGTTCGTCGTATAGCAAAGTTATATATACCATTCGTTTGCAAATAACACGTACTTTAATTTACTATTAATTTAATTTGCATAAGGGGCCGTCTTCATATTTAATTCTGCATCAACTTCGTTTTTCTCAATGGCAACCCCATATTTTGACTTTATTAAACGAAAGATAACCTTCAAATTACCCTAAATATAAATTTTCACAAATTTTCTACGATAATTTCCGGAGATATTGCGAATTCATTTTTGCGCGTTTTTAAGGGACTTTCTGCAAATTGAAAAACGCTATTTATAGGTTCCGAACTTTTCGCCTTTCATTTATTTCGCTCGCGAGAATTAAAAGAAATTAATATTATTTTCAAGGAAAATATTGTTCCCATCTCTCTTAAAGTTTTTTGTACTGAGAATATCAAGGGTAGATTAGAATATTTAGTCTGTGGTCCAAATGACCCGTGAGTTCATAACTTCCTTGGTTCGTACACATGATTTAAGGGGAAAATGCAAAATGACTGCTAAAGATTTTGAAAATCTTTGTAATTTTGAAATTACAAAGATTTCTAATTTTGAAATTGTTATTCAGTGTTTCCCTTGATGTTTCTCTTAGACAGCTGAAATGTTGGCAGGAGTTAGAGGCTGCTCCCTGCTCTTCTGACTACAAGCATGAATATTCCTCGACTCAGCTATAGTCGAACTTAAAGAATTGTTTCATGATTGAAAATTTATTTGTTTGAATTTCACGTAAAAAACGCGATTACTTTTTTGCCGACCCAATATTATCACTGTGTTTGTTATTTCACTTTCTTCATTTAATACTATCGCCTGCAATGTGCAATATTCTTAAGACTTTTGGCGGTATTTTAATTTATAGTTAGATGAAAATTTTTTTACAGAAAAACGTGATTTTGAATGTTTGATAAAGTATGGAGAATTCCAAAGTCCTAATGTTTCCGATATTAAAAAAGGTCACATTCATGCCTGAAAAGTTGAGGATGTTAGTTTTTCAGAAATAGGACGTTGTATTAAAAGACATACATCTACTGCATCTAATTCTATAGCTGGAAAATATTTTATTTGGGGGAATATGGTAGCGGGCGCAACAATACACGCTTTATAGAATCCCCAACAAACTGTAAAAACCTCTAATTTATTTGCTTCAAAATTTGATATTTTTAATACTGGTATCTTTTACTGTGTTTTTGCACAAAATAAATCTAATTTACATTTATTTTATGCAATTTTCAAAAAATTTTCACTTAATACATTTATATATGGTCCCTTAACTCATGAAAATAACACATTTTATTTAATATAAATTAAACTACTGAACATAAAAATTTGAAATTTTGCACAGCCATGTAATATTAATTTCTGCATCTATTTCCATCGAAATTTGGCTAGGTCGCTAGTCATAATTTTTTTGAATATTAATTTAATAATTCATAATTCATATTAATGATTTATTAAAAATGATAACAACATTAAATTATGTTTGGGTCGCTTAGTTCTAATAGTACGAATAAAAATCAGCTTCTTAATACCAATATTATATGAGATATGAATTGAAGTATGAAAAAATATTTTAACATAGGGGGAGGGGGATTTTGGGTGCTCATAACTCACTCATTTTCTGTCCAAATTTATTGAAAATTGGTGTCCGGGCTTAAAATGAGCTAAATTTTTCAAATATGAAGTGAAATCTAGGGGTTGCGATTGAGAAAAAAAAAGTTGATGCGAATTTTAATATGTAGATGGCCCCTTATGCAATTTTTATGCATAGCAAATTAAAGTGTGCGTCAATCGTAAACGATTGGTATCTGTAACTTTGCTGTGCGTCGAACGACGGCCGAAAAATGTACAAGTGGGCCTTTTTTTTCCGCAGCTGTACATTATGTTCATTTACAGTGTGCGTTCGAGATGAGTTCGGGCTCATTTTTTTCGCCGCCCGAGCCCGAGGACTTTTTATTCGAACCCGCCCGGCACAGGTCAGCAGACCCATGGTTGGGCCCAGACTTTTGGTTTAGGGGGCTGGGGTTACAAACAGGGTAGGAAAAAAACGGGTTTCTTTGGTTTAAACCAGGTTTTTTAGGGGTTTTTTTTTAATCCTTATATAATTACCTGTTACATACTAATAAATAAAATTATTTGTAAAATATTCAAATAGTTAATATTCCTTCTGAAAGTAATTAAAACAAAGGGAACAAACAATTGTTGCTATACTTATGTAGACATTGAAATCATTCAATTTTAATATTTTATTTAGAGATACTATTTTTTATGTTTAGTATATAATATAATACAATATTAATTGTTTACTACATTTTACGTGGAATCTTGCACTTCAATTCATCAGTAATAATGGTGAGAAGTTGTTCAAAATGTCATTTTTAAGGTTTAAAAATAAGTTGGTAAAACACAAAACCTCTATTTTAGAAACAAATTAAAAATGCAGCCTATAATTTAAGTTTCATTAATAATTTTAAATAATGATAGAACAATAAGGTACCTAATAGATTGATATAAAAACTTATTTTTGATACTTAAAGGATAATTTTAAAAGATACTAGCTGAAGTACCCGTTGTTCACACGGGAATTAATGGACTTTTTCATATTACGATTTGTTGTGATTATTATTTATTGTAATAAAGAGATATAGCAAAATGGATATAGCCTTATATTGTGTTCAATAATCATGCATGCCGAATTTCAAGGCAATCAATTGTACGGTGCATAACGCGATGAGGTGTAGCGCAATTCCAGGCGAGTTTTAGCAAAACGGATACGGCGAAAATATTCTTCGCATTCAGATATCAATGAATACGAAATTTCAGTACAGGGACAGTCCTGAAGTTCATGTGTTGACGCGACATCTAGTGGCAAGTTATAGGAAAATGGATAGTGCCAAACTTTTCTCCGTGTTCAAATATCTATGTATACCTATTTTCATAGCGATCAGTTGCACAGTCAAGAAGTGATACACTGCAGCGCCATCTAGTGGTTAATTAAAGTAATGATTTGCTACAGCGCCGTCAAGTGGCGAGTTATAGTAAAATGGATAACGCCAAAATATTATCATTGTTCAAATAGCTATGTATACTGATTTTCATAGCGACCGTTTGAATGGTCAAGAATTTGGCCTGCTGCAGCAGCATCTAGTGGCGAGTTAAAATAATAATGCATTGCAGTGTCATCTAGTGGTGAGTAACATCAAAAGGAACACAGAATATATTCTTCTTGCTTAAATGTGTAAGTATAAAAAATTTTATGCCGATCGGTATAGAAGTTGATGCGTTGCAGCGTCATTTAGCGGCAAGTTACAGCAAAATGGATAGTGAAAAATACTCTCCGTGTTCTAATATCCGCGTGTACCAAATTTCATCGAAATCGGTTGGACAATATTCGCATAGCAAACGGCTAAACGGAATAGAATTCGAAGTTCTGCTGCGTCACCTAGTGGCAAGTTAAAGGAAAACGGATAGCATAAAAACCTTCTCCATGATAAAAGACTTAGGTGAATCAAATTTCATGGTGATCGATCAAACGGTGCTGGAGTTTTTCAACCTCATACACACATACCAACATTCATTTTTATCTATAACCAGTGTTATTATATATACCAGTCTCAAATAAAATCCAGTTGCAAATTCTAAATCTCGCCAAAGTGCCAACATACGCCATTTGTCAAGAGTTGTTTCAGGGAATCATTCGAAACATTGACTTAGCAATAGCAGCAATCAAAATGTGAAATGGTTCGACCGTCAAAAATTAAAGCAGGCATTTATTTGAAAAGTGGAATCCATCAGGCCCTTATTATCGCATGGTCCAATCAGGACTTTGCTCAGGGCCCCGGCTCGAAACGGCCCCCAATTTGAAATATATTTCTGAAGTATATATTTTTATATCAAAATTTTATGAAAAATAAAACAGATTTCTTAGATGGGGCCCCCAAATTCATGAATGTTCGGGGCCCCCGTTGGTCATAATCAGGCTCTGGAATCTCTTAATACAGCCGCATTTTTTCAATTGTCAACTATAACGTGTTTTATTCATCGTTACTCCGATGTACTAAATGCGAAGATTTCAATCTTCTGAAATTTGGCGGAATTCCCCCAACTTAAATCAATATACTCAATTGGTGGGAATTCTGAAGATAGATCGCTTGAAATCCCTTAATAACTGCATTATTTCTGCACGGATTATTAAAATTTAACTTTGTATTCTAATAAAACCTATGGACTTGTTTTCAAAAATCTATTTCCTTAAGCTCTCAGTAAATTTCGCCAACCGAAAATTGTGCAAATTGCTAGAACTCACTTTCTCAAAATCGGCATATCAGCCATTTTGTTTTTCGCCAAACTAAAAAATTTTGCATATTGGCCTCGGAAATCTTCAATTCTTATCATTTTGCGTATAAAACATTTCATTCCTGCTCTGATTTCCCATGCGCACGATATTATAATTTAAAATAAATAGCCTTACAAATATAAACTAACAAAAAAAATAATTATTATTCTTTTATTTTTACTTTAACGATTTAAAACATTTTATTCGGCAAAATCACCACACATGGCAACCACGATGCTTATTTCACACTTTTTTCACTACAGGGGTTACAATTACTGAAAGCTTTTTGCGTGGAGAACATAAAAAGAATCTCTTAAATTCCGGGAACCGGTGGTTTTTCAAAGTTTTAAAGTGGACTATCATATATTCTATATTATTTTACATATCTGTGCAAAATTTCAGGCTGATAGGTCCATGTTTGTGGATTTGTGTACTAATCAAATCCACAAACAAACAGAATTTCATTTTTATTTGTAAAGACCTTTAGAAATATCAATATTTTTTAATGATCGATAAATTTCTGGATAAATGGGTAAAGAGTAGGGAACATAGACAATGATCTACAAATTCCCTTTTCCCCCTTTAATTGAATTAACATTTTGTTTTTTCCTTCAATATAATTTTATGGTGAGTAAAAAGGCGTGAAAATACATAATGAAGTATTAAAAATCAATTTTGTCTTATTTTCGACTTGATTGGCTGCCTTGACATAGTTCTAAAAGTTTAACGGATAAATAATTTATTTTCATTTATGCCAGTGTTAGTGATTAGTCACAGAAAACAATTCAATTTTTTTTTTAAATATGATTCAAGAAGTGTTCATATTTCGTTTTTTCGCTGATGAGTGTGAAAATTATTTAAAATATTTTGTTCTTATCTAATTTGTACTGTACACATATTATATTAAAACTAGCTGCGTACCCGTTCTTCGCACGGTAGGGGACGAAACTTTTTCTTACATGTATAATTCGAATTGATTCTAGTAATGTGGAATCTAAAAATAAGCAAAATGATTTGACTCTTGGCGTAAAGTTACCTATTAGTTATTTGTAAAGTTAGCATAAATACTGACCTGAGACCATTGCGATATTATCACACAAAAAACTATGTCCTGCGATCAGAAAAAGAAAAACTTGACGTTTCGCAGTGAAAATTCCTAACTTTCAAAATGTCTCATTTCTACATCATACTCTTTCTTAGATTTAAGTTATACCATTAATACCTTAGATACTACATGATGTGGAGAACCGTTTTATTTTATAATTAAATAACTGTGTACCCGCTCTTCGCAAGGCAAGAAGAGACCATTTTCCTAAAATGTGATCATAACTACTTGTGAAAAAACAGAATCTCCAAGAAAAAAAAACTTAAGGTACAGTCTTTTCTGTTGAAATTACCGCGGGATATATTAACGCGACGTAGAATTATTTAATGTTAAGTTAGCTGTGATGTAAGATGGCTGTTGAAAAACGAAAAGAAACGAATAGTTTCACGAAATATTTATTAACGCGGTCTATTGTGCTTTGATCAATATTGCCCTAGCATATCTAATAACTATTACTTATAGTATCTTTTACTGATACCAATATATTTTCGTTTTTCCATATTTAATGCTTAATTTAAATAAACGGTTTAGATATTTGCCACTAATGTAGTCTTTTATTCTTTGGTGATTCTTTCCAGTTTACGCATTAGCATAAACGATAATAATTATTTCACTTTATGGCTGCCACTAAAACAGCTCTCCATACAATTTTATGTATAATTCTTGTTAGATTGGCGTATTTAGCACGTAAAATATTTCCTGCGATTCGAAAACGTGTCCCGTTTAAAAATTATATAGAAAATAATGCTGGATAATTCATTGTTGAAAAAAACAGCATTCAATTCTTTTTCTGGCAACGTAATATAAAATAGGTAATAATTTCGTGCGTGGAGGATGTTTTGTTTGTGAGCCCGTTATTCTGATTGAGTTTCGAAAGGGGTTTATCTCGTTAGATCAAAATGACGTAGATTTCACATGTGGAAACTCGGTTATTTTAAAGTCATTTTATTTATGTTTTTCAAATGGCAATTTTATTCATTGTTACTGTTTCCAAGACAACCATAGCGGAAGATATCATACCGAAATCTTGAAACAGCTGTTATGTAATTCAAAACCCTTCTTTATATAAAAATTCGTAAAAAATCTCCCAATTTATATTTTTCCTCCATTCTTCTTTTAAAAGTGGGAGAATTGTAAGCTCCGTCTTTTGCCGAAATATAAAAAAGTTATGACTGATAGAATGAAAAATGCAACAGTTTTAAAATTATTTTTACGCAAACGTCGTGAAAAGAGAAATTCTTTTTAAAAATTCCCAAAAATCGGCAAAACATGTTACATAGTCAAAACAAACTGTTTTCGAAAGAAAATTTTTTCCACAATCCGATGATGCAAACATCGTTTTACTGCGAGTGCAATTACTGGCGTTATTACGTATTATACAAGTAAAATCGCTAAATATCGGACAAAACATAAAATAAAACATTTTCTAATTGGAATTTCGAAAAAATCGCTCCGAGGCGTATTACGATCTGTCCTAGGGAAGCCGTATACAAAATTCGATCAACCGTCTCGGCGCAATGTGATCGAGAGACGCGCGCAAGAAGATCGGTGGTCACAAACCTAACTACCTACATACATAGCTACACAATGTTTACTCTCGGATTTTATTATATAAGATATAGTAAGTCTTTCGAAGTTGAATTGTTGGCATCTATGTATTATCAATTTGGAATTAAAATGGAGACTAATTATATATAACTTTTCTATTGTATGTATTATAAGCTTTTATAATTCTTCAGAGAATTCGCATTAGCCAACATAGGCGTAGGACAGGGGACAGCATGCTCCGTCTGCCGTCTACTTTGTTTAAAATACCATTGATTCAAGTCTGTTCCTCCCGCAAAACCTATAAAAATTTCACTATTTCCACTCTTGAATGTATTATGCACACACATCCCTCCTCCCCCCCCCCCATCCGCAATCTTTGACATCTCTACGACTATATTAACCTATTTTCTATCTCTCATAAAAATGTTAGCTTCTTAATGCCACATTCCAAAGTTTTAAACAATTTTTGGCACTATGCTATTTTCATTAAATTTCAAATCGAATGTATGTATGTATGTAATGTATAAAAAGGTAATTTGGGTTTTACTAGTTTGGGTATTGTTCAAGCGGGTACTTTCATTGTAAGTTTTGCTTTCCTGCCTTACTTGCCACGCGCGCTCTGGAGCTATGTTTTACTTTTTAGTTAGTTGCCAGATACTAGATCCTTGATTCTGTGTTCTTTTTAGTGTACACGTGTCCCCACGCCTTTGTAGCCCCGGATGCGGGTCATGTTGGTAAATGTGTGTGGTTCGATTAGAGATAAGAGAGAGGCGGAGTTATGTCTTCGCAAACCACGTGGTGTGGTGAGCGTAAATACACCCGCACATCGAAAATCGAGAGACTTCTGCCACTGGAACTGCTTAATGAGTCCACGCTGATTTTTGTACCCGTCTCCCCTCCCCTCTTCTCATTCTATATTGTAACTTAAATGTAATGTTCAATAAACCATATTACCTGCCTTAACTCTGGAACTTTACTGGAATATCTGACGTCTCATGTATGTGTATATTAAATATGCAATATATAAAAGGAGTTCTTGACCAGAGTCGAAAATGTGTATCAGTTCTTTAGCATTTATAACAGCTGATTGCTTAGAAAGTGAGCATCTTTGAATGGTTAATTATTTATAAAATAGTTTTACAGTAAATTCGTGCCTTTTTTATTGTAATTGGCATTACGTTGGGTTTTACCCTTCACACCGCCAATATCACTGTCCAGTTTTTTGTTTATTACGTCGTACCAGCACCAATACACTATATATGACCCACCACATTTTTAAAGATGTATGGTTAGAGACATCTTTAGACATCTCCATTCTGCTATTCTTAAGTAATTCTTATTAGTAGTATTCCACGTAACTTAAGTCTTTCTGTAATTCTTAAGTTATCCTCAATGGATAGTATGCATGTAGTTTTGAGTTAGTAGTTAGTTTTGAATTTTTAAAACGGCGTGTATTCTAGAAATTAAAAAGTTTGCTTGTTCGGCAGGCCCGGTTTTAGATATTTAATACCCATACGTGTTATGAAAGTATAAAAAAAAAGTTAAACTGTGCGTGAAGTTTTCTGTGAAATAATAACAACTCCAAATTCAGACTAACGGTCATTGTGGAGAAAACAATGCATTTGTCGAGAGCCCCTGTTTTTAGCGTTTTACTCAATGCATTGAAAACTTTGGTTTTATATGTTCGAGCACATCGTTGCAAGATCGTAACGGCAGAGATTCCTCCTTCACGGCTGAATATTACTACTTTTCATGCGTCTGCCAGTACCTCTTTCGAAACCAGCAAACCAGAACATACACGCTTAAACCAAACGAGCGAAATTCGATCAGTCGGAGCGATTTTTGAGCCAGTTTTCAAAAGTGAGCTTCTCCTTTAGGAGCGTTTTTCGATCACAAGAGCGGAGCGGAATATAACAATAAGCGAGGACGGAAATTCTCGGAAAAAACAGGAAGCGAGGAGAGGAGTTCTGAGAAAAACGACTACTTAAAGAGCACTTTCGCGGAAAAACCGGTAGGTTTCCATGGAAACGGATCGCTCCGCAATGTATCGTTTTTTTTTCGCTCTTTGGGTTTAAACGTGTAGGCAAGGAAGCAACGCTGAGCATAGAAGGGATCAAATATCAAATTTTGTATACTAATTTTTGCTTGATTAGGTTAAACCTGTGTTCATTTCAAAGATGTGTTAAACCACCAAGCCTGTCCCCCCCCTCCCATCCCACACATACACTGCAAATGACATATGTTTAAGTTAAAACTGTTCAAATAGAGGTTTGTATGCATTAAAAAACTTTGCACAAGTGGACCTAGGAAATCAACCGGGTTCGTCTAATAGTATAACAGTTCTTGCTGTATGGTATTCTTGTAATTTAGCTCCCTGAACAGATGGACCCATTATTCTGTTCTTGAGTTAAAATTGTAAAATTTAGACATTATAATATCAACGCCAGAAGGGTAAAAAGAAAAGTTTTGAAATCGTAATCGGACTCAAATGTAATCATAATCGAAAGTTTTAATAGATTAAATAATCGTAATCTAATCGTAATCAAGAAACTTGGTTTTATGATAATCGTAATCTAGTCGTAATCGGGAAATATACTTTCTCCGGTAATCGTAATTCTGGTCTAAAAGTAAAAATTAATCGTAATCGTAATCGATTACACGCCTGTGTAATCGGCACGAAGTCTGGTTCTAACACTCATTCACGTTACATCTGGAGAAAACAGATCAAAACGCCAGACCGTTAGATCGACAGCCGTGACGATCGTTCGGTGTCGTTTTTCCCGAACGTGGAGCCTTCACACTTCAGCCGTCTGCCATGTTCAGTGCCTTAACCACTCGGTCATGGAGGGGTTAAAACCGGGAAAAACTAAATAACATAATATAATGTTAAAAGTCATTACAGCTTTGGAACAAATAATTAGGGTAAGTCCGGTAGAGTTGCCGCACCCTTTGAATTTCTTGTAACTGTCGATAGATAGCAGTCAAACCCACAGTACGCTCTGAAAAAAATTTTTTTTCAATCAGTTAGATTACTAAGAAACTTAAACACGGATGCCATCACTTTTTTTAGTATGATACCATAACATTTTCTTAGTATAACTATTAAAATAAAACCATGTATGTCAATTGATTTACATGGTTTTATTTAGCAGTGGATACTAAGAAAACTTATGGCATCTTTGTTTCTAAGATATTTCTTAGTAATCCACTGATTTTTTTTTTTTTTTTTTTTTTTTTGAGTTGTATATGTGTGCAATGAGATTTCCTTAACCAATGAATAGCTTGAATCCCTTTTAATGTTTTGCCTGTAATTATACAAGCCTTATTTTGAGATAAGCGCATGATTTCACTATAAAAGCTTTTAAACACGTTATGCTGAAGTGCTTTTTTTTACACTAATTAATTGAATCCATTCATGATTTCGAAGTCAAAACTAAGTGTAGCACCTGTATGGAGTACTGTGTATATGGGTTACGCCATTTTCCGTTGCGAGGACAGGCAATTGTGATGTGTACCGTACAAAATGGGACAGATGACGCACAGGCATTCAGGTATATATGATGCAGTTTCTTTTGTACAGGATTAGCAAAATTTTAAATTATCTCCTTGTCTTATTTTTTTTATATTACTGAATTTATGTTACTGGATATATTTGCTGTATTTGTTAAATATTATTAACATTTTTTTTTTTCATTTTACACAAACTGACGAAGTTGGGCATGTTATTAGTCGTTAATTGCAATTGTAATAATTCTGTATTTTAACGATCTGAATTAAATGAAATGTTGTGTTATAAAAACTAGATATAAACTGTTAATTTGTTTACAGATTTTACTAGAAATCCCACATTTAAATAAATAATGCAATGTTAATACAAGTAAAACAATGGTAAACACAAATACACTGATGTTACGTTGTTGATGGAACATCAATTAAAATTCGATTCAAAAATATAAGAATTTAATTTTAGTAATGAAC
>JAWZYV010001308.1:0-17388 GCA_038373885.1 Cheiracanthium punctorium | reverse complement strand
TAAGTTCGCAATCCTGCTTCGGAACCACCCTGAAAGAAAGAATTCTGATTGCACCACTATTTAGTACTAAAATGTTAGAAAGCCCGAAATTAGCACCCCTTACTAACATGCTTCTCTTATATGTATTGCTCCTCTACAATTATAAGAACACCCCCTTCCCCCCCCCGCAAAAAAAGAGTTCAACTGCGCATAATAACATACTATACACCGGATCGTATCCCCCCATTGTACGACCCATATCAATAGAGCAGCAGATACTATTCCATCTCCATAACTGTAACGAAACATACGGATTCTTCCAAACCTCATCAAAACGAGACCATTCGGCGCGGCACAAACGAATTGCAACCAGAACATACTACTACTCAAATTTCAAACTGATTTTTCCCTCCCAACAGCGAGAATCCATAATACTTCCGGTATCTAGTAACGGAAAGGAACATACTATTACTCAAATACCGAAATTCATTTTTCTCCCTCCCGCAGTCTTGTATTCGAAGTTCGAACCTGGTCGATCCGAAATGCAAACTCGAAAGTCATTTCCCCTTGAAACCGCGATCCGATATCCAGTAACCCCAGTAACAAATAACAGAAGATATTAGTACTCGATTACTGGAACCCGTTTCCCCTCTAGTTCGCCTCGCCTGGCAGTCTGTATTCGAAGTTCGAAGCTGCTCGATCCGAAACATCTTCGGATCGAGTAGTAACGATATCAACCGAAAAGTAACAATTCGTTACTTCGAGTCTGAGTGATTATCCGTATCTTAGTACCGAATACATGCGGTTTGCTTCAGCTCTACTCCTGAATCTGTGCTTGATATCTTCTTCACAATGGATATCTTCTTCACAATGGTTGTCTCAGGGCATGCTGTCTTCCAGGAGAACAGCTGCTCCCCTCTTGTGTAGCAAACTATACACAGATTACAGGCTGGCGGTATCATACTTTGGGGAATGTTCTTTTGGGCAAAACTGGGATCCGTAGTTGTGGTAGAACAGATCAGGAATGTGGTGGACTATCTAACATCATCGCACATCAGTTGCACCCTTGTATGGCATATGTCTTCCCAACAGAAAATGGAATCTTTCAACGGAACAGCATGCCATGTCACAAGTCTGTCAAGTTCGAGGAGCATAGTGATGAATTCCAATTAATGTCCTGACCACCTACTCACCAGATCTCGATTGTATAGAGCATCTTTGGGATGCATCGTGGGAGCAGTATTGTGCACCTCCTGTGTATGGAACAGCAACTCAGATCTCAAACACCACCATGTTCCAATATCTTGACTTTGGGTGACCACTACTTAAATATTTAGTACAACCTGTCTCCAATAACTCGGTTGTACCTCCAGTAGGAGGTCATGTTTTGGCTTTTCAGTGTAGTTACACGAAAACCCTTTCCTATTTGGCACACATAATTTTCCATAAAAATTGTTGATTATTTGTAAAATGAATGTCAGAATTATTTTTATCAGTACCAGTATCTGCTAAAAACTGGTGAATATGATGAAGATATACGAGGGGAGTCAGAAAATAAGTTTCCCTTGTCAACTACGGTCAGAGTTGTGTATGAAAGTCAAAAAATAGAAATGAATAGAAAAAGATAACACATAACTTTATTTTTCCAGATAAGTACCAAGTACATTGAGACATTTGTCATACTGCTTCATAAACTTCAATAAGCCCTCCAGGTAAAACTCAGGTCTTTGCATACGGAAGAAGCATTTAACGGCTTCAGCATTCCTTCTAAAGTACCTTCCACCGAGATTCTTCTTCAAAGCCGGAAAGAGATGGAAGTCACTTCGTGCAAGATCAGGATTGTATGGGGATGATGTAGGCACTCCCAACCAAGAGTTGCAATATGGTTTTATGTTGCTGTCACCAAGCGTGGTCTCGCATTGTCATCCAACATCAGAAAGCCTGATCTAAGAAGGCCAGGCCACTTTTTCTGAATTGCCTCTTTCTATTTCGAAAGGGTGTCACAGTACTGCATAGCAGTACCAATCTCCAAAAAGTCCAACAACAAAACTCCTTGGCATCCCAGAAACCTGTGAGGTGCACTTTACCTACAGAGGGAGTTGTTTTGAATTTCTTTCGGACAGGTGATGACATATGTTTCCACTCCATCGATGCAGCCTTTGTTTCGGGCGTGAAATGGTGGATTCATATTTCATCTCCCATCACAATCTGAAACAGAAAATCATTGCCATCTTCATGGTACGAGATGTTCCAGACTGACTACTATGCATTGTTCCATGAGTGTCGGAGCACCCATTGTGCTGACACTTTCCTGTATACAAGATTGTTGTGGATGATCTTGTGAACTCCCTCATGTCTGATTCCAAGTTCTTCTGCTGCTCCATCAATGGTGATACACCGGTTCACCTTAATCATGTCATCCATCTTCCTGACTTTTGCATCTGTAGTGGCCATGCGCGTCTGTCCAGTTCACGGTATGTCCTGCACTTGCTGACGTCTATCACTGAATTTGCGTCACCATCTCCCCACCATTTGCTTCAACATCGCATCTGGGGCATAGACATCCACGAGGCGGTTATGAATTTCTGCTCCTGATACTCCACGTGCTCATTCATAGCAGATAACTGCTCTCACTTCCTTCTTTGACCACAAATTTAAAAAAAAAATGCACCTTCTCTCCAAACCTACCAGGACCACACTGAGCGGCTGGTCTCTGCTTTGTGGATGCACTGCAACAGTGCCATCTGCTTGATTGCAGTCAACCTCTACCCAATGGTGTATCGGTGTCTTGTGCATTCACTTGCTGCGTCGTCTTTCGCTCATAACCGTTCAATGCTTTGTCCGTATGCAAAGCACTGATGTTTTCCTGGAGGGCTTTTTGCAGCTTAACAAGTGGAATGACAAATGTCTCAACGTGCTTGTTTAAATAATAAAAGTCCAGCTCCTAACGATTCTGGGATCGACTCATCGCTCACGGTGCATCTGCCATCTGCAGCCATGTTGAAATTTTGATAAAAACGATATTTTTATCGCTAACTAAAAGCAAAAACTTTTTGTACAGTTCGAAAGATATCTAAGAAAGTAACCTTTTTTTAATTTTCATCTACTTTCAACTTTAAATATCTAGCGAGATATCACGCCTTGAAAAAGTAAACTGAGAAGCGAAGCAAACGATTCATCCCTTGATTCTTTGAAAAAAAATCACGGAACATAATCACCTCGATCGTAACCATAGGTACAAACAACCATAGATAGGTGTGCCAAGGCAAAAATAGTTTAGCCTTGGCACAACACTTAAACATCTATTTGTAGGAATTCTTTTTTAGAAATTGGCAAAGTAAATGTACATTGTTATTACGAAAAAACACTAAAAATACTGGTGTTAAATGATAAAGTAAATAAAAACTTTGTGAAAAAAACACACATAAAATGTTACTTATATGATGTATTAAGAACCGTGAATATTGCACTTGCATCCTGACATTACTGTGTTTGCATGGACAAGGAAACCTAAATGATTCAAGAAACGAGAACGTTTCAAACTTGAACAGGATAAACGGTTAAACAAAGATGAATCCATAAAGAAAAAACAAAAACAGTAAAGAAATAAGCAAGAAAAATAACACGAAGAAAGAAGGGAGATAAGTGAGAACAAAAGTGAATGTTAATAGTCCAAATAAACAAAACTACGAAAAAAACAAAAAACAAATACTTCTTGTCTTTTACAAATACTTCTTCTACCATAAAGTCACATTTATGGATGTTTTTGGATGTCACCTTTTTCTTTTTTTTTTTTTTCATTGCTCTCACCAGAGTGTTTTTAAAAGTTAACGCCGTGTCATTTGAGAAATTGTATTTTAAAAGTGTTTGAGTGGTTTTAGATTGTTTATTTTGTTTTTATTGTGAGCATTTATTTTGAATTCATTTAACTGGATAGATTTTGATTTCAACGTTGTTGGACCGTAATTTTTATTTCAATTGTTTAGGGACATTGTCATAAGCATTTGTTTAATTTTGAATTTGTTTAACCGGATGGATTTTATTTCAACGTTGTTGGATCGTAAGTTTTATTTAGATTGTTTTGGGACATTTGTTTTGTTTTTGTCGTAAATCCAAAAGCGTTTAATTTTGAATTCGTTGTTGTGGGGAATTTCTTTTTTTAACTTCTTAAAAAGTTGGCATTGACTCTCTTGAGTTGAAAAAACGCAGTGTTTTTAAACGTTAAAGGTGTTTAAATGTAGTGTTTTCTGAAAAATTGTTTTAATGGATTTTGATTTCAACGTTGTTGGATCATAGCTTTTATTTAGGTTAATTTGATGTCAGTTATTTTGTTTTTGTCGTAAATCTATAATTACTAGCTGGCCTGTGAAAATTCGCTTTAAAAAACTGCCGACCAGTAAGGTAGACTTTGTGTCTCTGTTAACTGTGTCAGTCAGCCTAACGACTATGCGTCTATGCTGTAGCGCAGCCAGGATTTAAATTCGGTGGGGGACCCCTGGAGGGTCTTACAGAACCCTAAGGTTCTGCTGAACACACTTTAAGGAACACTGGGCTAGACAAAGTCACATTGTAGGTTGAAAGAAGTGTCCCAGAGGTCAACGAGATGATGGATACCCTGGGTGAGAAGCTTCAGGGAAAGGGCCATCCTTTCATGCAGCATTGTGTGCACACTTCCTTCGCTCATAGATATTTCCTCTAATATTTCATGAAGGTCTCTTGAAAAGGATTCGGAGAATTGCCACTCATGAAAAATTTCAAGTAATATATCAAAAATTTTTCTGCATAGTTGCTTTTATCAAAATTTATTTTTCATATATTATTCGAATTGCGTAAACTCAGTTGGGTGCACAGAAATTTTATCAAAGGGTGTTCAGTGGCATAGCCAAGGGGGGATTTAGGAGTCCATACCTCCCAAAATGAGACAGACAGACACAGGGAAAAGACATCTCATCCCTATTTTTAAGAATTAATATATTGGGTTGGCAACAAAGTAATTGCGTTTTCTTGTATAAAATTCAAGCAAATAAGTTTTCAACAAGTTTTTAATTACAGGTAAGCTGTGCCTGAACATACGACTCATATTTGTTACATTTTAAAGTAAGAATTTCACTGGCAGTATTTTTTTTTCGTCCATAAAAGATGGCCACCCTCCCCCTTTTTTCGCTTCTATCCTCCTTAGAGGACAATATTAAAAATGTCCTGAAATTAATTTTTAGGTATACGTGACTGCTGTATTTTACAGAAAGAATTTCACGGATATCTCTATTTTTATTTGAGATCACGCAGGATATGTGAAAGGAACTTTTTGGCCCTTTACCCCCCCTAATATTACGAATTTTGGAAAATGCTCTCTGATCTAGCACCTATGTTGAAGAACTCACGTACGTGCCAAATTTCGCATAATTAACTTCAGTAGTTTTGGCCAGGCGAAATATTGACATACGGAAAAACGCAATTACTTTGTTGCCAACCCAATAGATATGTTGTTAACCTTAAACTCTGGCTTAACCTTTCACTTCTATCATAAAAAAGGTATAACAGCAAAGATTCCCTTCTGCATCCAGATTTATGCAATGCTGGGAACGCTGAAACTTCATGACAATGGTAGTAAACAGGTTAAACCTTACTTCAAACTGTAAAGGAACTATCTCCTCTAACTCAAAGTCATTAAGCATACGTCCATTCAGCATTTTAAATTTGTTTTTAATAGGTTAACATGCAAGTCAAGGTTTTGGTGAATGCAACCTTTAAGTACACAATTGCTTGAACAACAGGACAGGAAGGGGGGGGGGGGGACTACACCACCCGAGGCAAACTTTAATTGATTCAACTTATTTAAATCTTTAATTTTATACTATTAATTATCCTTTTAAATTAAACAAAATAATTTATAAGGATGAAATTTATAATTTACCATTTAAAACTAAAACTTCTTTGAAATCAAAATCTATATTAAAATCATCTACTATAAAACTGTACTACAAACTTCACCAAGCATATTCTAACTATACTTAACTTTTATATATACTGTTTGAAAAGTGATCATAATCCATGCGTATACCATATTTGCCTTTCTTGTTTCATAAAACACTTCTTTGGAAATGAAATCTATATTAAAATTGCCTATTAAAACTGTTTTACAAACTTTGACAGGAATATTCTAACTAGATTCTCACCAAGCTAGATTTAGTTTTGGGCTCTTATTTTTTAGCACCAGACTTAGCAATAAATCTTTAAAAATTTCAAACGTTGTAAACTTTCAAAATCCCGCCCCCCCCAAAACATAGTTGCAGTTTTTTAAATGGTGAGCAAACATGCCATCACATTCTGCAGGATGTCTTCTCTTGACTGAAATTGGGTCACTTTACACAGCATTTTTATCTTCAGAAATTGCCAAAAGTCATACAGAACTAAGTCTGGTGTGTAAGGAGCTTGACGACACACAAGAATGTTGTTTTTAATGAGGAGAGCCTGAATCAAATGCACAAAATGGGCGTTATCATAATGAAACTGATTTCTATCTAGAAAAGACATCATGCGGAATGAGATGGCATGGTCTCTCATCATTCAGAAATTGAGTTTCAGAATCATTTTCAACAATTGTGAAAGCTCTGGGATAAGTGTGTGCACTTCTTTGGAGACTATTTTAAAGGGGATTAGTGTTTCGGTTTTCCAAATCACAATAAATGCATTTTTGCCAATCTAAGGCTCAATACTTTTTGAGCACACCTTGTACGATTCTGCTCATAGTAGAGTTCAGCAGCATCAAAAATACATTTATACATTCATAAAAAAATACAAATTAAAAAAAATTAGTGAAAAAAATCATATTCACAGTAGAGTGTCAATAGTTCTCGAAGTCTCGATTGCTCTAGTTTTCCATACCTCTCAGTTAGTGAAAAAATCAGTTTAGCTCCCAAATAATTACTGTTACGAATTTTCGGGGCAAGCCGCTGCTCTGTGGCTTAAAATGGTTTAAAATTCGTATTCTACGCTTCAAATAGATAAATTTTGCTTTTTGTTGCATCAAAATCGGCCAATTAGAACCGGAGATATGGAGGTTTCGGTTTGCCATTGTTTTTCAATGGAGGTTCTAGAAATCTCGGGAAATATTAGTCTAAGAGCTTAGATCTCTTCACTTTTGAGGACTTATTTTTGGTGCCAAATTTGGTGATATTTCGCCAAAAGTCGCCAAGCTTGGCGACTTTTTGGTCATTTGGGCGCGTTTTTCCCAATGGGGCCTGGAAGTTGTTTTTCCTGCATTAAAAACGCATAATAACCTAACATTTATCTTCTATGACATAATCAAAATTCACGCTTTATGTAGAATCCTCGAGAAATTGACTTCTGGAAGCTGCTCGCAGCTTCTGCCTCGGATATATATAGAACCGCGCATTGCCCCGAAAGTTCAGTGCGAGTTGAACGCTCAATGTGTGAAGAGCTGTCAGTGAGAGTACGCTTGTTTTGATAGTGCTATAGAAGCCGTGTTTTAGCTTTTACGAAGCTGTTTTCAAAGTGCTGTGCGTAAATTCTTCATTGCTGTGTCTTAAGGGATTGTGTACGGTATCTCTTGAATATTTTCACTGAATTTTTGCCTGTGAAAGTGACTTATTTTGTGTGAGAAATTCAGCATTTGTGAGAGCTTCTGATCTAAGCGGATTGTTAAAAGCACGTTACTGCTAGGTTGTACTTGGGAATTGTGTACAGCTGATTGTTCTACGAAGTTCTAGAAGCAATAAAGCTTGTGTTCCATCCTGACAAGTGACTTTTTACTTGAACTTTTTACACCAACTGGACTTTAGAACGACGAACCCCGGAAACAAGAAGAGCAGTTCAGCAACATTACCAACGCATATAAAACAGGCAATTTTTTTTATTGCAGGACAAAATTTCAAACAGTGGCAGCCCATGGTCAAAAATGTTAGTGCAGCCGAAAACGTATGACCCCCCCCCTTCCTCCGGACAGGAATGGAAAATCTTTAAAAAGTTTTAAAAAGTTAAAATGTATTAAAAAGTTAAAATGTAACTTTTTAACTTTTTTTTTATCAAATAACTATGGAAAATCTTTGTTACTGAATTCGAAAGCTGGCAGATTAAGCTCTCACCCAGGATTAAAAAAAAAGAAATTACATAAAAAATGTAAGAGATCATATTTTACTTCCATAAAATGGACATAAATTTCAACCAGCCGTTCCTATCTTCAAAACTGCATTAATCTGTGTCTGATTCGAAGTTTCCTTAGAATTTTTTTTTGTAATGATAACTTGAGAAGAAAAGAAAAAAAAAAAAAGAAAACTTACTTATTTTTTATAAGTCAAATCAATCCTCCTTTCTTTTAAACTTGCGAATCAGTCAGTGATGTCCTCATAAAAAGGCGTTTTAATTCAGATATCATTAATTTTAAAGGCTCTTTAAAAATTTGTCAGCAATTTAGCTCCCACTTCTTATCAACTCCTTAAATTTTAAAGAATTTTTTTAATGTTCGATTGAGCTTTCATGTGTTTTACATGCTCATGTGATAGTGGTTAACCCATCATATCCAGTACCATTCCAAATGCTCTTTTTTATCTCAACGATTAAACACGGCCAACAAAACATTTTTTTTCTTATGAATGGACAATTTTGGTGTCGGTCTATTTTCTTTTAGTGGTTGTCGTTTATTCATCTTCTTTCCACATGTTAAACGGAGTTTCAAGCAAGACGCAAATTGGATAATAACAGGGCTCCATGTTTCAAAACGGTTAAATCATAGATTCCAATAACACATGGACACAGTAACAAATAAAGCTAAAAACTGTCAACCTTCCCAGACAAAAAAAAAAAAAAAAAAAAAAAAAAAAAAACTATTGTTTCCATTAGAATGGGCTAGAACAGCAGTTCTCAACCTTTTAACGTCGTGCCCCCCCACCAAAGACTAACTTACAGTTACGTGCCTCCCCTCACATTTTTCAGCATAAATTGAGTTTTTTTATCTTTAATAATGAACATTTAAGCGAAAATGGATATATTTTTGAGTAAAAATGAGAATAAATAAGATGATTTTTTAAAAACATGCATCACTACTTGCTCTTTAGTTTTTCTCACCCCCCCCCCCCTACAAACGTACTGCGGGGGGCATGCTGCTCTAGCAATGGTGCGATATTGCTGTACGGAAACGAGTCAACGTGTCAATACAAAACAATTGACTATTGTTTTATATTATTAACCTGCTCTAATCAGTAATGTGATAATATGTAACTACATTTTCATTTAAATATGCACTCAAATCACAAAAATTGCTTTATTTCCATTTATCTGTTTATTAATTGAATGATTTAGATAGACAAGCCCAGTCCCGTCTACCTCGAAAGTTTCAAAATATTTTTTCCTAATTGCAGACACATGCCGTGAGGCATTTAACACTACTATAACCATAAGCACTGGTCAATACATTATGAGGGCTCATGTGCATGCTCCAACATTATCCGAAAATAAAAATGTGGATGCCTTCTCAAAAGTTTAAAATTTATGTACGATTATAGAAAATATTAAGCCATAAACACAGGTCTAAACAGCTAACTTAATGCGACAGTTACACATAGAATACAAAATATCACACACACATTCAGGCTCTTTTTTTTTTACTGTACTAAGGGTAAAACAAATTACTTATATTTTCAGGTTAATTATACTTTTTTGAAACTCCAGGCGGTGCAAGTGCACCCCCATCCCGGCACCCATGGTTGTAGACATAACTTTGTGTTAAAATGCGTAATATTTAAGCTAAAAACTCAAAATTTATGGACATTTTGTTTAAAAAAACTTTGACAAGGGGGAGGGTTTGACCCCCCCACCCCCTTGTATATACCACTGCTTATAACGTTAAAACATTAGAACTTGCCCATACAACACAAGCCTACAATCAACATAACTCATTAGTCATAAATAATTATTCAACTTTTAAGAGACATTGTGCCCAAGTTTAACTTTATTTCCTACATTAACTGTAAGTATTTATTTAAAAGCCATCATCCCCCACTTTTAATTAATCCCCCTCCCGCACAAAAACATTAGAAATAATTTGTGGACAGTTTTTAAAATAAAATATTTTAACTCATTAGACAAATTTTTTAAAACTTTTCACATCTAACTCTCCGGGTTTAGGGGGGCTTTAGCACCCACAGACTCCTCTGTGGGTGCGCCTATGACATAAACACATATATCCAACAAGGTTGGGTTGGGTTTTTGACATGACAAGCATCAAAAACTGGTTCAAGCTGTCAAAAACTAATCCATAAAAGAAAGAGAACAATATGATAACTTATGCAGTATATTTACATTCGACATAGCTAAATGTATAATTAAAATTGATTATATTAAAAAATAACAATTATGCTAACACATAAGTTGTGCTCATTAAAAATAATTAGTTTAATACCATTATTTTACATCATACAAATTTAGAAATTTAATGTATATGTATGTATAATAATCGTATAGATAATTATATAAATAATGTTCAGCAGTTTTTCAAAAAATTCCAAACTAAAGTATGGCTAAACATTTTCTAGAAGCAAACATTAAGTTTATTTTTCGTTTAATCTAAATACCTAAACTGAAAAGGCTTTAAGCAACAGCAATAACATAGTAATTTCAGTAATTTACATAAAAAAAATTAAGATCAGAACCTTTAATTATCAATGCACAAAAGTTTCCCATTCTAAATAGAATTAGTAAAAAATTTCAGAACTTAAATGTTAAAGAGTAAGCACTTTCTTATAAAACACATAAATGCTCCTATCTTCTTAACAATAAAATAACCCTGATAGATGTAAACAATGTAAGGATTTTTTTTGCTGATTATAGGGCTTTTGTTATTGCTTGTATTCCCTTATTCATAATTGTATCTTGTCGCCAACTCGATCCTGGCAACCCTATCGATGGGTTCTGGGTGGTAGCTGTGATTTTCGCCAGTCACAAGTAGTCGTCTCGTTTTGTAAGCCGTAAGCACGGCATCGTTGTACCCTCTTGACTCATTTAAACTTAAATAGTCACAGAATAAAGAAATTAATTGTTGATCATTCGCCTTACAGTCCACTTTTTTCGTATCGCAACATTTCTGGTCCTTAATCATCGCCGGAGGACCTATGGATAAACAAACTCTCGTAACGTTGAACAGGCAATTAGGCAGCCTGAAAACAAAGGTAACCAACCTTACCAAATATTTAGATGATTTTGTTCCGTCATCGGATAAAGCCATTGAACTCGACTTGAAATTGAACTCTTTAAGAAAAACACAAACCGATTGTGAAGAACTAAGACTCCAGTATTATAAGTTACCGGAAGAAATAAATATTGCCGATAAAGAACATGATTTGGATATCCTCGATGACGCATTGCAAGAACAGGAGGTAAGAATTAGATCTTTCCTCTCTTCTATTAGTAAAGTTGTTGATATTTCTGACAAGAACATAAAGCATTCTATTTCGAATAATGTATGCACAAATGTAAAGGTGAAATTACCCCAAATAAATTTACCAGAATTTTTCGGATCGTATCAAGAATGGGGACTCTTTAAATCAAAATTTGACTCCCTTATCACATCTAATGAAAGTTTAACAGATCAACAAAAACTGCACTATTTGCAAGCTTCGTTAAAGGGAGAAGCTAAACATTTGCAAACGCCGAATGATACATTCGATTCCCTATTAGGCGCTTTGCAACAAAGATTTGAGAATAAACGTGTTATTGCATCATCTCACATCAATTCTATTTTGACCTTGAATAAATTAAATAATGAATCGGCAAGGGATCTAAGAACCCTACTTGATAACATTCAGAAGCATATTCGTTCCTTAGAATTGTTTGATTTGAAACCCGACAAACTTTCTCAGCAAATGTTGGTTAATATTGTGTTAAACAAACTAGATCATGAGACTCGTAGGCAATACGAAATGACCTTGGACAGTACTGAATTTCCCGACTGGGAAGACTTTCTCTCCTTTTTGTCAAAGAGATGTCAAATTTTAGAAAGTTTAAATGCTTCTTTTCATAACCCAAACAAGCAAAGGAACATTCCCCTCCATTCTAAACCGAAGGTGCTTCTTTCGAAATCTCAGCCTAATAATTGTGCTTTATGCAAACAAGCACACAGTTTATTTAAATGTAAACGCTTCAATTCAATGAAAGTTAATGAAAGATTTGATGTAGTAAAAAGTCATAATCTTTGTATAAATTGTTTGTCTCCATTGCATAAATTATCGAATTGCCCTAGTGTTCGAAATTGTTTCTGCTCTAAACGGCATAATTCCTTATTGTGTAGAAGTTTGAATAAGAGTGTCGATAATCATAAGCATTCGCCACAAGAAACTACTAACCACTTGAAAACGGAAGCAGTAAATTCCGAGTTAAATGTGAATTCTCCACCCTTTTCGCCTCCGTACGAAGGTGACAGTCAGTCTGCATTACCAGCTGGGAAAGAGGAAGGATTTATTGGTTGGAGTTTCGTATCGGGAAAAAATAAACAAAGCGTGGTTTTAAGTACTGTTCTTGTTTTTGGTGAAAATAACGTTGGAAATAAGTTCCCCATAAAGGCAATTCTTGATTGCGGTTCTATGGTGAATATTATCACGTTGGATACTGCGTTAGCTTTAGGATTAAGGCTTCGAAAAATAAACACCTTAGTTTCGGGTATTGGAGGTGCATCTCATAAAATAAAGCATGAGGTTTCAATTGCAATTTCAAATAAGGAAGGTCAGTTTAGAAGAATAATTGATTGTTTAGTTGTCGAAAGTATTACAGATTTTACACCAACGTGTAAACTTGATATGAAGGGGATAAAAATTCCTGACGGCATTAATCTATCAGATAAATCCTTTCATTTACCAAGTAAAATACATATGTTGCTTGGAAATCAGTTAATTTTTGATTTATTAAAACCGGAAAAATTGAAATTAGCTGGAGGTAATTTGATATTACAAGATACTGTGTTCGGCTTCACTGCTAGTGGTATTATGCGTCATGAAAACACTAGTCCTGACTTTCATTGTGGTCTTATTTCAACCCTTGATGAACTAGACAAAAATATTAGATTATTTTGGGAAATAGAAAATTTAACGGACGTGGAAAATCCGGTCGTTAAATCTGAAGAAGAACGAATTTGTGAACAGCATTTCTTAAATACCTTCAAAAGGGATGAATCTGGTCGCTTTATAGTACAGATGCCTTTAGCTAAGGATCCCAGTTGTTTAGGGGACTCCAAACAGACAGCTTTGAATAGATTCGAGGCCTTATGGAAAGAGTTAGTCAAAAATCCGGAAATGCTGATTTTATATCGTAATTTTATTCGAGAATACCAAACAATGGGTCACATGGTAGAGATAATTGAAAAAGAAGAGCCAGTGGTGACGTATTATCTACCACACCACGGTGTTTATCGCCCTACTAATAGTACAACTCCACTTCGCGTAGTTTTTAATGCTTCGTCTGTTACTTCCACTGGTGAATCTCTGAATTCATTGCAGATGAATGGTGGTATAATACAAGAAGACTTATTTTCAATTCTACTTCGATTCAGAATTCACAAGTACGCGTTAACTGCAGACATAAGGAAAATGTTTAGGATGGTTGCTATAGATGAATCTCAGCGCGATTTGCTACGAATCGTTTGGAAACATAATTTTGAAGATCCAGTGAAGAAATATAAATTAACCACCGTAACCTATGGTACTAGTAGCGCTCCGTATCTAGCCACTAGGTCGTTGAAACAACTTGCAATAGACGATGGCAAGGATTATCCATTAGCTGCTGAAGTTTTGCTTTCAGACGTGTATACGAACGAGATCTTAACAGGCAGCGATGATCTGGAATTAGGGAAGAAACTCCAAGCTCAGCTTGTCTCACTGTTACAAGGTGCTTGCATGCAATTGCATAAATGGGCAGCTAGTTATCTTTACCTATTGCCAGATGAATTAAATGAAGATAAAGACTTATCTTTTTTCAATCAAAATGAGACGAAGACACTCGGGCTTTTATGGAAGCCACAGACAGATTCCTTCTCTTTCAAGGTATCTACTAAGGATGAAGGAGGAAATAATTGTGAATTCACCAAAAGAACTGTGCTCTCCACAATTGCGAAATTGTTCGATCCACTCGGGCTATTAGGGCCCATAATAGCGAGGGCTAAAATTCTAATGCAAACTCTGTGGCAGTTAAACTTAGACTGGAATGATTGCTTGCCTCCAAACTTAAAATCTGAGTGGAATTCCTTTGTTACCGCTCTGTCATCTATAAACCTTTTGGTTATTCCTCGTTATTGTCTTCAACATCATTCCATTCGAACAGAAATTCATGGCTTTGCAGATTCTTCAGAGAAGGCTTTCGGAGCCGTAATCTACATTCGTTGTGTTGACGCAAATGGGCAGATCATTGTTAATCTGTTGTGCTCTAAATCTAAAGTTGCTCCTCTAAGGACAATCACCATTCCTCGGTTAGAGCTGAACGCTGCAGTTCTTCTTTCCAAATTGGTTAAAAGATCTCTGCAAGCCAAATCTGCAAGCAAGCTAAAAATCCAAATTGATGACATTTACTTTTGGTCTGACAGCAGCATTGTGTTAGCGTGGATTAAGAGGCCACTTTTTCATCTCAAGCCATTCGTTAGAAATCGTGTGAGTATCATTCAAGCGCTTACCAAAATTGAATGCTGGCACCACGTCAACTCCAAGGAAAATCCAGCCGATATCCTTTCGAGAGGCATAAATCCTGACAAAATTCAGGAATGCGATCTGTGGTGGCTTGGGCCGCCATTTCTACGTCAAGTCGAAATAAGTGAATTCTCTAACCCTACTTCAATTGAGAACAATGACCTCTTTTCGCGAGAAATAAAAGAAACACCAACCAGTGAAATGTGTGGGCTGCTGGAGACAGTCGAACCACTAGATCTTATCAGTAGCTGTTCTTCGTACACCAAATTACAGAGAGTGCTTGCTTGGTGCAAAAGATTTGTAAACAACGCAAGAAACCCTTTACAACGAGAGACTGGATGCCTTAAGAGTTATGAACTTAGTCAATCCTTGTGGACAATAGTGAAAAACATTCAAGGAACTAACTTTGCTAATGAAATACAGTGCTTAAGCAAAAGGACTCCGATTCCAAAATTTAGTAAACTTTTAAGTTTAAACCCTTTCTTAGATAGTAATGATATCCTCAACGTTGGAGGACAACTGAAAACTCTAACTTGCCTGTTTCGCAAAGGCACCCAATATTGCTTCCTTCTCACCATCATTTTACTTATGTTGTAATTAATTATTTTCATACCTTATATTTCCATACAGGTGTAGAAGCTACGTTTACTTCTTATGGTCTATTTGAAGGTAGTTTAAAATTTGAATATGTATGTATGTTTTTTTTTTCTTCACTTTATTCTTCTTGAAAACTGAAAATATTTGTATTTTTATTTAATAGCATTGTGATGGCATTTAATCTCATTTACCAATTTTGATTGTTATTTTGATAATATAACCCGTATCTTTAATTTGAACGCCTCCGTCGTTGCAAGGCGGGGGAGAAATGTTATTGCTTGTATTCCCTTATTCATAATTGTATCTTGTCGCCAACTCGATCCTGGCAACCCTATCGATGGGTTCTGGGTGGTAGCTGTGATTTTCGCCAGTCACAAGTAGTCGTCTCGTTTTGTAAGCCGTAAGCACGGCATCGTTGTACCCTCTTGACTCATTTAAACTTAAATAGTCACAGAATAAAGAAATTAATTGTTGATCATTCGCCTTACAGTCCACTTTTTTCGTATCGCAACAGCTTTATTATTATATTAATTGATTGCAGATATTAAAATAAAAACTATTTTACAATACATTAAACATAAACAACAATAGCAACTTTAATTTAATGGGAAAAGAAAAAAATGTATAAATTTTGTGGCTACACAATTACGACTGACCATTGTTTAAAATATTAGATTAAATTTAAATTAAGGGAAAGATAGACTAAATGAAAAGTCAATTTTCACTGTTAGTTAAGCTCAGTAAGAATATTCAAAAAGTAAATCAAAAGTATGCTTTTTACAGGCTCATTCCACGTCAGTTCAACCAAGCCATGACACCCATGATCACAGATTTTGATAAAATCTGGCATGAATGTTCCTTATGTGGTAGTAAGAAACGCCATGAATTTTTTTGCCCCTGGTGCTGATGGTTTTGGTTTTATGGCTCGTCAAACTTTTGAAGATTTCAATTTTTGGATCATTTTTGAACAAGATTTTAACGCAACACTTCTAAACAAAAAATCTGCTCATTTGTTCATTAATTAATTTATCTTTTTGAAATTTTGTATCCTTATTGATTAAAGTATAAGGATTTTAGAAATAAATGTCTAAACTTGATAAATCTTTTCTTTGTATTTTTTTAAAATGCTACAAATTGATTTTTGAGAAATTTTTAGTAAGTTGACTTAAAAGTGAAAACTCACTAAAAGGGAAAGCTATAATCAAAAAACATTTTGTTCAGAAAGAAGCTTATATATATGCATTATCTTAGGATGAAATAAAATTAATGGTTCCGTCATTCCTTCAGATTAAAAAATTGGCAGTTTTATCATTTTTGTTATGAGATTCTGTGTACTTACAAGTCAAATCAACAAATAAAATCCATTGTTGGCAACAATGTTTTTGTATTTTCATGAAATTGGTCATGAATGTTCCTTCTGCAGTAGTTACAAGCCCTGCAACTCCTTTTTGTCCTGGCGTCAATGGTTTTGATTTTATGGGCAGCCAAATTTTGATTGTTTTCACTATTCCACCATTTTTGAGTCACATATTCATGACATACCTCTTCGGAAAATTATTTTTAATTTTCCCACTAATTACTCAATCTTTCTGTTAGTTAGAGAATGGAGATTTCAGGAAAAAAATGTGTGAATATATATATTTCTTTTTTAAACTAGTTTAATCAAATCAACAAATAAAATCCATTGTTGGCAACAATGATTTTGGATACATTTATACTCATACTTTTAAGAAATTTTTCACTTGAAAAATTTCTTAAAAGTATGATCATTCATTTTCATCTTTCATTTTCTAAGTTTCTTACATAATAAAAGTATAAATGATTGAAAATCCCCATGTAAAGCACACAAAATATACAAAATAATCCAAAATTTAACGAAGCCAAGCCTCCTCAGAGGGGAATTTGACTGAAATTAAAAAAAAAAAAAAGTTATGTCTGTATACATACATACATACAATATACATTAAAGTCACCTTTACTTTTTGGTAGATACATTAAATGCAATAAAAGGTTGGTTGGTTGTTTGGTTCATGTTTAATGGCACAAGGTCCAAAAAGGACATACTGCGCCAGACTATGTGTGAAATATTAATAACAAGGTAAATGCAATAAAAGAACTAAAAGAAAAAAAT
>JAWZYV010001307.1:0-17293 GCA_038373885.1 Cheiracanthium punctorium | reverse complement strand
AGCAATCGTGAATCATGAGGAATAAGCGCTTACTTTGTTTTTCTTCAAAGTTATATGCATCTATTTTCTTTATGTCAATATGTATCATAGCAAGCAAAATTAATCATGAGTTTCGTACTTGAATGAGTAACACAATGACTACTTAAAAACTACATTTCAATAACGTTTGAAAAGCACTGGGAAGCTTGAGAAAATGCCTGATGTATACGTGAAGACTGGAGCAACCGTAGGCCTCTTTTGGATGGCTCTTCAAAATAACAACGCGCAGGCCCGTTACTAAAATACGATGGCCCCGGCTTGAGATAGCGTTTTTTTTCCAGATCGTACCTGATACCAAAAAATGGCGCTTTTTAAAATCAGTTTACAATTATTATTAGAAAAAGTATTAGAAAAAAACGAACGGGCGGTCCATTTTTAAACTCCTGTTATCTCAGAAGAATTGACTATTTGAAAAAGTGTGAACTTTGTGTAAACACACTTTGACTTATTTATTTCGCTTACTGTTTAATTTGACTTAAAAAGGGTGTCATTCTATTTTCATGCTTCTTAATTTTCACGCAGGGAATGGCTTGGTTGCAAAGGCATCCATGGTTTTTATGTTGGCGAAAAGGGCCAAACCTGGCAAAACCATTACGTTTATTTTTTTCAGTTTTTTTTATGAAACATCTTCTAAAATAATTCGATTTTTCGGAGTTGAAGTCAGCTTATCGGGTTCCCGGAATTTTCCGAATCCGTCGACACCTTCGTCGAAACTCAAATCCTCACGGTTTTCGGGTGAGATAGCAGAAACAAGCTCCTGACAGCGGCGGCCGTTACTTTTTTTTTATGAGAATAGAGAGAGAAAGGAAGCTGAATTTCCGTTTGAAAAACATTCGATTTTACCCTTTTTTTTTCAGCAGAAAACACAAGGGGTTCTGTCAGCTCGCCCTTGCAGCAGGGGCGTAGGCAGAGGGGGGCTGAGGGGACTGCAGCCCCCCCGAAATGGGACCACTTTTACTTACAATTTTTATTGCTTAGCTTACAACTGGATACCCAGCCACCCCCGAAAATAAAATCCTGGCTACGCTACTGTTGCAGTGTGTGTGGGCGAAATCTAAACCGTACTCCAAAAAAGGGAGGTTTCGTCGTGCTTTTAGAGGAAACCCTTTTCGCTGTTTAATGAATGATGGCGACATGGACGTTCATCATTTTAGGGAGGGACCACGTGTCTCCCCCCCCCACGTGACATCCTGCGCGAAACTCGATTTTCCTGCGTTGGAAAACAATGCCAGAGAAATGAGGACAATGATCCTACAACCTCACTTTTCAGTCAGCGAAAAAACTGCGAACCTAAAGACTGTACAAACACAGGGGAGGTTCTTAAACGGGGGGGGGGGGGGGTGTCCCCGCGAATGGACATTTTTGCGCGTGACGTCACCTGGCGGTATTGGATACGCCACGTGGGCGATCTTAGGGGTGATGATTTGGTTTTTGTTTTCAGATTGTTTGGACTTAAGGGATTATTGAACCCTTTTGAGGCGCAAACCCTTTTCCCCAATGCTGAAAAAAAAGGGCAGCCGTGGCCATCGCTCGAACTTTTCGACCCGCAAGAGGGCGGACGATCGAAAACGTTCATGGCGTGCCACAGATCTATAGAGGACCCTTTTTTTGGCGACAGCCTTGGACAATCTATCCAGCTGTTCTCGCATTCTTCCATTTTTCAGCAGATCTCAGTGCTGTTAAAAAAATTAATCTTTTTGACGGGAAAGGACGTGCTCAAAAGCAAAGGATTCTCGTGGAGCTCTGTGACCCGCCACTCTTTTGATAGACATCCAATCTATTCTTCGTGAAGGCCAAACACTCCAAACGTCCGAGTTGGGTGTTCCCTGAGCGGGAACACTGCGCGTTAAAGGGTTAACAGTCTGTGTGACAAGGGGGAGGGGGGAGAAAGGATAAAGACAAAAGCGGGAAAAAGAGTGTTCTTTATAAAAAGCTCTCAAAGCAACTACTACAGAATTATTATCAGGACAGAATGACCCCCCCCCCTCCCCCGTTATAATAATTGAAATCGGGTCTTTACAACCACCCCCTAGCCCCTCTTCGCAATTTCCGAACTCTATTCGACGCCCTACTTTAAACCCATTCGTGCCTGGATATTTTTGCGACTTTCTTCGATTTTTTGCTAACACCAGCAGTCATTGATAAAATTTTCTGATGTCAAACTTTTTGAACAAGGGTGATTTCAATTAAAAATCATTATGTATAAAAAATTGAAATGTCAACATCCCACTTGGGCCATATTAAAATGTTTTGTGGAATTGAGGTTTCAATACTCGCGAATAAAGGCTCGGAAAAATAAATAACGTTTTCGAATGATAGCGAAAATGCCGTCCCAAAAAAGGGACGCTAGGCATAAAAGGGTTAAGAGTCCTCTGTAGTCGGCGATTCAAGTCCCAATGCTTTGCTATGGAGAAAAGTGCCTTAACGCCTCATCCTTTCTCTCAGAAAGTATTAGGTAATTTTAAATGAAATTTTTCTAGTGTGAATCTTGAGAACTGTTCGCAAGGAGATTTGAGTTCATTGAGCCGAAAGATATTTTATGGCAGTCTGAAAAGTAACATAAATTCTTGACTGCCATAAAATCTCTTTCGGCTAAATCATAGGTTCCCAACCTTTTTTGAACTGGCGCCCCCTTTTCTAGTGAATATTTTTTAATACCGCCCCCCCCTCCCACTCCAGAGAAATAAGAGCGTACATAATGCATGGTGAAAACAAGAATTAAATTTTTATTTAAATGACTAATAGATTCAATAGTGTTAGAATTGAAACTCTACTGAATTTCTTCTTCCTTTAAAAAAGAGGAATAAAAGTTTTAGAGAGGTATCTCTTTCTCTCAACAGCGAAGTGTTGTCGAAATAGGTGAATTTTTGCACACGTGATAGAAATGAATGATCCGAGTGATTTTTAACTCTTTTTTAGACTCTATTGGGTGGATCTTCCCACGCCCCCTCCGTGCCTTAATCAACGCCTCCTCATTTTCTCTGGGTCTTTTACTGCCCCCTGAAAGCCTCAAACTCCCACAGGGGGCGTTATCGCCCACGTCGGGAACCTATGGGCTCAATGAACTCCAATCGGATTCGCGCCATCCTTGCGAATCGTTCTCAAGATTCACACAACAAAATGTCATTCAAAAATACCTAATACTTTCTGAGAAAAAAGGATGAGGCGTTCAGGCACTTTTTCTCCATAGCAAAGAAGCATCGGGACTTGAATCTCTGCAAGCCGACTACAGAGGACTCCTAACCTGCCGTCTCGGGGTGTCCTCCCTTAAATCTCGAGGACCTATAACTACAGGGGAGTGTGTGTGTGTACTATCGGGAAAAGTCCTGGAGTGGGGCCAGGTGCTTGGAAGGGAGCCACACACACTCGCAGCGGAAAAGCCGATAATAACGTCGGACGAAAGAGAGCCTACCAGACCTCATCGTCCCCACCCCCCCCACACACACACAACCTAGGACCGGATAATGTACTAGTCCCAAGTAAGAAAGTGGAGGGAACGCTCGGTATGGAGAGGTAGTCGTGTATTTGGTATTCCACGGATTGTGTGTGTCAGTGGCGCACATAAGGGGGGGGGGTCCAGGGGGTCTGGACCCCCCCCATCGGCTTTGATTTTTTTTTTTCGATTGATTATTACCCTATATCTATAGTCAATAAAATGATTCAAAAAAAAGGTAGCAATAGTTTCAGTTCTAATAAATAAAAAAAGAATTTTTTTTTCTCGTTTTCCTCAACTTTTCAAAAACGAACTGAAAGAGAACATAAAACACCCTCTTGTTCTCAAAACTGTACAACTATTATTTTGCTTCCTATTGTATTGTGTAGTGTTATTCTTAGGGAACTGGATGGGACGAGTTTGGATGAATTCCATCGAATGAAAAACGAGTTCTTTCATCACTGATTTTTTGTCAATCTGGAAACATCCCTAAAAGTTGGGACCCCCCCCCCACAGGCAAAAAATCCTGTGTGCGCGCTTGGTGTGTGTGTGTGTGTGTGGATAGGGAGACAGCTTACGCCTTGAATGGAATTTATACACGGAGAAAAAAAAAAGAAGAAAAAAAAATTGTCAGTCGTAGGACTGCACGTCCAGAAGTGAAAAACTTCTTGTCAAGCTTTCTCAAATTTTATATTTATTTAGTTTAACCCTTTTAAACGCGCTTTATGCATGCTAAAACAAAAAATTTAAGCAGTTTTGAAACGATTTTCAGAAAAATCTCTACATCTAATCAAAAAATTTTTTAATCCGACGCCTCTAGCTTAAGTTGAGTGATCACTTGTCATGCCACTCAATTTCATTTCTTTTGCTTTAATCGTTATGATGTGATGTGCGAACAAAAATGTACGCAGTTTGAAACAATTTTCGTAAAATCTCAAACTTCGGCGCCTTTAGAGTGACCACTTATCATGTCACCCAATTTTATTTCATTCGCTTCTGTGAGTTTTACGTGTTGTGCTAATAAAAAAGTGTCGCTGACAGACATTTTTTCTTTTTTTTAACGGTCGTACTCGGGTCCCAAATGCTTAAAACGGATAGAAATCGCAAAAAATTTTAATACCAAGTAGTGAGCAGACAAAGTCTAATTTTATTTATTTAGATACATAAAAGTTCCCATTTCGAAATTGAAATAACAATTACTTCAAACTTCAGTTCATCCCGAATCAAACCCGTGTGGTGGTTAGAACGCTCGCCTACCATGGCCGAGCGTTCTTGAGCGGATTTGGGCTGGGGCAGAAGCCGCCCAATTTCTGACCCAGCCCTCGGCTGACCCCTCGTCGGGGCGCTGCACCGCGCGTTCGCACAGCTTGTCACACGAGACAGTCTCCTATGTTTTAAAGTCTTCTATCGATCCCCATTTAAGATTCATTAAAAAAGGTGCTCAGAAGTCGTTTGATTTCTCGTAAGAAAAAAACTTTAATAGACTCCGCGATTTCCTTCGACTTCCTCCCCCCCCCCGGTCCACGCGAAATCGATTAAAACCACCCTGATTCGTAATCGATTCCTAGGACGGCTCCTTTCATCGTCCTCCTGCGGGGCAGCAGAAATCGCTTTTTAACGGAGACTTGCCCCCCCCCCCAGCCCGACCCTCTTCCACCCTCTTCTTTCGTTCGGGCAAAATAAATAAATAAATAAATAAAAACCGAAACGAAAACACCAGGCCACCGCACACATACCTGGGAGGGGAACAAGATAAGCGCCTGGCACACACCTGGAAAATCGAATAATAAAAAAAATAAATAAAAAACCTCACAATAAAATTCGTTATTGCATTTACTTATTTATTTATTCATTCATTCATTGAACCTTCCGGGGGATGGCTAAAACGATTCCGAAAAGGAGAGGGGGAGGGGGGGGGAAGCACGGGATCTGGCAGCTTTCCCGGAAAAACCGTCCTGACACGCGGGATAACACCGGGAACGGGAGAGGGGGGGGTGAGAACGAAAGAGAATAGGTAGAACATCCCCCCTCCGTGTTGTATGAAAACTGGAAAGAGATTTTGACAGGAAGGGGGAAGGATTCGTTTTTATTTCATATTCCTTTCCTCCAAAAGGGGGCGCAGCGGTCGGGGGACTTTGAATCGCGGTGGCGGTGGTCACATGTTCCTTTATGAGAACGAGGGAGGAAATGGTATTTCGTAACGGGAGGACTTTCTGGACCCGTTCGATGGCGGGAGCATAGGCGTAGAGTTATAGGGGCCCGTGGGGCTCGAGCCCCCCCAATAAATTGTGAATAGGGGCTGAGCCCACCCAATAATTTATCACTCAATACAGAAAACTGATTTATACTAACATAAAAAAAGTATTCACGCCATTTACAAGCGTTTTAAAAAAAAACTTTACTTTTAAAAATTTTCTTCTTTTGATTTCAATCATGATTTAGTATTCATTGTGACACCCCGTAACACACAATGTGACAATAAGCTGCCCTCGCCAGGCTCTGGTTCATTAAAATCAGATTATGCAATGTAAAGTATGAAAAGTATGAAATGAAGAAAAGTTCATATGTATCTAAAATGCACTCTCTCATCGAAAATATTTTTTTTTTTCCTCCGTTGGATTTTTTACTTTGCTTCTATTTTTAACTTTTAACAGGGTAGGAAGATACCAACATGGATACTTACTTTACATTGGTGTAGAATTCTATGGACCCATAGAGCTCGAGCGCTTCCAATAATTTACACTCATATATAGTAAGTCATGGCTGCCAACTACTACGGAATAGAATGAACCACTTTTTGTAAGCAGTCTATTTTTAAATTATTTTTTTTCAAAATAGTAACCAGTTCGCGCGCGCAACACAAAAATTTTGCTCTATTTTAAGCCGAAAAATCATGTAGAAAAAATGGTTAAATATATTCCGTAGTAGTTGGCAGCTATGCGTAAGTTATATATACGTGAATCAGTGGCGTAGCTAGAAATTTTTCAGGGGGGAGGGGTTACGACTTCTGCAACTCACATATTCGATACGGATGTATGATAAGGGAGTGAAGAATATACATTTTGTATGGCAAAAAATTCCTCATGGGGGTGGTTATGACCCCCCTAACCCCCTCCCTTGGCTACGCCACTAACGTGAATATATGTGGTTGTGGGGCCCGGCCCCCCCCAATCATTTTGAAAACTCTACGCTTATGGGCGGGAGCGACCTCTGGTGGTGCCATCAGGAACGAGCTCACGGAAGGGGTATCCAGGCCACCCAGGCCAACGCCTCCTAGGTGTAGAAAGCCTTGCAACGCCTACGTCAGCAAGCTTTGACGTCATCATTAGCCCTCCATTTAAAAGTTTTATTTTCACAAAATAAAACTACAAACAATCTGTGGTGTATGGACTCATAAATAGGAATATTTTAATAATTTCAGATAAAGCGTATAATTTTACGACCCATGGTACTTTCTAACCATGACTCATTAGATAACAGGATAAGAAAATAGATCATAGTGAATCAGTTTGTAGGCTTCATTAGAAAGTATTCAATGACCATGACCCCACCCCCCCCAAAAAAAGGGTACCCGCTCATGGACGAGAGGGTTAGTAACGATCGCTCGATTCGTTCCTGAACCCTTTCGCGCGCAGTGGTCCCGCTCTGGGAACACCCAACTCGGACAATTGGACTGCTGCCCGTCACGAAGAAGCGATTGGATTTCTATGCAAAGAGTGGCGGGTGACAGAGCTCCACGAGAATCCTTTACTTTTTAACCCATTTGTGCCTGGATATTTTTGCGACTTTCTTCGATTTTTACTGATATCAGACATAATAGATACATTTCTGTTGTCCACTTCTTGAACAAGGAATGATTTCTTTTAAAATCATTTTGCATAAAAATCGAAATATCAACATCCTACTCGGTCATGTTAAAATATTTTGTGGAATTGAGGTTCAATACTCGCGAATAAAGGCTAGGAAAAATAAATAACGTTTTCGACTGATAGCGAAAATGCCGTCCCAAAAAAGGGACACTAGGCATAAATGGGTTAAGCACGTCCTTTCCCGTCAAAGATTATTTTTAACAGCACTGACATCTGCTGAAAAGTGGAAGAATGCGAGGACCGCTGGATAGAGGGCCCCATGCTGAAAATAGGGACAGCCGTTGCCATACGCTGGACGGAACGACCCGCAAGAAGGCGGACGATCGAAACGTCCGTCGCGTGCCACCGATCGAGAGACCCCTTTTCTGACGACAGCTGGCTGTGCAGCACAGCCTTCTTGCGGGTGCCGCACAGCCAGCTGTCGTTAGAAAAAGGGTCGCCTTCTTGCGGGTCGTCCAGTCGAGCGATGGCAACGGCTGCCTCTTTTATCAGCATTGGGCAAGGGTTGCACCTCAAAGGGTTAACGGAAAAACATATAGACAAGAAAACGGATTTAAAAAAAAAATCTGGAGTGACTCCACTCGACTTTCCGAACACTTACGATTAAGATCATAACCGAGCATTTAAATCAATTTGAATCGATGCATCATTCAAACATAGATACCCAATTGAAGCTCCAACGAATGCGCCGTTTAAATGCTAGCGCACTTTCAAGAATGTCTCCCGATAGGCCATAATGTAAAAGAAATCTTTGTCGTAGCCCTGTCGAAAAACTATAAGTCCTATGCACATCCAAATCAATACCGGTCTTATAATGGTGGTTTATAACACGTATACCCAATTTGAGATAAATCGAATGTATCGTTTAAACGCTACCGCACTTTCAAGAATTTCTCCCCATAGGCCATAATGTAAAAGAAATCTGGGTCGTAGCCCTGTAGAAAAACTATAAGTCCTATACACATCCCAATCCATACCGGTCTTGCGACGGTGGTTTATAACATATAGACCCAATTAGAGCTCCATCGCATGCCCCGTTCAGGAGCTATCGTGTTCACTCACATACACACATACACGCACACACACATACACACATACATACATACATCTCGTAAAAATAGCCTAAATGAATTCAGAAGACCTCGAAACGTGTCCCTACACCCAAATCTCGAATTCGAATTTTTTCAGGATGACAATACTCTCCTTAGAAGGTACATGTTGGGAAAGTAAAAAGGAACGAGAAACGCAACGCGATGAGCTGGACCCGTGCAGCAGGATGAGTACTTTTTGTTTGAATTTTTATATATTTAAATTTTTTTTTGGGGGGGGGAGGGGGGGATTGGATCCTTTTTAATCTATCCCTACTTTACTCATCGCACGTGAGTGAGTCCTGCTGTGCGATCAAGGCACGACCCCACATTATCTTGCAACGGGCACTCCACTGAGTCAACCCATTCAACGTACACAACCTCAGGCACAAAAACAAGCAATGGATGCCGTTATCCTGGTGATAAAAGTAATCTCTACTCAACAAGATCCACGTTCCTGTTCGGCGTTTTGCGCTGCCCGTTCATCCTTTTTGAGTGCCCATGGACCCTGTCCCCTTTTACGATGTTATCAACAACAACCAACAAACAAACTAAAAAGAGAGAGATTTTAAATTTCTGTAAGTTCTCGCTCGGATGAACGGCGAATGAGGTGACGTCATTGCGATAGTTTTGTCATCGTTTCGTGACTCGACATCCATTACTTTGACAACTGGAGGATACAGCCCCGTTGGGGAGGCCTCGACAACGGGCGCTCGAAGGAAACATTTCACTAAAATAAGCCGACACTCAGTCTATATCACGAAGAATAGATTGGATTTCTATAAAAAAAATCTGGAGTGACTCCACTCGACTTTCCGAACACTTACGATTAAGATCATGACCGAGCATTTAAATAAATTTGAATCGATGAATCATTCAAACATATATACCAAATTGAAACTCAATCGAATGCACCGTTTAAACGCTTGCGCACTTCCAAGAATGTCTCCCCATAGGCCATTATGCCATAACATAAAAGAAGGTTTTGTCGTAGACCTGTAGGAGAACTATAAGTCCTATACACACCAAAATCAATACCGGTCTTGCGACGGTGGTTTATAACATATATACCCAATTGGAGCTCAATAGAATTTACCGTTTAAACGCTAGCGCACTTTCCAGAAATTCCCCCCATAGGCCATAATGTAAAAGAAATCTGGGTCGTAGCCCTGTAGAAAAACAATCAGTCCTATACACACCCAAATCAATACCGGTCTTGCGACGGTGGTTTATGACCTATATGTCCAATTTGAGCTCCATCGAATGCTCCGTTCAGGAGCTATCGTGTTCACTCACATACACACAAACACGCATACACACACACACACACACACACACACATACACACATACATACATACATCTCGTAAAAATAGCATCAATGGATTCAGAAGACCTCCAAACGTGTCAATACACCAAAATCTCGAAGTCGAATTTTTTCACGATTACAATACTTTCCTTGCATGGTACATGTTCGGAAAGTAATAATTGCGGGTGACCTAGCTGAACGAAAATCCTTAATTTTTAGCACGTCCTTTCCCGTAAAAAAAGGGTCACGATTATTTTCAACAGCGCGGACATATACTGAGAAATGGAAGAATGTGAGAACGGCTAGACAGATTGCCCAATGCTGAAAAAAGCTGGCTGTGCGCGAGCACAGCCAGCTGTCGTCAAAAAAGGGTCTCTCGATCTGTGGCACACGATGCACGTTTCGTTCGTCCGCCATCTTGCTGGTCGTTCAGTCGAGCGATGGCAACGGCTGCCCTTTTTTGAGCATTGGGAAAGGGTTGCGCCTCAAAGGGTTAAAATAGAATAACTTCCTGTTCAGTTATTATTATTATCTATATAAATAAAATTAGACTTTTGTCTGTGCATTTCTTGGAATTCAAAAATTTTGCGATTTCTATCCGTTTCAAGCACCTGGGAATCCGGTGCGACTCTAAAAAAAAAAAAGTTTGTCTGTCTGTCATTCTGTCCGTGACGCTTTTTTTTGTTCAAGCATCCCGTAAAAACGACTCAAGCGAATGATATTAAATGGGGTGTCGTGATAGGTGGTCACTCAACTTAAAACATAGGCGTCGAATTTTAAAAAAATCTTGATTAAATTTTGAGATTTTGCGAAAATCGTTTCAAACTGCGTCAATGTGTGTTCGAGCATCCCGTAAAAACGACTGAAGCGATTGAAATCAATTCTGGTATCATGATGGGTGGTCACTCAACTTAGAACATAGGCGTCGATTTAAAAAAAAAAAATCTTGATTACATTTTGAGATTTTGGGAAAATCGTTTTAAAATGCTGAAATTTTGTTCCAGAATCACGAAATAAAGACTGCAGGAAGCGAAACAAAATGGGGTGACAGGATAGGTTGTCACTCCACTTAAATTCTAGGCTTCCAATTTTTCAAAAATTTTGATTAGATTTTGCGAAAATTATGTCAATGTTCGTTCGCGCATCCCATAAGGACACTCAAGCGTATGAAATGATATGACTGAGTGACTCTCTAACCTGTCCTATTTTAACAATCCAAAAAAATGATAACTTCGTTTTCTTTACTTTGGCAACCTACTCCATCCATTCTGTGTACTCCTACACTGCTGACGAAAGTTCTTGCTTTTTGGAAATTGGCATTCAGTACTCACTAGAGATGAGTTCGGGCTCATTTTTTGAAGCCCGAGCCCGCCCGAGCCCGAAGACTTTTAATCCGAGCCCGCCCGAGCCCGAGCAATATTATTAAAGTTGGAGCCCGAGCCCGAAATTTCAGCTAAAGACAAATAAAATGAACTACTTCATTAATAGGATACGATAAATTTTGGAGCTTCACACACTTTCTAGTCCCCCGTGCCGCTATTTTTTTTAAATAAGTACGTCTATTTATCCCATGAATCACTTTTTAAAATCTGTTTCAAGGAGTATGTTCAACAAAGGAGAAATTTTTCACGAGCCCGAGCCCGAACGTAATCGTGAATGACAGAGCCCGAGCCCGAGTCCGGCTCGGGCTCGGGCTTTCGGGCTCGGGCTGAGCCCGTCTCATCTCTAGTACTCACCCGTCAACGACGGGTACTTCAGCTAGTTATTATTATAAAAATTATTCGGGTAAGGGATCCATTTCCTATTTTAGATTTGCGAATAATAATTCAGCTTTTGAAAAACGCACAACTTGAGAGAAATATGGAAAGTCCTATTTATACATAGCCTAATTCATATTCTAGGATCCATCCTTTTTAATATGCGAAACCCACGTAGGAAATGGATCTCTCACTCGAATACTTCTTTTGGAGAGTATTGAGTATTCGAGTGAATACTCCCCTGTATCCATGTCGAGTGCAAAGAAAGTTATTGGATGTGTGAATAAAAGTTGAAACTGTGTGAAAAACGGGGCCATCTAGAAAAACTGTTTGAAGCGAATAGGGATAAGCTTTTTGGACTCTCGGATATATAAAAAAATGAAGCTGGAAGAGAGCAAAAAAAATCGCTTCAAAATAAGGGAACGGGTTCAATTTTCAGATTTTGAGAGGAGCGCAGTTTATTTTCTATATTTTTTTAGATGTAATCATGAAAGTTATTTTCAAGCCAATTGTATCGACGTGGCTATTTTATTACGTTTTTAGACAATAACTCTTTAAACTGGATGAATGACGGTAAATTTATTTTCTATATTTTTACTTTCCAAACATGTACCCTGTAAGGAAAGTATTGTCATCATGAAAAAATTCGACTTCGAGATTTGGGTGTTTTGACACGTTTGGTGGGCTTCTGAATCCATTTATGCTATTTTTACGAGATGTATGTATGTATGTGTGTATGTGTGTGTGTGTGTATGTTAGAGATGAGTTCGGGCTCATTTTTTGAAGCCCGAGCCCGCCCGAGCCCGAAGACTTTTAATCCGAGCCCGCCCGAGCCCGAGCAATATTATTAAAGTTGGAGCCCGAGCCCGCCCGAGCCCGAAATTTCAGCTAAAGACAAATAAAATTAACTACTTCATTAATAGGATACAATAAATTTTGGAGCTTCACACACCTTCTAGTCTCCCGTGCCGCTATTTTTTTAAATAAGTGCGCCTATTTATCCCATAAATTACTTTTTAAAATCTGTTTCAAGGAGTATGTTCAAAGGAGAAATTTTTCACGAGCCCGAGCCCGCCGGAGCCCGAACGCAATCGTGAATTACAGAGCCCGAGTCGGGCTCGGGCTCGGGCTTTCGGGCTCGGGCTGAGCCCGTCTCATCTCTAGTGTCCTGCTGTCAAGTTGAACCCCAGACGCACGCCGGGTCCTGCAGAGCCGCAGCTTCTATTCATTTTTCAAGACACAATATTTGAATGACCGTTCGTAATATTTTGATAATTTTAGGAATTAGCTAATATCTCCTATATATTTATTACCTTACGTACTGTACTTATTATTAAAAATCTCTAAAATAACATTTTTAAGCATCATAGCAACTCTTATTACTAGCGAAACTAAATCGAAAAAACAGAAATATTAAGATCTTGCACAGTAAAGGTAAATGGACAAATCTTTAATGCGAGACAATAAATTATATAACTTAATTCTACAGAAAAAGCTGAGAAAAACTGCAAAAAAAAAAAAAAAAAAAAAGATTAACGCTTAAAAATTAAAAAAATTATTTAAGGAAAAGAACACTCTGTGGTCTGGTCATATGTGCTGCATTACTCTGCTTCTATCAGGATGCATATTTAATTTGAACTGAAATTTAATTTTGAAATCTGCTGATTAATACTAACAGAACGAGTCTGTTTTTTGTCTACCGGTATCGAGATGGCCGAGCTCCATTGAGTCCTAGACGGATTCATTTCCATCTAGCTTTACAGTGACAATGTGTCATAAGTGTATCTATCTGGAATCATTACTGTTCCTTTAGGTAGTCATTTTTTTTTTTTTTTTACAGAACAGAGATTCCCAAAGTGGTGAACAAATATAAAATAAAAATACGGAGTCTCCAATAATAAACTTCATTGTTAAAAAAAAGAGAAGAATTATTTATTAATGAAATAATTTAAGATTGAAAAAAAATCCCTTCGTGATCAGGTCACATGTGTTCACCACTCTGCAGCTCAATGGAATACTAACAGAACGGGTCTCTTGTCGCCTGCCGGTATCGAGAGGCCTGAGCCCCAAGGCCCCAAGATAGCCGCTAGCTGGTCCTTCACATCGCGCTTGACAGTGATAATGTAACATGTGCGAAGGCCCGACACCCGACCACGACCCCACCAGCTTCCGCCGCAATTCACGGCACTTATAGTAGCTTTGACGCTCTATATAAGCATTTCTTTGTTGTAGCTTTGTTTCAGCCTCGATGTTTCTTAACTATCATTGTTACGTGCTGAGCATTGTTGGATCCATCATGGCCAAATGTATAGAACCCTGAACATTGTAAGTGGCTGATTATCGAGGGATCTGGCCTATCGCACGGCTGTACTTCTAGCGGTCTGGAGTTCTCCAAAGGTAACTTAAGTAAATTGGCGTTATAACCCCCTTAAAAAGTCCTCCTAAAGAAGGCAGCCCCCCCACCATAAGCAGATAACCCTCGTCTAGTTATGTTTTAAATCAATAACCTCTTGTTCTCAAACAGTGGGGCTCGAGAAAAATAGGCAAAGGTAAAGTGATGATGCATGTTTAAAAATTCACCTTATTTATTCTTATTTTTGCTCCATTTTTATTTTTCACTAAAAATGTTTATTCCAACTTTATCGATAACATTATTTTGTAGAAAAGGCTACAAAATGTTCATTGTTGTACTATAAATAAATTGCAGGCAGAATATGAAGAATATGGGGGGGGGGTGTGTCTTCTGAAGAATATGGGGGGGGGGTGTCATCTCGAGCTAATGGGAGGTCATTTTGTTAAAAGGTTGGGAGCCGTTGCAATACACAAACAGTAAAATCCCATCTAAAATAAATGTTTGGATAATTTTTAATTATTTCCCAAGTGCAAGTGCATATCTATGATTCACTTTATGAAACTATACGATATTACCTTCAGAAAAGACTTACCTATTGGTTAAAGCCTGTTACCGTTCCTGGGGTGTCCTGTAGAGATGAGTTCGGGCTCATTTTTTGAAGCCCGAGCCCGAAGACTTTTAATCCGAGCCCGCCCGAGCCCGAAATTTCAGCTAAAGACAAATAAAATTAACTACTTCATTAATAGGATACAATAAATTTTGGAGCTTCACACACACCTTCTAGTCTCCCGTGCCGCTATTTTTTTAAATAAGTGCGTCTATTTATCCCATGAATTACTTTTTAAAATCTGTTTCAAGGAGTATGTTTAAAGGAGAAATTTTTCACGAGCCCGAGCCCGAACGCAATCGTGAATTACAGAGCCCGAGCCCGAGTCGGGCCCGGGCTCGTGCTCGGGCTTTCGGGCTCGGGCTGAGCCCGTCTCATCTCTAGTGTATGTGTGTTTGTGTGTATGTGAGTGAACACGATAGCTCCTGAACGGAGCATTCGATGGAGCTCCAATTGGATATATATATCATAAACCACCGTCGCAAGACCGGTATTGATATTGGTGTGTATGGGACTTATCGTTTTTCGACAGGGCTACGACCAAGATTTCTTTTACAGGATGGCCTATGGGGGGAATTTATTGAAAGTGCGCTAGCGTTTAAACGGTAGATTCGATGGAGCTCAAATTGGGTATACATGTTATAAGCCACCGTTGGAAGACCGGTATTGATTTGGGTGTGTATAGGACTTATAGTTCTCCTACAGGGCTACGACAAAACTTTCTTTTATGTTATGGCATAATGGTATATGGGGAGACGTTCTTGAAAGTGCGCAAGCGTTTAAACGGTGCATTCGATTGAGTTTCACTTTGGTATATGTTTGAATGATTCATCGATTAAAATTGATTTAAGTGCTGGGTCATGATCTTAATCGTAAGTGTTCGGAAAGTCGAGTGGAGTCACTCCAGATTTTTTTACATGTAATTATGAAAGTTATTTTCAAGCACTTCGTATCGACGTATCCATGTAAAAGTTTGACGGTATGACGGAATGACGGTCAAATTTTTGTTTGGGAAAAGTTGAACCGGAAATGTGACACAGTCAGGGACGCATAAATCAGCTGAACAATTTAGTAGGACTAGTAAACAATGGCTACTCATTCCTTATCATGTTACTTATCGCGCCAAACATTGGCGTAACTGGGTAGGCTTTTTGAATATTTCTAGAGTGGGCTAAAGCAAACCCTAGTGCCTCCATCTTCTAATCTTGTAATGCAATATCTCTTTTCTAGAGTGGGCTCAAATCTTTCTAGGGTGGGCTTAGCCAACCTTAGCCCCTACCCAGTTACGCCAAAAAATGGATGCTATCGAAGCTGTACCCCGCCATTACGTATTAGCATCTCCGGAAAAATACTCGCTTCCTGTGCGAAGAACGGGTACTCAGCATGCATTATCCATGCAGAATGATAAAGAAATACGCCTATTAGTAATGCATACGGATGACTCTTCCACTGACACGTGATTTTGTTTCTTCCTCGACAGGGTGACGTCATCGGGCGCGGGCCCCTGCCTCGGCTGCACCCTGGTGAGCCCTGCCCTGGGGCCCTGGCAAGCGGCGGCCCTGGAGTGCGTGCTGACCTTCGTGGTGGGGCTCGTGATGTTCGCCTCCCTGGACCCTGACCGGAAGTCGAGGGGCAGCGACGCCGTCGCCATCGGACTGGCTTACCTCGCGTGCTCCCTGGTGGCGGTGAGTCGAACCACACATCCCATACATTTGATATTCATTCTCATTTGTTACCTTCTTCTTAAATTTAATCTGTTTAACCCATTTGTGCCTGGATATTTTTGCGACTTTCTTCGATTTTTACTGATAACAGAAATAATAGATCAATTTCTGATGCCAACTTCTTGATCAAGGGATAATTCTTTTAAAATCATTATGCATAGAAATCGAAATATCAACATCCTACTGGGTCATGTTAAAATAGTTTGTAGAGTGGAGGCTCAATACTCATGAACAAAGGCTAGGAAAAATAAATAACGTTTTCGACTCATAGCGAAAATGCCGTCCCAAAAAAGGTATAATGGGTATAAATGGCATAAATGGGTTAAAAATCAAGAAATTGAACTTATATTTCTGTGCTCATTTTTCCTTACAACATCGCCTTTCAAAATTTGTATTTCGCTTTTTTTTTTTTTTTTTTTTTTTTTTTTGTCAGACAATTTGCTAAAAATGTCCGAGACTCTTAAGCCTAAGAAGGGTAAGAGCAGATTTTTTTTAATAAATGCTTTTTTTTAAACCAAGAGATGGTAAAAATATAGTTTCAAAATTTCAAATACGTGTTTCATGTACATACATTCATTAAAGGAAGAACACTAGAGTTTAAAAGGTTCATTTCAAAAAACAATTAAAAATAAAATCGGACATTTCAATCTAAAATAGGATTCATTTTCTATAAATTTTAAAAATGCTTTCTACACTCTCTTAAAATTCTTTCTTTCAAATTCTTTCATTTTTTTTTCTCATTCATTTAAGGAAATGGTTCGTATGAAGCTTGCGATAAAATGTCCACATTAAAATAAATAAGAAGGTAAAGCAGTCATTATGGATGAATCCATTAATATCCATGCAATTAATATTCATTCTGATTTGTCTTCTACTTCTTAAATGTAATCTGTTTAAAAATCAAGAAATTGAACTTATATTTCTGTTCTCATTTTTCTTTACATCGCCTTTCAAAATTTGTGTTTCGCTTCTTTTTTTTTCTTTTCTTTTTTTTAAGGGGGAGGGGGCGGGGGGGGGTTGTCAGACAATGTGCTAAAAATGTCGGAGACTTAAACCATGTGATGGTAAATTTATTTTTTCAAAATTTCAAATACATTGTTCGTATACATACAGTC
>JAWZYV010001306.1:0-17528 GCA_038373885.1 Cheiracanthium punctorium | reverse complement strand
CTGCGCACCGGCTCTTCATACGGGAAGAAAGGAATATTTTACTACTAAAATCATATCTGCATGTGACAAAACAGAATTTCATTTTTAAAAAAGTTCAAGTAATCCCCTCTGTTGAAATGACTGCGGGATATATTAACGCAAATTAGAATTACTTTTCGTTTAGTTGGTTGTAAGACAACCGTTGAAAACGGATAAACACTTTTAATTTCATGAAATATTCATTAACGTGGTACATTGCGATTTATTCATACTATCTTTACAAATCTAATAATACTACCTATTACGTACATTAATACTATCTATACTCGCTTCTCCCTCTTCAAGGCTCCCTTAAAAGAAACAGCTTAGATTATTTGGCCTCAATGGGATCTTTTGATTCTGTGGCGATTCTTTGCAATTTACGCATTAGCATAAATAATAATCATTTCACATAATGGTTGCCATTAAGGAAACTCTCCATACATATTTAATTTATACATAGTTTTATAAGATTGGCGTATTTAGCGCCGTAAACCATTTCATCTTACTGTGGGGAGAAAATATCCAAGGGGTGCCATTTTAAATATCCAATAGCGATATCTTTTATATCCTCCATAGTCCTGTCTCCTGAAAAACATCAAACTGTGTAATCTCGAGGAGCTACTTATTCCCATTTTAATTGTGACAGGGCGTTAGAGTTGCAGAGTTTACAAATTTCACACATTTTTTTTAATTTATGACGTCACTGTTTGACTGCCGTAAAGGATACCCCGGTAGATTAATTTCGGAGTTACTTTCGATATTTCGCATAATTGTTTTCAAACGGTATCATTAAAACTTTGCGTGACCTTTATGGAGGAACGTAATTCAACGTTAAAATAAAACTATACTCGCAACCTGCATGCGTATGTTAGGCAACGCCTGCACTAAATTAAATGCCAAAAATAAAAATAGTAAATAGAAAAATTTTAATATATCGCGCTTTGAAACGAACTTTGTAACTTTTAAATGAACATTTTCAGCGCCTTGAAAACATTTCAATTTTTAAATAAGCACCGGATTAAAATACCACTTCTAATAATAATAATCGTGAATTTCTTAGTTTATTTCTACAGTAAATTTTAATCAAAATATCGTCTCCCTGTGTTGAAAATAGAGCTGGAATAAATGAGTTAAAATTATGGCGTAATTTTTAGGTATCTTAAAGCATTTGACGTCATAGATCCTCACTTGCGAATTGAAATTCTGATATCCCATTTAAAAACTCGATTGATTGAAAAAACCCTTTTTTCTAATCCTTTCTGTGGCAACAGCCGAACATAAATTCTCGTGCCGTGATCGCAATGTAATGAATGGCGTAAGATCGCGTTGATGCTATTAAATTCTAAACATTAGGCTGCATTAAAATTCGTAAAAAATCATCTAATTTACATAATTTTTTCGTTTTTATTTTAAAAGAGGGAGAAAAGAATGTTTCACGATTTGTCAAAATATCTAAAAGTTATGACGGATAGAATTCAAGATGCGACAGTTTTAAAATTATTTTACGAAAAAAAATCGCGAAGCAGATGTTTAGTAAAAAAATTCCTAAAAATCGGTAAATCAGGTTAAGTATTCAGAACAAACTGTTTTTAAAAGAAAATTTTCTCCTCTATCCGATGATACAAATGCCGTTTTGCTGCGAGTGTAATTTCCGCCGTTATTACGAATTAGGTGAGAAAAAATGCCAAAAATCGCATAAAACATAAAATAAAAAAAAATCTAGGTCGAATTTTGAAAAAATCGCTTCGAGGTGCACAACTACATATTTACATCTTCCCGAATACCAAATTTGGTGTTTCTAGGTGTAGCCGTTTGTCCGTAACGCTGCAGACAGACACACACACACACACCACACACACACACACACACACAACACACACACACAGACACCTTCTTTTATAATAAGTAGAGATTACCAGTGCCATATTACCGACAGGGCAAACGGGGTAACTGCCCAGGGCCTACAGATTTTAGGGCCCAAAAATCTTACATCTTACACTTTTGTAGTTTTAAAATAAAATTATAAAAGATAAAAAAAAATTCAGAAGTTAAATAATTTTTTTCAATTATAAAGTATGAACAATGAAAATAATTCAAATTTACATTTGTATAAATTAATTTAAACTTATTTTTAATTCTTCGAAATGCTCTATATCAATATAGCATACCAATATGTAGGAAAATAACCACATTTGTAAAGAGAATTTTTAGCGTTAAAAAATAGCAAAATTTTTCAATTATTTGTTATTTTAAGAAATATTTACAAAAATGACTAAAGTGTTTGTATTCCATACATGTTAGCAACTGTGATTAGCATTTCGAAGTAACGTTTAACTACCTGTTTCTTTCATTTCAGATTACTTAACACAAAATTTGTGTTAAGTAAACCCATTCTATATTTCCAAATATGGAAATTCTTCAAAATAAAATACAATTATACTACGAAATTGATTTCAAAATCAGTCGTTTGTCTCGATTTTGGCCAGCAGTATTGCTTCATGAGTGTTGCGGTACTGAAAGTTTTAAAACGTGTTTCTTTATTTTATTTTAATTTAATTTATTTTGGTGCATTATTTTAATTCTGATGCATCCCATGGAAAAATAAAAGAAACAAATAACACATCGCCCACTTATCAATTTGGCGAGAAAACAGCGTGGTAAGTCACTTCAAACTTTTGTCATAGCTGCACAAGGCTACGGTAGCGGAATGGATAGCGTGCTCGACTGCGAAGCCAAAGGGCCCGGGTTCATCCCAGCGACGAACACTCGATGGAAACAGATTAAATTAAATTGAAACTTCAGCACAGAAGGGGAAAATGCGCGGAAAAATAAATTATGTGGGGCGCGTTAGCCAGCGGGCGCCCCGTATATTAAAAAAAAATTTTTTTGGAATTTTTTTTAAGCTTGAAATTAAGCTTGAAATGTCAAGCTTGATATGTCAAGCTTAATGCAAGCTGGGCAAGTGTAAAATAGAACACTTGATTCAAGCTTGCATCAAGCTTACACGATTGGAATTTTCAAGCTTATTGACTTGGTAAATCAAGCTTGCTGCAAGTTTGATGCAAGTTTGCTGTGCTGTCTGGGTAAGTTTATATTATGTTTATTTCCTTAGAGTCTCTAAATCACGCATAAAATTATTTTAATTTTGATGCATCCCATGGAAAAAAAAAAAATAAATAACATATCGCCCACTTATCAATCTGGCCAGAAAACCGCTTAATAATTCACTTCAAACTTTAGTCATAGCTGCAGAAGGCTCCGGTGGCTGAATGGATAACGCGCTCGGCTACGAATCGAAAGGTCCCGGGTTCTATTCTAGCGACGGACACTCGATGGAAACAGATTAAAATAACTTAAAATTACAGCATAGAGGGGGAAAATGCGCGGAAAAATAAAGTATGTGGGACGCGTTCGCCAGCGGGCGTCCCGTGTATTTAGAAATTTTTTTTTTTTGGAAAATTTTTTAAGCTTGGAATGTCAAGCTTAATGCAAGCTGGGCAAGTGTAAACTAGAACACTTGATTCAAGCTTGCATCAAGCTTACACGACTGGAATTTTCAAGCTTAATTCAAGCTTATTGACTTGATAAATCAAGCTTGCTGCAAGTTTGATGCAAGTTTGCTGTGCTGTCTGGGAGCAAGCATTATGTCGATATCATACACATAATTTAGAGTTTATCCACGTCTTACGCCACTCGTTAATAAATATTCAAGCTTTAAACTTTGATGAGTTAAAAAGTAGAATAACAGCAGTTAAGAAGCAGATGTTGGATGTACTTTCAAAACGCTTGTTGATATATAAATAAAGATTGATGTCTCAAAGATACGGCTCTGGACTGTTTTTCTCGCCGTTTCTTTCCCTAACACAGCGTTTCTCAACCTGTGGGGCGCGACCCCCAGGGGGGGGGCAAGAAAAACCAAAGAGCAAGTAGTGATGCATGTTTAAAAAAAAATCATTTTATTTATTCTCATTTTTACTCAAAAATATATCCATTTTCGCACAAAATGTTCATTCAAACTTTACTGATAACATTATTTTGTAGAAAATTCGATTAAATGTTCATTGTTAAAGATTAAAAAACTGAATGTATGCTGAAAAATGTGAAGGGGGGGCGCCACCGTAAGTTAGCCTTTGTTGGAGGGCACGACTTTAAAAAGGTAGAGAACCGCTGCCCTAACAGGTTCCGCGTATTTTTACACGATGAATTCGGGGAACGGCGAAAGTAGGTCGAAAAGGTATGTTTTTCAAGGGTTCTTCTTTTTCCGAACGGCTTGGCGTGGAGTATCATGTAGAACGGCAATTTCTACGAGTGACGCAGCCAGCCCAACCAACCAACCGTAAAACTTCGCGGCACTTATATATACAGCTAACTTTTCTATTTTCAAAAGTGTCTCATCTGGATCTCGGAATCCGCTCTAACGAATTTTTTACAATTAATATATGATTTTAATCGGTGCCAAATTCGATGAGTGTTGACGTCGCCGGTTAAGCTAGGAAAACTCGTTTTTTTTTTTTATTTAATCCAGTTAAAAGAGGGAACTATTTAACCCGCCTAAGGAAATACGGAAAATGATCTTGTTTCAACGGCGGTAAACAAGGCAGGGAGTAGGAATACAGTGCTGTAAATCCGTGACAAGATTTGTACAAGTTACTTTATATCCTAAGCCAGTTTGCTCGTAGACAGCTGGTGCGAAGCGCTTCCGCGTTCTGTCCAGAAAACTTAGGTTCTGTACCCGATGTAGCACTTTTGCGAGATGAGCTTTATGTTACTGTCGTTTTTGTTTTATTTCATTTTAAAAAATAATAACAGATTATTATATACTTTACTTATTTTTTCTGTAATTTATTTTGCTATAATTAATAATTAAAAATAGTTAAGACTTTGAATTAAAAAAATAATTAATTTAAGTATTTTTTGGTAAAACTCCTTCCTAACTTTTTCTTTAAGTATTTCGTTTCCCTAGTATTTTGATAGCTATTTCTAATTAAATTAAGTCTTTATTTTTCTAATATTATTAATTCTATTTGGAAAATTCAATATGTAATTAATATTTCAATGAAATTTTTTTTTCTCTTCAGAAACCTCACATAATTAATTAATAATAATTATTTAGTATTCAAAGGAAAATAAATAGTAGTTTTACATACTAACTAGTTTTAATAATAATTCTTTTACTCTTCATGTATATATAAAATTTATTGAAATTATTGAATTATAATTTTAAAACCAATATTTTTTCCAAATCTTAGGTTTTTCTCACTTTTATTTTGTATTCCTTTAATTACCAGATTTAAAATTTTGTTCAATACTTTTCAGATAGAAATTTGATTAATCTAAATTTATACATGCACTATATTTTGTATTAGACATTTGAAGGACGGAGATGGCATCTAAAACAAGATGTTGTGTCCACCCGAGCCGAGTTGATAAGATACTGAAGATGGTAGATAACTGAAGTATAAATGTCCAGGTTTCTGGTCTACCGGATGGCTGATAATCTAAAAATTCGGAGTTTTGGACGGTTTTTTCTCACGATGGAACGTAAATACGCTTCAGAAGCACTAAGAAAGTCAACCGCGCAAGACCCTTATTCTTAAACTGGTAGTTCATCTAAACGTTCTCTAAAAAAATGAAATTATCAACTGATAAAAAAACAAACATAGTATGAAGTTAGTTTTCTAAAAAGCGACATAAAACCAATTATAAACAATATTTTTTGAGTAATTTTCTATTTTATTAATGATTATAGTCATTAATTAATTTAATCAACAATTTTGAGATGTATCATTAACTTAGTTAAAAACTTAGTGTATCATAATATAGTTAAAAATTTAACTTAGAGATAGCTTTAAACTGAAAGCAAACATTGCATTAATAGATTACATTGCATTAAAATAATAGAATGAGTAACTAGATTACATTAATTAAAATCCAGATTATTAAATTAATAATTTTAACGAAACTTAACTTGCGGTTATCGTTAAACTGAATGCAAATTAATGAATCACAATGCATTAAAACAATAGAACCAATAGTTATATATTGTTGTTGTTATTCTAGAATTACGGCCGATTATAGCTACACGTAGGCTCTGGGGTGCCCTCCTTGGGGGTCTTTCTAAGGGTTCTAACCCGTATTTACGCTGTTTTGGAGGAAACCACGTAAAACTCCGAACGATTAGGTCGGCGAACGCAACTTGGTTTCGAACCAGGCACCTTCCGTCTCCCAGTTCAGAGCGCTATGCGCTCGGCCACTGATGGGGCCCAATAGTTATATAATTATAGTAAAAAAGTTAACTTACGTTTAGCATTAAACTGAATGCAAATTTATGAAATAAAATCAAAGATGGTGGCAGGGATACTAATCTATACTCAACCCAAATTATAAATAGAAAATTACTCAAAAAATTATTGATTATAATCAGTATTATGTTCTCTTATTATAAAATTCTAACAAAAATATGTCAATTTTCTGTTACATGTTACAAAAGAACTTGCTGTGACTTTTTTAATCAAATACTCTGATACTGCATGAAAACAGGTTTGTATATTTATTTACATAACTTAGTGTCAAGCAAACTTCCGAAATTCGCCCTTGAAACTAATTTATTATCTTCTGACCATACCCTTAAAAAGTAATGATATCCCACATGCAAAAACCCTTAACTGGTTAAAAATTTGTGACGCAGCATTTTACTTTATAGCTCTATGAATTTTAAATATGGGTCTTAAAAATAATGATATCAAGTTTTGAGTGACGCCCTGCTGGGAATTTTAAAGACTTGTTTTTAAATTCCATTACAGTTACTTTCGTTTTATTTTCTAAAGAAGATTTACGCATTTAAGCAATGCTTTTAATTATGAAATACACTGTCAAATATATCACACTTTCACTGAGTTTATATAATGTATTCAAATGAATTTATTTCAATAATTTAATTTATCTTTTGCGTCCCGCTATCCAAAAGGGCTAGTAAAGTTTACGTAAATATTTAGTTAGTGTCATAGTAACCAAACTAAGTGCAATGTATATGAAAATTTTGCTTGCCCTTTTGGATAGCGTGACGCAAAAGATAAATTAAATTATTGAAATAAATTCATTTGAATACATTATATAGACTCAGTGAAAGTGTGATATATTTGACAGTGTATTTCATAATTAAAAGCATTGCTTAAATGCGTACATTTTCTTTAGAAAATAAAACGAAAGTAACTGTAATGGAATTTAAAAACAAGTCTTTAAAATTCCCAGCAGGGCGTCACTCAAAAGTTGATATCATTATTTTTAAGACCCATATTTAAAATTCATAGAGCTATAAAGTAAAATGCTGTCACAAATTTTTAACCAGTTAAGGGTTTTTGCATGTGGATGACATATACGTCATTTTCTTTACTGAGCGTTACTTCCGTCAGAAAAAAAAATCTGAGTTACTCCCTAGTCGCTACCAAAGAGTTTTACTTCAAAAATTAATATTCGGCCTGGGCTATTGGCCGAATATTCGATATTCGGCTATTCGGCCAAATCGCTATTCGTTACATCTCGGTTGTAATTGACTCCACAACGGGCTTTGACTTCTAATGCAATGGATAAATAGCGACACCCGAAGGATCTTCCAGGCCTCGATGAGGCAAGTATTCAGAGCAAATGTATGAAAAAGGATCGTCTCGAAATCGGTATAATGATATAAAACTTTCGATGAACAAAAGAAAGATATAAATCATGGCAAACGCATCGATTATCAAACATAATAATAATTTTGTGCCAAGTTTGGCGATGTATTGCACTTAAATCTGGAGAGCTTTTAATTAGATTTACTAAACACACAGCGATACAAAAGCTATCGGTCTAAAGGGGAACATTTGAGCGGGGGACCATTTTAAGGGTTCCTAAATGCTCATTCACATTGCATCTGGAGAAAACCGCCCAAAACTCCTGACCGTTAGATCGACAGCCACGGAGTAAGACAAAGCCAAGGGCTTACACACTTCAGAAAGAATTTAGAGATAGAGAAAAAAGCTGTATATCACTATTAATTTAATGTTGAGAGACCTTGTAAAGGAAATTTAAAACTTACTTCCACTTTTAACTGAAGAGTAAACTCTCATAAACGTATACTTATTGTATTGTGCTTAAAGTGGATGAATGTCTCTAAACTACCAAATAGGCCATAATGTATTGAAATTCTTTTGAATGTTCCTGAAGAGTTATAAAAGCTACAGACACTATTTTCAATGGAGAGCATTTTTTTTCTGATACTTAATAACATATGAATTTTCTTTTGTTTGAAACAGCTGAATAACTCTTAAACAGCTTGAAAGAATGATTACCTATAGAGCTTTATTGGAATTCTTTCAGGTGCCCCTGTAAAAGAACTGAAAATGTTACATACACCATTTCCAATAGGACACATGGTACTGAACGTAGGAATAGAATAATAAATTTCGTAGTAATCGATGCATATTTACGGCAGTTAGAGCACAGATGAGCGGAGGAACAGACGAACAAATGGACAGACAAACCAAAATCATAAACCCTTTTCCACTTTGTTGGATCGAATTATTAGAAAAAAGGAAATATTACATATCCACACGTACATCACCGTACTTAGCATGCACAAACCGCATATCAATTCTACAGCATTAAATTTGCATTAGGAATTTACGAATGACAAATTATGAAAACGAAATACTTTCCCTTTACTGGATTTGTTTATAAGTGAAGAGCTCCGTCATTTTGATTTATGTCACTCGTTAGATGCTAACGAAACATACAAATTACTGCTGATAACGTGCATGCGCATTACGCATACATCATATTTATGTGCACACGTGTGTTTCAAAGACGCCGAAATCCTGCTGCAAGAAACCGCATCTTAGGACGCAAGCTCGAATCCGGGATAATCAAAGACTACCTTGCGCACGCGGTGAACATGCATGTTAAATCGGTGGAGTCGTAAATCTTCTCGCTGGGTTGATTGTTAAATTGAGGGTATGGATGCAACGACAGACATCTATTTTGCGGTAATGTTCTAAATTATGTGGGGGGAACAACGAACCTCCACGATTTGAAGGCTGACATTGAACCGTCCACCTTAGCTAAGCTGGCAATCTTCGGCAGTAAAATGAAGTAGAAGTTTAATGAGGGGGAGGGGGCCCACGGGTACTTGTTTCAATGCACCCCGACGCCTGATCTGCGTCACTGAAAAAAGGCTCACTCGATGATCACAGATCTCACCAGCCCACGACAGCGCAACATATTCTTTATAGTCTAAGAGCCCGCGGCCGCCAGACCTTCGTCGTAGTATAAAAGCTGAAACTTTCTCTGCGCATACTCCCCCAACAGAGGTAGGAACCATCGGCCACTATAAAGTTTGGATGACCGTGGCTTTGGCAGGTAACAGGTGGCAAAGGTGTATAAAATTGCAGAATATTTTCGTCATTTCATAAAGCTTAATTATTTTACATGTTCTTCTTCGCAATACTAGAAATCACTTGATCCCTTGCCAGACACATTTCCATCGTGGCAAACCCCCGCCAGACAATCTCAAAGTCATGGAAAACTGTTGTGTTCGTAAACTCCAGCGACGAAGTACGTCAAGCTGTCACAAAGTGCCAAGCACATTTTATACTGCTACTTCTGAACTTTCTTACGATGCTGCAGCGCGCTCTTAATAGAATTACGTTTTCCATGACTTTGAGATTGTCTGGCTGGGGTTTGCCACGATGGAAAAGTGTCTGGCAAGCGATCAAGTGATTATTAGTACTGCGAAGAAGAACATATAAAAAAATTAAGCTTTATGAAATGACGAAAATTTTCTGCAATTTTATACACCTTTGCCACCTGTTACCTGCCAAAGCCACGATCATCCAAACTTTAGAGTGGCCGATGGTTCCTACCTCTATTGGGGAATATGCGCAGAGAAAGTTTCAGCTTTTATACAATGACGAAGGTCTGGCGGCCGCGGGCTCTTGCTCTATTAATCCTTACATGGCTATCTCTTTCTCTTCTCTTTCGGGGCTCGCGTTCTTGTCTAAAAATTTTCCACTCTCTTTCAAAGGAAAAAAAAAAAAAAAAATCACCAGGAAGTAAAGGGGAAGAAAGAATATGCCAAAATTATAATCTCAGTCGTCTTGTTCCAGCCCCAGCCCGGCAGCATCTGTTGTGAGCCTCCTGTCTTCGGCCTCCTATTAAGATGCGAACACCCTCTCTTACGCAAAATGGAGCTCCGATAAGGACAAAGAGCTCGGAGTTTGCGGGGGGGGGGGGTACAAACATGTGCGTAACATGGCACACAGCCTCGCTATATATAAAATACCCACACCCAAGTATCTTTACACGCTCAAGTGTCTCTAAAAATTGACCTGAGTTTCGCAGATTCTTTTCCACACTTTTTTGGTCGCAGTTCCTTCGCCCCCTTTCAAGGTGGCATTTGCGCGTGCGAAAAATCTGGCACACGTACGTGCGTCAGAAACTTCATCTGACTCGACGCCGCATGACGAGATTGAAGCCTGTGCGGATTGATGTGTATATCAAGCCTTCCGGATTTGTGCGGATGTAAAAACCTGCGATTTATGATGATTGAGGATTGATGTGTTGATGTTCTCTCTGGAAAAGTTGTGACTAACTGGAAAATTTGGACAGTGTCAATTGGAGACAGTTCTGGCTAATTAATTGCGCTGTTTTGTGCAAAAAGCAACAAGTCGAGAATCAAAACATCGTATTTCCCCACTGAGATTTTAAAACATTACTTTGTTCTGTACAAATGTGAGAAGACAGGTTTAGAATCTCTTGTCGCATTGCCTTGAAAATCTCCTGGTAGTTAGAAGATAGTCGTTTATTCTCTAAACAATATTTTCTTTGAAAAGTGACTTGAAATCAGGCAAAAATATTAAACCAAGTGTGTGTATCAAATTATGAATCGCTATCTCTTCATCTGATGACAGATTAATTAGTTCATAAATATACATTAATTTTACAGATAAATAAAAGGACACCGATAAAAAGCGACCGGCATTTTAGTGGTAAAAGAACTCTCTAAATTTTAAAATAAGACAACACGAAAGCTTTTTGTAGCTTTTGTGCAGAAATTTGACTAAACTTGGAGTTGATGTCAGTCGAATTTACTTCTGTTCAGTCATCGATAGAAATTTGATGTCAGGTATTCATAAAAAATTCCAGAACTGAAAAGTGACTTAGTTTGGTTAGAGTATTCTGTTTTTTCGTGAACACATAAAAGTTTGCGCAACCTGAATTTTTCCAGTTTTGGAAAAGTATGATGATTGTAGAAAATGATGTAACTATACCGAAATATAATTAAAAATCTTATTGATTAAAATTTAAAGAGTGCACGATAAAACAATTAAGGACATTTATTTTACTTTTACATTCATTAATGACTTGTATTTAAGGAAAACAGAAATAATCATTTTAAGCCAAAATACTGATCAATGTATGTCCTGCAGGCTGATAATCTACAAATGTGCTCAATCCCACTTTTAATATGACTGATATTACCTGTTAAGACGTTAGTGGTTTTTGTGTTCACAAGTACTATCATTTAAGTGAAATTTTTTGGAGATATAGACCACAACAGAAATCATTTTCCTTCATTTTTTTTTTTTCCAAAATGATGCTCAGAATCGGGTGTGAGCATATTGTTCTGTTTTTTGTGTTGCACTCTATGATAATCTTGACGGGTTTGAGAGCCTATGTGATACCAGGAAACGAAACAGTGAAAAAAATCAGTGCCGGTGGTAACTATAGCAGCGATCTCACGGCCGAAGATCCCTTGGATTTCTTGGATCGATTCGTTTTCGCGGATTCGGATAAACGTCCCACTGCCGAGGTTGTGCCCGAAGGTAAGAGAATCGCCAAGAGGAGTACGAAGACTGCCGTGGTACCGCAGTACATGATGGATATGTACCAGTACTTGTCGAATGGGCGGTATAAAGTGGCATTTGATACCGCCAGAAGTTTTAGAAATACAGGTAAGATAGTCAAGTTTCTTCAATTTCTGTTTAAAGCTAATTAATATAGCTGCCAGTCAAGTATAAAGAAAGATGACACCGGTTTGGGCGGAATAACTTCTTCGTTCCAGAGACCCACGTATGTGGATCTTTTTTATTTCCACTGTCAAAATGATTCTTTAAGTTTTTTTGTAGTTCTGAATTGGCTGTACGCATGCGCCGATGCTTTAGTTTTGAATAAATGATTTTAACGCGTACGAATGTGTAAATCTTACACACTGACGCACAGATTTCATTTTTGTTTGCCGTTAAACAAAACAATATTTGACCGTTATTGAAATTTCCCATGTTGAATTTGTGAGTATTTTTTAAGCTTTTTTCAAAATTCATATAGCTGAAAAGAACTTGTAGAACCTTTACCTTTACTTGTAGAATCTGTGTTACCTTTAAAAGTGTCTTGATAGTCTTCCTTTACGGCTGATAACAACTTTTTACAACAGAGAATTAGGCGTTTATTCGAAAAAATACTTAAAAATAAGTTTTCTACATTTTGCTTTTAACTGTAATAGGTTTTCTAAAAACAAATATGAGACAAGACCATACCCAGGGAGGGGGTGGAGTAGGGGGCCCGGTCCCCCCCCCCGTAATTTAAAATCTTATTAAAAAATAATAATGATGAAGTCTTTTTGTGAAAAATTTAGCCTTTTTCATCGTTTGGTCCCCTTTCGAAATTTTTGGACTTCCCTCGACATTTTTTTCTGGGCACGGCCCTGGTATAAAAAACTGCTCTTTAGCTTGAGATGCGAGATTTAACTCTATTCTGAAGAGAATAATCTTTATTATCACTGTAGTGCTGTTAATTCTGTTATTCTAAAATACCTCTTGGATCTTTTACGTCAGCAGCGTAGGAAAAGAAGCAGGATGGTTTCGAGTCTGATACCCCATCATACCCTAGGACAGGGGTGGCGAACCTTTACGGATCAACGTGCCATTTTTTCTAAAGAAATGTTTAATGAGTGCCGTCAAATAATTTTGACTTAGTGACCGTTCGATCGTGATACTTCATGGTGAACTTTGTCATTTTTAATTAACTCTTTAAGGCGAACCCTTTCCCAATGCTGAAAAAAGGGCAGCCGTTGCCATCGCTCGACTTAACTACCATCAAGATGGTTTACGATCGAAACGTTCATCGCGGGCACAGCCAGCTGCGTCAAAAAAGGGTCTCTAGATCTGTGGCACGCGATGAACGTTTTGATCGTCCGCCATCTTGCTGGTAGTTAAGTGTCGAGCGAAGGCAACGGCTGCCTTTTTTTCAGCATTGGAATATCAATCCAGCTGTTCTCGCATTCTTCCATTTTTCAGCAGATGTCAGCGCTGATAAAAATAATTGTGACCATTTTTTTTTTTTTTTTTTTTTTTTACGGGAAATGACGTGCTAAAAAGTAAAGGATTCCCGTAGAGCTAGCTCACCCGCAACTATTTTTATAGAAATCAAATCTATTCTTCGTGACTGGCAACAGTCAGAACGTCAGAGTTTGGTGTACCCAGAGCGGGAACACTGCGCGTTAAAGGGTTAAAGCCTTCTACATACTAAATTACCGACACAATGTAACAAAGCACAGGGCTGTTCCGCGACAAACCCTGAACAGGAGTTCATATACCGAAGTTCTGCGATGCGATATTTCAGTTTTTGAGAAGTGTTTTTTCGACACAGTGATTTCAAAATGCGACGAAAGGAGAATAAAAAGTTAAAGGTTTATAACATGTTACGGGGAAAATAATAATTGGGAAAAAGAATGCCACACATTTCTTACACACACATTAATATCAATACCTAATTCAGAACACTGCTTTCATTTAAAAAGTAAATTTCGTAATTGGAAATTCCACTGTCTTCTTACAAACAATGACCTTTGACTCGGAATCAAATATTAGAACAAGATAACAAGGAATTAGCAACAGCATTAAAAGTAGATAGTAAACTAAAACAGGAACATGCAGAGTATTTCGTAAGGAAACACTTGATAATAGTGTTGGATAGTTGGCAAGTCCCACTTAAACAGAAAAAAACAAGTCTTAAAATCTTTGTCTGATATCGGATGCTGGAGAATTTTAACAACTTCTAGACGCTCATAAAAAAATATAGATAAATAAATAAACAAACTTAGATTAATGATAACGTAAAAGTTAAATGCGAAGGGAGAAAATGTGTGTTTTATTTATATAAAAACACATCATATTTTTTTAATATAAAAAAGTAATGATAAAGTAAAAGATGAGTATTTTATTTTTACAAAAACAACATTTTTTATGATAAAGTAAAATATGTGTATTTAATTTATGAATAAACAAACAGCATATTTTTTTAACGTTTCAGAAAAAAATTGGAGCTATTTTTTACTAAAATGAAATATTTTTTAGCATTTAAATTTAACTGTGAAGTTATTAGGTATAGAGGAATGCCACGTCAGTTTTTTTTTTTCTTAATTTCCTTTTTTACATTTAATTAATACAAAGTTTTTAATGACACAGCAGTCATACATAAAAATAAAAAAAGCGAATTCATATTTCTAACATTTGAAAGCAAATATACATAGCTAACTGTTTTTTTCTCTCTAGAAAGATCTGTGGGGAACTAAAACGGGAAGGGTGGCCGGATTTCAAAATATCCTGGAGATAGAATTTTAGTAACTTTTCTTTTGGGACAGAGTGAAAAGAACATTTTGTCCCCTCACCCCAAGGGGATACAAATTTTGAAAAATTCTCTCTTACTGAGCACCATTTCAAGACTCACGTGCATGCTAATTTCCGTATCAGTATATATAGCTAGGCGCAATGTTGACCTACACAAAAACGTCCATTACTTTCCGGACCCTCCGATATTTTGTACTCAGTTATTGGGCAGGCCTCAAAATCTGCGAGTATTCACGGTATTTGGAACAGCTATAATTATTAGACAATACTGTGTTACATAATCAAGATGAAATATCCTAACTAATATTATAAATGCGAAAGTGAGTTTGTTTGTTTGTTTGTTTATGACGCTTTCACGCCTAAACCGCTGAATCGATTAGGATGCATTTCGGTTTAGATATAGATGGGACCCTGGAGTTGGTTATAGGCTACTTAGAATTTTAGATTTTTAATTACTTTTTTAATTATTAATTAAAAACCGTTTTTACGTTGCCATGCTTGGCGAGTTTCGCCCGTATCATATGATTCATGTTTTGAGCTAACAAGAATGCTATTACTTCAATAAAGGAGCACGTGCATCTGAAAAACATTAAATAATACGGAAATTATGCCAGTTTTATGCCAAATATATCTATCTCTAATAATAAAAATGAATGTTCTCCAGACAAATCTACAGAAAGCAGAGCTTTGAAAATTTGAGCATGACTGGACCCATGACTTCGGTAAAGTGTACCTGAGGCTCGGAAATTTTAATTACTTTTCTAACTATTAATTAAAAACCGTTTTATCGCCCGCACAAAATGATTTATGCTTTTGAAATAAAGCAGAAATTCTATTTGCAAAATCACATGCATTTGAAAAACATAAATAAGTATGGAAATTATGTTGATTTTACGCCAAATTAAAAAGCATAAATAAAGAAAAGTGTACTTACGTATTATCCCGGCGGTCCGCCAAGACGAGCGATTTTCTGCCGAGATAAATGCTGGGCGCATGAAATTATTAATGGTTTTGAATACGATTGGCAACAGTTTGGCAACTCATTTGACGAAAAAAACAGTTTGGCGGGAATGACCGCCGGGATTATAGGTAAGTACCAAGAAAAGTCCAGTTGTGTTTCTTAAAGTTCGTAAATTTCCAAATCCTACAAATAATATAAATTTGTACGTTTATGTGTTTGGATGTTTTTTGACTGAATCACACAAAAATGGTGGAAAAAATTTGTAATGAAGATAGCTTATGCCCTGGATTAACATACAGGCAACTTTTCAAGCATATAGCATAAATAATTCTTTTACAAAGACACTCAAAATAATGCTAATGCATTGCGCTCTATGGAAATTTTGTAGCAACTAAACCGATTTTAAAACTTTCTTCACTGATTGAAAATCCTAGGCCTATATGGTCCTAGGCCTATAGTGTCCTAGGCGTATATGGAGAATTCCTCTGTGTGGAATTTTCTAAGGGATCCTAGCCCGTATTTTCGCGAGGTTTTTGAAAAAAACATGGAAAACTGCGAGCGGCTAGGTCGACAGGCGCGACCGGTGTTTGAACCTGGCACCTCCCACCTTCCAAGTTTGAGAGCACACCCCTCTTAGACACTGGAGGGACCCTGAGTGTTATAGGCTACCTTTTATGCATATATCACAAATAGTTCGTTTACAGGGATACTCATAAGAATTACATTACGCTCTATGTGTATCTCTGTAAGTACTGAACCGATTCCAAAACTTTTTTCACTGATAGTAAGCTACACTATTCTTGAGTATTATAGGCTAAAATTAATGCATGTAGCGCAAATAGTTCCTTTACAGGAACACTCAAAATAATTCTAATACATTACGCTCTATGGGTATCTCTATAACTATAGAACCGATTCTAAAACTTTTTCGCTAATAGAAAGCTGCACTATTCCTGATTAACATAGGATAAAATTTATAGCATAAATATTTCTTTTACAAGAACACTCAAAACAGTTCGCAAATACTGCCGTAACTGTCTCTATCGCCAAACGCCTGAAAAAATCTAAATTTAGTAATTTTACATACTCTGTTATTTTGAATGAAGTATACTACCATGCATTATACTTCATTTAAAATAAGCAAAAAGCAAATAATATTTAAATGCAGTTTCTTTAGTCGCAAACATATTTGTTATTCACATATGCTTCGTTTCTCTCGGGACCTAATTCTAAAGCCGACGCGGACGAAGTCGTGGGTAGCCGCTAGTAAGTCATAAATCAAAGACGTCAATTTTTTAAATTCTTTTCAATACAAACGTCGCATTTAACCCTTTGAGGCGCAACCCTTTCCCGATGCTGAAAAAAGGGCAGCCGTTGCCCTGCTGAAAAGGGCAGCCGTCGCAGCTGGCTCTGCCGGGCACAGCCAGCTGCGTCAAAAAAAGGGTCTCTAGATCTGTGGCACGCGATAAACGTTTCGATCGTCCGCCATCTTGCTGGTAGTTAAGTCGAGCGATGGCAACGGCTGCCCTTTTTTCAGCATTGGGAAAGGGTTGCGCCTCAAAGGGTTAAGCAATCGTCAAGGTGTTCATCTGTAAGTCGTGATATGTATTTGGATTTTATGATATTCACTGTCGAAAATAATAATTCACACAAATACGTTTGACAGACAAACGATTTTGTTTTATATGTTTAATCAACAGAAGTGTGAAAATTTTAACAGTAATTTTATTAAAAGTTGAAATATTTTTATCCTGATCGCATAGTAAACAATTGCTGGACGTGATGGTTCTCGCTGGCATAGAGTTGGAGGACCCCTGGTTTACATAAATATTTTAACACACGTCACACATATACAGGGTGTCACAAAAAGGTGGTAACACGCTTTA
>JAWZYV010001305.1:0-17765 GCA_038373885.1 Cheiracanthium punctorium | reverse complement strand
ACCTTCGAAGATGTTAACATTATTGAGTCAACAAATTCCTGGACACAAATATTAGCATATCATGAATATTTCCTCGTATAGCTTTCTAAAAATAAGAATTAATTCATTCGCCAAAAAAATAAAGTTCAACAACATGCAGCTAAATCTGACTTTACGAACGAAAATCTGCGAATTTCTCAATCAATTTCTCCTTGGCTCTAGTCCACATTTTTGCTATGACCTACATTAAAGTAACAGATGAATTTGTAAGCATTGTGGGATATTTTTATCAGTACGTGCAGAGAAAACATATGTCAGATATTTTCTAATCCCGTTTAGTCAACGGTTTTTTTCCGCCATTAAAATAATACAGGGGTAAGTCCACAATAGAGGCCACGTGGCTTTTCATTTCAGCGATTATCGTTGCTCGGAAAAATGCTTTTGTGCATGTTAATGAGTTATCCACTGAGGCATGGTTTGCTAATTTTTACTTTAATACAACTAGCCTTATGTTTTAGACCTTTTCTATTATATTATGCAAAGGAAAAAATGATTGAATAACGCAATGGTTATATAAGTTATACTATGAATACATAATTCAAAAGTGCTGAGACTTTATCATATTTGTTGAAATTAGAAATGCTCCCAAAAAAGTGGCATAGCTTCTTTTTATTAACTACTTACAAAGAAAAAAAAGAAAAAAATCTATAGTGCTTCTTCTGTCATTTGGATGGGTACGCATACCATTCTTTCGAATGTCTTACACACACACACACCAAAAGAAAAAAACACATACAATACTGTAGCTAATCAGTTCAACGCAAGCACGTATACAGTAGCTAATCAGTTCAAAGCAAAAGCCGAAGTAGAATTTTAAAGTGTAGTTGAAGTAGAATTTTGAAGTTGAATGGAATTTTCACTGTAGTACATATTAGTCTGTGTCGCCGTTCTTAACTAATATTTTTAATCCTTTTCAAAAACGGATTGAGTTCTATATACGTATGCTATCCATTCGTTTTTTTAATGCTTTGCGCTCTGACTTTGCCTCTTTGACCTTGGCGACGAACTTGGCAAACGTTTAGCGACTATGGGATGAATTCGGCGACTTTGGCGAATAAAATTAAATATCTTGAAAGTGCTGGAATTTTCTTTTTATCGAGGAAGTTAGGAGGCATATATATATATATATATATATATATATATATATATATATCTTCTAGAAAATCTATGAGACGTCATATCCTGCTATTAAAACTATAAAAGAGAGAGATGGGGGGCGGACTCACCGTTGCAGTTCAGTTTTGTGAGTTTATTTGAAAGTGCTTGTGAATAAGTAGGTAAAAGCCGAGCGCTTTCCTGTTATTGTGAGCGATTTACTGATTGTTTTTATTATTTTGAGAAAGCTCTGTACATTCTTATGGTACCGGTTATACGATTTTCTGAAATAATCGTTAAACGAAGATTTCTTTTCTATTAAACCGGCAATTTGGATTGTTTAGTGAGCACTCAGCGACATTTATTGCAATATCAAAGATCAATAATTACGGATTCTAAAATCTCCACAATTTAACACCTTCAGTGTCCCCATAGGAAATTAAAATGATTATTGGTATGCCAAACTTAAAAAACGAATTTAATTGTTTGTAAATAGAGCCAATAATAGATGATGCTGTGTAGCTAGGAATAATTTTTTTTTATATAAGAACTGTTCATAAGATCATACAGCGCAATCTACAAAATTATGTCATTGCTGAAGTGCCCAGGAAATTGATTTTACATAATATGAAATGATACGGTGAGCCACGGGTGATACTCACTGCACATAAAGAAAATTTTTTGAGACCCACAGGTGAGGCTCATGGCAGTGAACTTGTTAATAATCAAAGACTGCTGAAGATCTTACGGGTAAATTTTCACGGTTAGCAGATTTCACAAATCTATCACTGTAATTAGGAAAATGCTATCACTGTATATAATCATGGAATAATTCTATCACTGTAATTAGGAAATGCATATAAAAATTTCGTAATTATTTAAAGCTGCAATGTTATAAAACTAAAAATTGCAACGCATAAAGTTTTAAATAAATTTTGTGAGATTTATATTTAACAAACAGAAAATTTCATTTTAATTTATGTAAAATCATAACCAATAATACAACAAACACGAGCACTGTGTTTCAGTTTTTTTTAATGAAAATTAAACTTGTTAACTTAAGGACACACCATTCGAAAAGTAATTCAGGAAATGAATAACGAATCACTGAATATTAGTGACGGCAAAGCTACTAACAAAATTTATGATTTAACAGACATTTTATATCTCGCAACATGCAATTCTATTATTATATTTCCGCTTCAATGCATATTTTCTCAATTCAAATATAAATTTTTGTGCCACAAAGTGTCATATTTTATTTGAAATATTTGAGCAATTTTATCTTCAAAGAGCATTTAGGAAACCACTTTACGCCGCAAAAAATGTTTTTGGCTTCCTCTTTTTGACATAAAAGCATAAATATAGATCCATTTAAGGCATGCTATTTTACTTTTTTTTAGTTTTTCAAATTTATTGGTATTTGCACATAATATTCAAATGAATCCGTTTATTTTCATACTATGAATATCCATTTCTTTAACATACCTGACATTCTCAATATCAAAATAACGATTTGACAACTGATTATTCTATAAGGTTCTAAATAGTTAATTTCATAATCTTTTAATTTCATGAAATGAAAAGAATTGTTGCAACAATGACTCTTTTTATTTGTTGTAAAAATATTTCAGTAAAATTTAATTTAATTGCTTTATTATCCTGATACGTCTCTAATATATTTGTCCTTGCACTTTTGTTATGCTCAAAATTTTTCTAATACTTTTGTTAAACATAATATTTTTGTTCTCAGTGTTTATTGCTATAGCATATTAGACTTTTAATTCAAAATGTAAATAATTATGCCAAGGTTACAATAGCTATTTTTACTTTAGTCATACATGTAATGTATTCCTAACAAAAGAAAAATGTGTTCTTAATTCTCACGCTAATCGTCACAATTACTTATGTATTTTTGACTCTTTTTTACTCGATTATCGAACTTTGTGGTAACTATTCCACCACCTTAAAATATGAACAATAAAGTCAGCGGCAAAAGTTTCAATTCAGTGTTCCTTAAATGCATTCTCTATAATTGTTTAAAACAATATTATTCCTACTATGAAAAGACAAAACAGTTAAAAATTCATAAAGTTGAAACCTGCGCAAAATGCTCATAAACACTCTCCTTTAACCAACTTTAAAAGAAAGTGAAGTGAAAAACGTGAAAACACCTGGATAAGTACTGAGAATATGCTGACAGTTTCAATTTTGTAAACGTCTTGAGGGACATTTCTCTCACATAACGTGTTTCGTTGTCGTGTGACGCGATATCTCAATGGCGCTTGTAGTCAAAAATGGACCATTTCTGTAGTCAGTAATCAGGGTTAGCCATTACATATTGCACTGGTATACGTGGTAAATGGACCATTTCTGTAGTCAGAAATCAGGGTTAGCCATTGCATATTACACTGTTATACGTGGCAAATTAACCATGCTGTTGAAATCAAGGAAATCCAACACAACCCTGGCGTATTCCGATCCACATTATCCTTGATGCTGAAACCTGCTGAAACCTGGTAAAATGTTCGTTACATGCTGGCAACCGATAGTAATAAATTTGAATTATCTGTTGCCGGATAGTGTTGTCGGTCTAACTTGCGACTAAAAATCGGCTAAAGACAAGTAAATGTTCAGTAAAAGGCCGTTCGTTAAAATTTGTAAGACCAGTTTTGCAAACATTTTTGAATATTTGCCGAAAGAAAAAAACAAGTTTCACATAATCGCCTACTAAAACTGTTTTCCGATTTTCGCCCGGCATATTCAACTAAACCTTTCCTCTGCAATAAACGCAAGATATCGCCAAGCTAGGTTTAGTTTTGGGGACTTATTTTTTGGCGCTGAACTTGACAAATAAATCATCAAAAATCACAAGTTTCGGCGACATTTAAAATTTCATTGTCCCTTAACCCATTCGTGCCTGGATATTTTTGCGATTTTCTTCGATTTTTGCTAACACCAGAAGTAATTGATAAATTTCTGATGCCAACTTTTTGAACAAGGGATGATTTCATTTAAAATCGTTATGTATAAAAATTGAAATGTCAACATCCTACTTGCCATATTAAAATATTTTGTGGAATTGAGGTTCAATACTCGCGAATAAAGGCTCGGAAAAATAAATAACGTTTTCGAATGATAGCGATAATGCCGTCCCAAAAAAGGGACGCTAGGCATAAGTGGGTTAACATGGTCTCTGGCAACCCTATTGAAAAAGTCAACGAAAAATTGTTAGAACCTAACAAACAACGCAAACTGTCGTGAACGAAATAGCACTCTAAAAAATCATCACTGAGTTAAAACATGCTTTTAAAAATATTTGTTTGTAGTCATACTGCGAAAGCCGCTTCTTGAATTCGAATCAATTATAAACACCCCTTTCTTGCTCAATTTCTCACAAATATATTGATGAAAGTTTTCTCTTAGTTCTTATTGCACCAAAGAACCTTAGTATTTATTTATCCGAGAACTCAGTCGAAGACCTCGAACAAGAAATTCCAATTGGGCTTGATTTCATTTAAGAGATCCTTAATAGTAAATTTTCCTTCTCCAATAAAACTTTATTCTGCTAATCAAAGATATCGAAGGTGGCAGTTCTGCATTCTGTAATCCTCGCCTAATACTTCCTCAGAGCTGAGTATTCTAGCATACTTTTTGTTAAATGAACCTTTTACTTTTTATTTTAGTCTTTACATAAGACTTAAAAAAAAAACTTACAATTTATTCTTTTGTGTGTTTATTTACGTTCTTTGAGACTTTCATTTCTAGCACGAATGCAATTTGTTCGTTGTTTATATTGCAACCATCTCTCAGCCTATTTTTTTCTTTAAAAAATGCTCTTTTAAAGGTATTTCACCCTTTAAAAGTGATTAAATTAAAATATTTTTTTAATGTATGCGATCTCGTTATTTATTTAAGTATGCAGAAATTTTGTATATCGATATAATGGCTTTTTCTGTTTAAATTAATGTTTTATAATTTATTTAGAAAATTTTAATTAATTAACAGAAAAACTACCAATTTTCATATGTGGTTCAGCGTAACACACATGAAAATCACTTTACCAATTCATTTTTTTTGTACACACATTCTAATAATACATATAAGTAATGTACCTATTGAAGTCACATAGATATTTTCATAAGATATTTGTTTTATTGATTAATAATCTAAATAATTTGTGAATTAAAATACATAATTTGAGTTTAAAAACAAATCATTTTAATTATGTATCATTAGACACACATGTCACATATTTTTCGCGTCTTAAAATAATGTTTCTATGTTTCGTCTTTCTAAATCAAAATTACGTATCCCGTATTAATCTCTCTCCACTCTGTTTCTCGGCTCGATAACATATTCTTCCTTTCGCGACGCTATGTCTGGGATTATTCGGGGTCTCCCTTCTAAATTAATTTCGCTTTATCATATGCTGTGTAAATTCTTGGTCACTCCCGGTCTTCCGTCGGTGTTTTCTCACGGGGTTGTAGCCTTACGTATTAGCATTCGCCAAATTCTGGCACTTCTGTCTTGGCATTAATCATTTAATCCGTTTGTTTCAAATTTTTATATTGTTTACGCCTACCGGACGGTGGTTGTCACGTGGGGCAGTGGCTTATGAGTGCTCATATTTTACTCGCCAACCTGTAGAGAGCTGGCAGTTTTGTAGGAAGATTTTAAAGACTTCTCGATTGCTCTCCGTCAGAGGAGGTTGTGTTCTTTTTTTTATGGAACTCCGGCATGCCATGTGGCCGGAACAATTAGATATATTCCTGGTGTTATTTTTATGAAGCAATGTACGGTGCGTAATTGAACGTGTTTCTTTAATAACTGTTTTGTGAAGATACCTACAATAAAGTGCAGCTTTTTTGTGTATTCCAGTTGTCCGTCAGTTTTTCTCAAATACCTTTAGTACACTATACGTCATGTAAGTGGCCGAGGGAACGTTTCTCTTAATCGACCTCCGACAACTCCCTCATATGAACTTGGTGCGTCATGACCAGCTCGTTTTCATGAGTAACTGTCCCCGGCACATCACCGGCTGTCGGAGTTTCCTTTTGCCAGAGTAAGAATGTACAAAAAAAAAAAACTGTTCTGAACAAATTTTCTGCGGACTCTCCCGTCTCCATGTCATCGGAATTTTGATGTCTCCCTGCGGTGATTCAGTAACTGCTCCTTGTGCTGTGAACTTTCTCGGATTTTTCTGAGGGATGAGAGGATTTTTGATTACCCAGCGTTGTGCGACTGAAAAGAATTTGCTGATACCTGTGCCTTCTAGCCAGCGGTGTGTATGACGAAATCGAAAGTCATAGACTTGTATGGTTCTTCGTATCTGCATTTTCCGTAATGACCGTTCCGGTGTTCCGATGCTCTTCTGATTTCGCCTCGCGCTTTTTGGTTTAGCCGCCCTGTGTTTTTCCGCTACCGTGTTGGTTGTGCCCGAAGTCCTGTGTTTCCTGTGATGCCGATACTTCTGACGCCGGTACTTCTGAGTGTTTCGCCGATACTTCTGAGTCAACTCTAGCGGAAACCGAAAGACGTGTGTGGTGTTCAGAATTGTGTGTGTTTTTATAATGGATTCGGAACTTTTATGTTGGTCACAGGGATAAATATTTTGATTTTCACTCATAAGAAGATAATTTTTCGCGTTTTGTGATATTTTTATGTCATTTTTGTAGGTAAGTCATTTATTTTTACTATTGTAGAATGTCTAAAATTTCTGATTTTTCTGTTAATATTCCATCATTTGATGGTAATTCCGTAGAATTAAAACATTTCTTTGGTATATTGAAAGACTTAGCATCTTAAAACAAATGGTCAGAGGAAAAAACTATTTTGTATTTCAAGACTAAACTGATTGGTCCAGCATTACAGTTTTTTATTGAAAATGAGGTTGTAAATAAAGCGAGAGATTTTGATGTAATTAAATTAGAATTTGAAAAATATCTTTGTAATAATGAAATTCTAGCTCCAGTAACCGAGCTTAATAATTTAAATTTGAAGATTTTAACTCTGTAACTGCTTTTGTTCATCGATTAAATGTTTTGGTTTCTAAGGTATATAAAATTAAAGATTCTCAAGCTCTTGATGATATTAAATATGTTAAATTGATGTCGGCTTTGCTATCTAACATTAGAGTTACAATTTTGGAGGATAACATAACTGACTATTCTAAAGCTGTTGTGCGTGCCCAGCAATTACAAAATATTACACAATCTGAATCACTTGTTTTGGCTAATCAACAAAAAGCCGCAGTGTTTGCTATTTCTGAAAAAAATTGAAGAATTTGCTTCAAAAATTAATGATTTGACTTTTAAAAATTCTACTTCTGGTTCTGCTGACACCAATCGTAATGCTTCTGCTTCTGAGCAACGGAATTTTTTCAGACAACGTAGACCTCATAATACACAGTTTAAAAACAGAAATACAGTTTTTCAAAATTATGACAGAAATAGAGGTCAAAGTGGTATTATCTGCCAATTGTGCTCCGGCAAACATCATTCTGCACGCCAGTGTAGAAAATTTAAAGTTTTGCACAATACTCCACAAAATAATAATTTTGGTCGTCAACCCAACTTCCGAAATTCAAGAAGAAATTTTTCTAATGACTGTAATTTAAACTAATTTCGAGGTGTGATTTGACTGGTGGGAACACATCTCGTTCTTTCATACATACACCAGACAATTTCCCAATTTGTCTAAAAATTTACCAAAAGTGTCTAATGAGCGTAGAATTCGTTCTTGTTCGACTCACACTATTGTACCTGTTACCATTGCTGAATCTAAATATGTACAGACTGATAATTTTTTTGAAGATGAAAAACGAAATGATTATTTTATTGCAAATGTGAACAATGATTTTAATTTATTACCAATAATTGAAGTGATGGTGAATAAACAAAAACTTAAATTCTTGATTGACACTGGTAGTTCTATTTCTTTGCTTACAAGGGATGTTTTTAATGAAATTAAATCTAAAATCAATTACAAACACCTGGCTTCTTCAGTCACTATATCTACAATTAATTCTAAAATAAAATTCTCTGCTTGTATTAAATTAACCTTTAAAATTAAATCAATGTTTTTTCACCACTGCTTCTATATTGTTGACATTCCAGTTAATGAACATTTTGATGGTATTTTGGGTTTTCCTTTTTTAAGAGAAAACAATATTTCAATTGATATGAAATATTCTTGTCTTATGGTTAATGATTGCAAGGTATATTTTCTAAATAATAAAGACTCTAGCAATATGCATGTGTGTGCAACTGATAATAATGAAAAAAGGTCCTAATTCAATTAGAGTAAATGACAATTCTGTTTATCTATGTCAAAAGGTCATTTTAGAACCGGATGAGCATATTTATGCTCAGGTTTGTTGTGATAATAAGTCTAGCACTGAATATTTTCTTTTTTCACCAAATGATGCTGAAAATTACATTTCTTATGAGGCTTGTTATTTAAATGAACACTTTAATCAAAACAAAAATGGTAACAAGTGCTCTCAAAAATTTTCTATATTTATTCATAATGTATCTGAACAGAAAATTCATTTAAATAAGAATACCAAGATTGGTAATATTTATGATATTGATGAAGTTAAAGAAAGAGATCTAACCGATGATTCTGAGAATTTTCAAATGTGTAATTTAATACAGCCTTCATCAGAAGTGCTTAATAAAAGAAAACAGCAATTAACTTCATCTGATTTTGACTTAGCACATTTGGAATGTAATGAACAAACTGAATTAAGTAATTTATTACTAAGCAATTTTGCTGCTTTTTCAAAAGATATGTCTACTTTAGGACACACTGACAGAGTTATTCCTGTGTTGAACTTTACTAATGATTTTCCAATAAAAACATTGCCATTTCCAATTCCTCAGGCTCTTCAAAGTGAAGCTAAAGAGCAAATAGACCAATTACTGAATGCAGGTATAATTGAACGTAACTGTTCTGAATGGGCATGTCCTGTAATTTTAGTAAAGAAAAAGCCTGACTCTTCTGGCAAACAAAAGTATAGGTTAGCCCTTGATTTGCGTATGTTAAATTCTGTCATACAAGGTTCATCGTATCCTTTACCTAAAATTCAGACAATTATTGCTAATCTATCAGCATATAAATTTTTCACCAGTTTAGATTTACAACAGGCTTATCATCAAATAGATTTACCAAAAGATTTACAAGATAAATTAACTTTCACTTCTCAGTTTGGCTCATTTAAATTTAAAAGAATGGTTTTTGGTTTGAAATCCGCTGCCTCAACTTTTCAGGCTCTTATGGATCTTTTACTGGACGAGATTAACTCAGATGGAATTTTCGCATATCAGGATGATCTTATTATAGGATCACATTCTTTTGAAGACACTGTACATAAACTTGAAAAAGTTTTAAAAGTTTTATGTAAATATAATTTGACACTTGCTCCTACTAAATGTTCTTTTCATAAAACATCAACAAACTATTTGGGTTTTCATATTGAGAATCATTTTATCAAGCCTATTCAATGTAACATTGCAAAAGTTGTTTCTTTTACCAACTCCTGCAACAAAAAAAAACAATTAAAACGCTTTATTGGTTTGGCAACTTTTTACAAACACTTAATTCCTGCATTTTCTGAATTATCTCAACCTTTGATTCAATTAACTACTCCTAAAGCTAAATTTGTTTGGAGTTCTACACATGAACAAAATTTTCAAAAGATGCAACAAATATTTTTCTCTGAACCTATGGTAAGACTTCCTGACTGGAATAAGACTTTTTATTTAAATACTGATGCTTCCAACATTTCTATAAGTGCTTGTCTTTTACAAATGTATGATAATAAACTACTTCCAGTTGCTTATTTTTCCAAATCGTTAAATAAAGCTGAGCAAAAGTATCCTGCTCTTATGTTGGAACTAATGGCTATATATAAATCTGTTAATGCCTTTAAATATTATTTGTATAATAGACATTTTATAATTCTTTCTGATAGTGCTCTTTGAAAAAATATAAAAAGACTACCAACCCAGCTGACATAATCACAAGGTGGTTACTTGAGTTGTCAGAATATTCATTTAGTTTTCAGCACATTGCTGGATCTAAAAATGTACTTGCTGATTATTTATATAGGGACAACTTTGAAAATAATAATACTGAAACTCTTGACAGTAATCCTCTGTTAATTTATGATAAAGGTGTTATACCAATTGTTGATAATGTTCCTAAAAATAATGAATATGTGAACTTTTTAGTTACAAAAAACTCAAATAGTACTGATCCACTGTTGGAAATTTCAAATGAAACTTTTTTCAGAGAGCAAAATGCTGATCCTGAGTTGTCTGTCATTTATAATGAAATTTTAAGTAAGGGTTCCTCTGCAACTCATCCTGCCTTTTTTATTCATCCAGAAACTATGTTATTGATGTGTGAAAAGTATAATGTTCATAATCAAACTTATCATCATGTAATTTTTGTTCCACATTCGTTAAAAGCAAAAGCTTTAACAATTTCTCATCTGTCACATTATGGTTTAAAAAAGACTTACGACTTTCTAACAAGAAGTATTTTTGGAAAGGTATTTATACTGATACTGTCAATTTTGTTGCCTCTTGTACTGTATGTTTACAGGTGAAACATCATCCTACTCGACCTGCTCCTTTACAACAAACATACACACCAACTTATCCAGGACATACTATTGCTATTGACCTTGTTGGTCCCTTCAGTAATGGTCGTACTGTTCTAACAATCACTGATCATTTCTCTCGCCATATGGAGCTTGTGCCTCTTACTTCTACGTCTGCTAATGTAATAGTCGAGGCTCTTTTTAAATATTTTACAACTTTTGATCGTCCTGTAGTGATTTTGTCAGATTTAGGGCCACAGTTTGTTGCCTCAATTTATAATCATTTTCATGACAAACTTGGTATAAAAATTAATCATTCTTCGGCTGGTCATCCACAATGTAATTCGATTGCTGAACGCATAAATACTTCCATTAAATACTCTGTAAATTCTTTATTACTTGATGGCCACAACTTCGAACATGCAATTTTAATTCACAAATCTTTGTATAATGGTTCAACACATTCATCTACTGGTTTTACACCTAATTTATTACATTTTGGCAGATAATTATCACTTATTTTTGACACATTTAACTTTGAGACAACTCCGCCAAATCTTAATGACATACACACTTATAAATTAATGCAAGAATTAGACTCTATTTATAAGAAAGCTTATCAAAACATTATTTCTTCACAAACGATTCGCTTTCAGAGACACTCACAACATTCTAGGCTCAGAGATTTAAATGTAAATGACATTGTTTATATAAACTCTTTGGATAAATTTAAACCTAAATTCACGGGTCCTTATGTGATCACTGAAAAACACTCACCTGTTTCTTTCTCTATTAGACGTTTGCAAGCTCCCCATCTCGAACCTCAGAGAGTACATATTGATAGATTAATTTTAGCTCCTCCACGTTCTGAATATCTTTCTTTACATAGTAATAATCACTACCATAATGGTTTTACAGATAATTTTAATCTACCTACAACTTCACATAATCAGTATAATTTAAGACCTAGAAAGTAGATGCATATTTTCGTTTTAGTAATGGCGTGTTTGTGAAGGTACCCACAGACACTTACTTGCTTTGTGCACTGTTGTATAATATCTTGTTTGTATCTGGCTGGTCCAGTATTTTTAAAGATGTACACTTCAGTGTACTGTGTGATATGTATCTCTTTTTCATGAAACTTAGTTAATCAAGTTGTTGTTAATATTAAAAAAAAAAAAAAAGGAAAAATAGTTTTCTGTAGGTGAGCTTATGGTTGTTGGGAATCATTTCTTTTGTTGGTGTCATGCTTTGTTTTTTTCTTTTGGCGGTCCCTTTTTGTAATTTTCCCTGAAGCTAAGTCGTTCCAAATTTACAAGTCCAATGCGCCCCGTTGTTGAGAAGAGATTTAGCTTCTGTTCACACGTGCCTTTTGCACTTTTGTAAGTTTTAACTTACACTTTCTCACACTGTCACTTTGGTCTCCATGTTTTGCTACACATATAGGTGCTACTTGACATTCTTTTTCCCCCCTGTCGGAACTTGAATGCCTTGTGCATGCCTCGCCCGTGTCTCCATAGGATACTTGTTACGCTTGCGTTGTTTTGGTAACAAGATTAACTTTTGATGCATTGTCAACCTTGTCATGCATCCGTCTTTTGTCGCTGTGTCAGCACAATTGACTTTTCTTTTTCTTTTCTACATAATTTAATGGGTTTTTCTAACCTGCACCTTCTTTACACACACAAACATACATTTTTCTTTTGTGTTTACCATTTTTTTTTTTGCAAATATTGTTTATGTTCATGTTTCGTCTGTTTGAAAATTTCCTGTTTTTGGTCACAAAAATCTTGGTTTGTTTTGAAGCTCATGTTTTAAAAAAAATATTTATATATGTTTTGATATTTTATTCATTGAAAGTTTTTATTATGTTTTTCATGAAGTAAATTGTATTTGATATTTAAAAAATATATTAATAAATAAATAAATAAACTTAAAAAAAAGAGAGAGTTTGTTTTGAAAGTTGATAGCAATACCTGTACTGCAACTAAATTGCATTGGACACATTTCAGGTATTTGATTGCAATCATTTTGACTTGATTTATTTAAATTATGTCATGACTTTTATTAGAATCTTCTTTGACATTCATTTATTTAGAAGCTTCATCTTTGAACTTTATTTTAAAATTTTAAACCTGATTAAGTGCACTAAGTATATTTGAGATTTGTTAATAATATTGAGAAACTTTCATTTCTTATTTTGCATGGACGTTGATAATGCAAAGGACTTTGAAAGTAAATGTTTTTGCACGTGCAATGTTATCTGCAATTGTTAAGTTGTTCGTATAAAGAGATCTCACATTTATGACGTCATATGTACATATATTATTTTGAATATTCAAGGTTATTTTTCTTTAGTTTTTGCACATGTGTAATTTTGATATGTAATGGATAATTGAATCGTTTTGTTTTATTTGTAGCAGAATAATGTTGATATTTTTGCAAATGGTATTTGGTGAGTATTTTATAATTTGTTATGTTATTTGGTATTGTATTTTTCTGATGAGGCCTCAAGAGCGCTGCATGTTAGGCTTTCTGTTTAATTCAAGGGTTAAAGTTCTTTGTTAAAAAAAAAAAATTCTGGCGTCAAAATTTTTGTTGGGCTGTGGAGAGATATATGTGACGAAGTTCACATATTTTTCGCGTCTTAAAATAATGTTCCTATGTTTCGTCTTTCTAAATCAAAATTACGTATCCCGTATTAATCTCTCTCCACTCTGTTTCTCGGCTCGATAACATATTCTTTCTTTCGCGACGCTATGTCTGGGATTATTCGGGGTCTCCCTTCTAAATTAATTTCGCTTTAGCATATGCTGTGTAAATTCTTGGTGACTCCCGGTCTTCCGTCGGTGTTTTCTCACGGGGTTGTAGCCTTACGTATTGGCATTCGCCAAATTCTGGCACTTCTGTCTTGGCATTAATCATTTAATCCGTTTGTTTCAAATTTTTATATTGTTTACGCCTACCGGACGGTGGTTGTCACGTGGGGCAGTGGCTTATGAGTGCTCATGTTTTACTCGCCAACCTGTAGAGAGCTGGCAGTTTTGTAGGAAGATTTTAAAGACTTTTCGATTGCTCTCCGTCAGAGGAGGTTGTGTTCTTTTTTTATGGAACTCCAGCATGCCGTGTGGCCGGAACAATTAGATATATTCCTGGTGTTATTTTTATGAAGCAATGTACGGTTCGTAATTGAACTTGTTTCTTTAATAACTGTTTTGTGAAGATACCTACAATAAAGTGCAGCTTTTTGTGTATTCCAGTTGTCCGTCAGTTTTTCTCAAATACCTTTAGTACACTATACGTCATGTAAGTGGCCGAGGGAACGTTTCTCTTAATCGACCTCCGACAACTCCCTCATACGGTGTGCTAAAAATAGATTATATTGCGTCCGTTTGCAAAATCAACGGCCTTTTTGAATTTCCTCTTGGCATCCTGCTGGCGTAAGTTATTTAGTTGTTCCCCTGCGACGACTTTAAAATTATTTGCTCGCGATTACGTCATTGTAATTTTATTGGATTAACTGTTAGGGTTGCTCTGGAATTGGCGCTATTAATCTCAGCCAAGTTATTGTTCTCGCCAATGTGTAATTCTGTGCTGGCGTAATTTTTAAGTCATTCCACCTTAATTTCCCTGTCCATATAGGACGTATTTTTATTTTCGCTGAGCCACCACCGCCCGTTATAATACTTTTTCAATAGTATCTTTTAAATAAATATTTTTAAGCATTCAATGTCTTTTTCTTTACTGCAACTAGGTGCATATCGAACCTGGATTTTCATCACACAACGCAACTAAGTAATTTTAAAACAGATCAACCAAATAACCTTCTTTACATAATTGGTGCCTACCCAGGCACTTAAGTTGCATCTTTCGGTGGTGGCTTAGCAAACGGCGCTCGGATGGAATCATTTCGGACTGTCGGAAGTTAAAGCTCAGGCGAAAAGACATCTTCTGCCTCAGCATTCTCGGGTGGATTAGTAAATGCCCGCGTCTCTCGCCACCGTTGTTCACCGTTATCTACCGATTCAACTCCTTCAGCATGGCATGACTTTCGTTTTCGTATATATACTGCTGCATAACATTTTGGTAATCTGATGCTCGATTCGTTTTGCTTCATCTTCGCTTGCAGGTATGGAGTGTTTCTGCCGACCATAGATTTTCGTATAACTCATATCCTGAATGATCCCCAATCCCGACAGTACATCGCTTTAGTGAATTGTGCGGATTTTTTTTCGATACTGTATCGAGTTTCGTCTCCTAAGGATGTGTATAAAACGTATGCCACTGGATATTTTACTACCCGCCATTCGTTATTTCGGCGAATATTCAACGTTTCTCAGTGCGCATGAATGACATCTTGATTGGACATTGGTCAGCTGCATAAAATGTGACATAAAAATTGAAGTGTTTGCGTTGATTTAACATAATGGATAATCATTTTAACAAAGTATGTAGCTTTGTTTTCCTTTTTAAATAGAGATCAGCATTTTATTTAACGGTAAAAGTATTTTTTTTATTGAGCCGTCACAAAATTGAAGAGCAACACTGAATAGTTTAATTTTCAACCAATATTTTTAGCATAGCGATATTTTAGTGGCGATAATGTTTTATATGTGTAAAAAAAAAAGAATGTTTCACTGGTGTATTTATGTATAATGTATAAAGTAATTCTATATAATTTTATGTTTTTCTAATAATTTTTAATAATTAATTACCTTATTATTTCTTAAGTATTAAATAGAGTAAATGTATCATTATTTGACGTTTCAGTACATGGTGTTACTTACAATTACCTATTTTTTTTTGCAAAATATTATGCCATAATTTTCGTAGTTGGCATACTTCTAACTTGATTATAATAATTACGTTCTCTTGAGAACTACGGCTGGTGCTCTAATTTCTCGGATTTTTCTCGACCAGCTTTTCCACTTCTTTGATTTAAGATTAATATAAGTTTTACTTATTATTTATATGTTTTGTGTATATATCTTTTTATTTGTTTAATTTTTATTTGCTTACATATTCCTCCTAGTGATTTTTATAATGTTTGAACTTTTTCTAGTGCTATATTTTACGTTGCTATGCTCGTTGTACAGTTTCTGTGAGGTACACATACTTCGTTAATTTTTTCTTTACTCTTTTTATAATCATGAAAGACTTCAATTATATTTCTTTCCACACTCTTCCATTACTTAAGTCCAAGGCACACACTTTTTACTTACTCTTAAACACTGAATTTTTGTATATTAAAGTCCATGGCACAGCATACATATTCTTTCAGTTTTTTTTTCTTACCTCACAATATACTGTTTCTTTTTTTATCATATATTTTTACACATTTTGTGTTTCTTTGAACATGCTATTATTTACAGTCACCATGTTGACTGATTTTTTTACACATTATTTGTTTTGAACACTTATTTTTAAAGAGTACATTTATATTTTTGTTTCACTCTATTTTTGGCTTTTTTAATACAATGTTACATGTTTACCATAAGTTGTACGGTTCACACTTTTTTTACATTTTTTAGATACACTGTTTTATTTTTTTCCTGCCATTCATATGCCTCTGTTTAATACATGCATTCTTTGGAAGAGTATAGTGGTATTCATTTGATTGCCTTTTTTTTTTCTTTTCAATTACACAATATGACACATTGTTTGTTATACTTCAAATAAGATTCATACTTGAATAGTCACTGATCTTTGAAGTTTGTGTTTGTCCAAAATAACACTCTTTCACATTTACTTACATTTTTCATGTTGTTTTTTTTTATTTACATTGCTTACACTTGCTGACTCTCAACCTTTTCACACACTTGATTTTTTTTTCATCACACTTGTGTTTATGTCTTACATGTTACACACACACAACATGTTCACACTGATGTGCTGCACATTTTGAGTTCATTGTGTTTGTCCTTCCACCATTTGTTCACACTGATTTTGTTGAATATTTGTTACTTTTTCTCAAACATTTTCACTATGATGTACTGTAGTACATTGCATTTTTTTAAACACATTGTATTTGTCTCTTTTCCCTCTTTTGTTTACATACACAAACATAACATCTTATTTTGATATCTCATTTTTTTTTTTTTTCACTTTCTACAATGTGAACTATTTTTATCTCTTGTGTACCTTTCTATAAATTAATACATCTTTAATTGACAAGTATTCACAGTGTTATAAAATACCACATTAGTTGAAATATATTTTCAGAGTATTTGCATTTATCTGATTACTTAGTTATATGCTTATTTGTAGTTATTTTTGTGAACTGTTGTTTCTTCATATATTTTATTAATAAAATGTTTATGTATAGATCAGATTAACACTTAAGACATTTAATAAGTGAAATTTTAGGCGTATATTGTATTGTTTTGTAATTTCATTTTAGTGCATTTTATTTGTACTTTTGTGTTCTCGCCAATGTGTAATTCTGTGCTGGCGTAATTTTTAAATCATTCCACCTTAATTTCACTGTCCATATAGGACGTATTTTTATTTTCGCTGAGCCACCACCGCCCGTTATAATAATGTTTCAATAGTATCTTTTAAATAAATATTTTTAAGCATTGAATGTCTTTTTCTTTACTGCAACTAGGTGCATATCGAACCTGGTTTTTCATCTCACAACGCAACTAAGTAATTTTAAAAAAGCCCAATCAAATAACCTTCTTTACAACGGGGTTTTTTTTTCCTTAGAAAGACATTGAAAAGTATTTTAAGTCATCATATATTTAATTTCATACCTTTCAACTTTTAAGGATACAATTATCAAATTCTGTACATTCACCTCAAATTTTGTCGATCACACTTTTTAAGGTATACTTATGAAATTTTAAAAGTAACCTTTTTAGTGTATGTGGCACATTTTAATCATTGGGGATTTTTGTTTTTGTACATGAGGTCGAATACAAAATTAAAAATGTGTAAATTTTTGAAAATTAAATAGAGGGAAATTTTTCTTAGGATTGTCATTACTTATTTTGAATATATTTTCAATTTTCAATGCCCA
>JAWZYV010001304.1:0-16567 GCA_038373885.1 Cheiracanthium punctorium | reverse complement strand
GATCTCACTACTTTGTGTTTCAAATGATACAACTTTTGACCAAACCGCGGAAATAAATTTTAATATCGCAGTCGAATAGGTTAAGAATCCGCATGTACCATGGGGCAAAGATCCGATTGCGGATCTTCGCCCCTGATGCTTTGTGGATGTAATGGTTTTGTTTGTTTGTTATTCGCATGTTATGTCAAGTCCTGTGCCTTCCTATGATCACGATATTGCACCAACTCCAAGATTTCCTATAGCCATCATATTGTGATAAGTCCTGGATCCAACAGTGACTCTACACAATGGGAAATTCTCCCAATGACATAGTTCCCTTTCCAAAAATCAAAATTGCTAGAAAACGTTCTAAAAGAGAGGCATGAAGTATGCATTTGTTACAGCAACCAAAAATGAAAAAAAGACTTGAGACATTGGCGGCCGAAAAAGGAGAAAAAAAGGAGGTCCTTGTTTCAAGGATGACCCTCCACTTCAAAGGGAGACAAAAAAAAAAGATATTGCTGGACTCAAAAGCTTAAAAAGTGCTTGTTAGAAGGTTTGGCAAAAGAAACAGTTTTTTGAAGAATACACATCATCTTAGAATTCAGATGCACTGTCTCTGTACCTGCAAGAAAGTGATGTTCATAATCCCAAGTTTATGTTATCTGGTGACGAGAAGTGGGAAAGTGACTTGTAAATTAAACTCCTCCCCCTCCTCCAATGACCTTGCTGTAAATCCTCTTTCTGATTATATTGTTGCAAAAGTTATGCAGGCTGAAAACTATGGATATTTGGGTGTGTTCTACAAAAGAACACCACATGAAATGAGGTTTTCAAAAACTGAAGAAATAGCTTATTTTAATAAAGATGATGTCATTCATAAATTCACTAAGCCAGTAGTTGGTAGCTCAGTTCGTTTTAGCAATATGATATATTTTCCTAAGGAACTTAGAGATTTGAGTACCTTTTTGTTTTGTAACAGGCCAACCGTCTTCACTCTATTTTGCCTCTAGTTAAATTTAACTGAACATGATTTTTCTTTTCTTTTTGTATACCTGTTTTTGTTAAACTGAGTATACATTACACACTTTACAGATTATTATCATATTAAATCAAAATTTTTCATTCAGTTTATAACAAAAAAAAGAAAGAATAAAAGAGGAAAATTTAATTTTACTCCACCAGTTTCGAAGGTGCTGATAGCAGTCAATCTCACAATCTGACAAATAATAATTTTGTAGGAAAAACAACTTTGCAAGTGGGTTTCATACTGAGTTTTGTGTAATGGGGCAAAAGCCCACCGCAATGGATCTTTACCCCACTTTACCCCATTAGATAGGGCGAAGTTCTGAAAATACCAAAATCTGTAAAAGTCAATTCCAGTTTTGATGTATTAGATTTTAGATAAAAGTGATCATTTAACATTTTTAGATAACTTTAACAATTAACTTTTTTAGATAAAGGCTTAAGCTGTATTCTAATAATAAGTTTAGGTTCATAAATTCTCGAAAGTTTTCAGAAATGAATTATAACTCAAAATCGCGGACCTTTCTCCCCACATACCGTATATATATAAGATCATATAAAAGTTGCTTCAGACCCGGTTAAAACAATGTACTTTCATGGTCCCCATTCAGAAATTAGTTTCTGAGAAAAACAAATTAAAGTCATGCCTACCGTAAATTTAGAAAAAAACACAATATTTGCTACTTCATTTTTAATATCATTTCTTCTCCAGATATACTAAAGACATTGCTAATTCTATTCACAAAAACATACTGAATGCAAAAAAAAAAAAAAAAAAAAAATTTCAAGTTCCATAAAGAATATATCTTGAAGTTTTTCCAGATGAAATACTATATGGTTTTGTGAAAACGTTTACAGGATCATCAGTTTAGTTAAATATATTTTTACTGCATTTTTATTGTCGAGTTCGTTTCAAAGCTCGACAAAGTTGAACAAAATATATCAATCTAGATTTTAAGCAAAAGAAAAGTTGAAATAGTTCCTGCTGATAAAACCAAACCACCATGAGATTTATAAAGGGATTACTTATGGTTTAGTCAGTTTAAGGAGCCCTTTTAGAAATGATGATCTGTATAACAAATACTTTTTGGCTGAAATTGAGCGCGTTATAGCGTTATACTTACCACGTGCTTGCATGTCGTATCATTACTGATAAAGGAAATCCTGCTGGTTTTGCAAAAAAGCAAGTTTTAAAGCAATCCTATAACTTTCAACAATGCCGGGGAAAAATTCTTTTACGTAGGATCGCTATGAAAATACAAAATTCTGCGTTAAAATTGGAAGCTTAACATTTCCTTTTTCTTTCATTTTTTAAATTAAGATTTTCGCCATTTGAAATATGCTAAGTCCCCTTTATTTGAAGTTGTATCATATTGACTTATTTAATTTTAATTTCAGGAGCTTGCATCACTGAACTAAGAGTAAATAACTACAGAAAGATAAATGCAGTGCAAAATCGGACTCTTTGTTCCAAAAAATGCAAAGTTTCCAATGCTTTTGAATTCTAAGTTTTAAATTATGTTGCACCTTTATCATGAATACGATCAATAGTCTACATAATTACAAAAAAACCGATTTTATTTTATTGAACTTGGCTTTCAAATAAAGAACACATCGAAAGTGAAAGAGAAAATCTAACATTGTAATAAAACATTTTAGTTTTCAACGAAGCAAAAATGAATAAACGAAAACCAACATTAATGCCAAGTTTGCCGACTCTAGAGCGCTCCCAACGTAACCTGAACTTATTGAAGGAAGATTTGAAACGATATCAGAAATTGAATACTTCAAATGATGTGCAGTGCATTTCTTCTCGACATTCTGGTTTCACGGCAAATATTACCGCACCTGCTTGGATCCCCCAGTGTTCTGCGAATATTTTCCTACCGCCAACGATCACTCTTTCATGTTCTGGGAATATTTCCGTACCTCCAAGAATTGCTTCCTCGGGTTCTGCAAGTACCCCGCGCGTTTCTGTATCTTCAGCAATTAGACAAATAGCTGTTGTACTCCCTAAACATCGCGCGTTGAGCAATTCTGACAGTTTGAATATAGGAGCAGAAAATTTCTCCAGAGCTAAGCCTAAATATACCCATTCCTCTTCGACTGATCAAAGAAAGATTTGCCATAAGATTGGGGCGGCTACGATGTCCTCAGCAGACTGCCGAGCCGGACCAACTGAAAAGGCTAATGATGAAGATGTGGTTTACCTGTACACTGTGGATTCTTCTTCACATGGAACAGTAGTGGAGGAAATCAATCTCGATGATGAATCAGAAGTAATCTTTCATTTTTTAAATTTCGGTTGTTATAGATAAATTCTGTGGCTTTGGGTACAGCTTCGATATCGAAACTTATCGGTGTTGTATTTCCCTAAATACTCTTTTGGTTATTTTTTTAGCCGAAAAGTAATATTATATGACAATGATCAGCCTTTGTTTACCTTTTATTCAGATGTAAAATTTTAATTTTACTATTTTATTTATGGCTTGTAATTTAGTATATTTGATATTTATTATTTTTTTTTAGGAATTTGCCATTTTATATTTCATTAATTCAAAAGGAAAAAAAAAACAGGAAATAAATATTAATTGTAATTCTAGTGAATCAAAATCTATAGTAAATAGTATATAACAGAGATATGCATGCCTGATTAATAAAAATATGTTAATTTCCAAATTAATTTTATTGCCAATCCATTTAGAATCACCCCACACCATTATAGAACTATCACCAGCCTGCACAGTGCCTTCCTGACACTTGGGTCCATGGCTTCGTGAATTATCGTACACTGCCGTCAGCTCTTACCAGCCGGAATCCTGACGCATCCGACTAAGCTACAGTTTTCTAATCATCTAAGGTCCAACGGATATGATCACGAGCCCAGGAAAGGCGCTGCAAGCGATGTCGTGCATTTAGTAATGGCACTCCAGTCGGTCTTCTGCTGCCATAGCCCATTAAAACCAGATTTCTTTGCACAGTCCTAACGAACGCTTCCGTCTTAACGACCCACATTCATTTTTGCGGTCATTTCACGCAGCGTTACTTGTCTGTTGCAGCTGACAATTCTTCAGATGCATGGATGATTCCGATCATTCAATGCACGCGGCTGCCCGCTGCGTTGTCCCTAATTGGTGGTTATCCCTGATATTAGATATTCAGGACATACTCTTCACACTGTGGATCTCTGAATATTCAGTTGGCTAAATATTTCCGAAATTTAATGTCCCATTCGTCTTGCACCAACTACTATTCCGCGTTCAAATTATGTTAATTCTCGTCGTGCAGCCATGATCTCTTCAAACACCTTATTTTTTTCTCAGTTTGAAAACATTTTTAGCCATTTCTGGCTACTTTGATTTGAGCCACTTTTTCTCCGGCAGAGTTGGCAATAGTGATAGGGTCAGGTATTAGCGCCAAATCGGCGAAAGTGTGAAACTTTGCACGTACGCAAAATCCCATAGGAGAAACTGGTTTTCGGACAGCCTGTACTTGGTATCTGAGAGAACCATGTTACGTGTTATCCCTGCAGTCCACCAAGACGTGCGATTTTTCGCCTAGATAAATGGAGGATGCATGAAATCATTGATGGTTCAGAATATGATTGGCAACACTGTGCCAGAACATTTGATGGAAAAATAGTTTCGCGGGAATGACCACAAGGATAATGCGCAAGTACCGATCGGGTATTCAAATATATGGAAAAATCTTGGGAGTTTGATCCAACGGATTTGCTTCAGGATCAATAATTAAAATGTATGGATCCAGAGTATGTAAATGTAAATGCAATGCAGCCAGAGTTTGATCCAGTGGGTCCTCATCTTTATATGAATTCGGCGTGGTACAACTGATGTTAGTGATGGTCAATCTTCCTATGTTTTTTATTTCTCAATTTGGGATAGTACCAAAATCGTTCAGTTTTCTGTGTGTTTACACCGGTGACGATATTGACAAAGTAGTACTTGTTGTGATTGATCTTGCAATGCTATAGACTACCCTCTTCTTATATTTTAGTAGTGTAGCAACCCTTCCTTATAATCGGAGTGAATTAGGTGTCAAATATTTGGCTACTTTTTACTTGCGTCCAGCTCACCCAGAAATACAGGGGAGGATATCGAAGCTGTTCCAGCCCGTAGACATATGAATACAAGGAGACGGTATTAGCTATCTTCAGAAATGTACAAAAATAAGTAACTGAGTTGTTCTAAGTATGACGGAACATTCAGTTGGTTTCTCTTTAAATAACAGTTAACAATGCAATATTTTACGGATTAAGTAAGGATGCACAATTATATGATGCAGTAGTTTTAAATACAAAATCTCAACATTCCACAGTTAAAAGTTTACAGTTATGCCAAATAAGTAATTATTCTTGGCGCTAACTTCGACGACATTACTTCTTTAAAACTGAACTATTACCATTGAATAACACTCATATTGTAATATAGTCTAAGCAATCTGGCGACTCGGTTACTGTCTGGACTTCACTATCAGATATCTAATGCCGTCTCTTTGTATTCATTTTTCAATGTTCCTGTTTTTTAATGTAAAAAAAGGTTGGATAGTAATGGAGCATCCTGCTTCGAGCGATTTCAAAAATCGTCTGTTTAGTACATTGTCCTGTTTGATTTCTAGGGGCTTCAACGCTCTCAAACTCCTTACGGGAAAACTCGTACAAAATTGCAATGAATTATGGTTGACGTTTAAACGGTTCTCCATATACTGTTATAGTACATATTGTTATTATACATTATCCTATGTAGAAATGGCGGCCAGACCATGGTACAGTGGTTATACCACTGAGAATCGTAAACGGCCGAAGTGTGAAGTTCCCGGGTTCGGGTCCTATCGCGTTGCTGTCGATCTAATGGTCTGGACTTGATTGACGGATGGTCTGGTAGGATTTCTCCACATGTAACGTGAATATACGTTAGAACCCCTTAGGAAGTCCTCCTACAAAGGCAATTATAGTTGGTGTGGTAATGTTCTTAAGTGGAATTTTGAAATAATTAAAATTTGATGAATGCTAAGGCCGAAGATGATCGTAAGGTGGAATTGTGCCACGAATAACCTACCTGGCAAGCACTCCTAGAATTACGCTGAAAAAAAGAAAACAATGGAATACATCTAAACACTGAAATAATCTAAAAGCTATATGAACCGCAAATAAAATCTATTTATTCTTAGACATTCCAATAACATTAATCAAAATGCAATATCGAAATAAGTTTAGTATAACAAAGTATCTGGGGAGATGTGGTTTTGGAGGATAATGTATACCTACGATAGGTTCGAAACACAAGAAGCAAATAAATATTGTATATATTCACCATTATGATGAGGTAGCCATCTTTTCGCAGAGCACGATCAGCTTATAGTTAGCACTCAGTCCCTAAGTCTGGATTCACAAGCTTTTCTTTCTCCATTGCGTGCATTGTTGGGACCGCTTTTTCCTTTAGGTCATCACCAAGCAACACTCCTTTTGCATTCTCTCTCGACACACATTTTTTACACAACTCCTTCGCCACACTGCTTCGACGCACTCTTGTTTTCTCTCTTACCTGCACCCCTGCTTTTTTTTCTTCTCACGGGGCTGTTTCTTTTTACCCCCTCTTACTTCATTGGCTGGGGTTTTTGATTTGCTGGCATCGGGGAATTAATGACGCCCTTCGCCGAATCACGGTGGTATAGGTGGGGCACTGGGGTAATATACCCCTCCAAATTTGCATATCATTTTCGGGACTGCCATAAATATTTTAACGTTGAGAGTTCATTGTGCTTATAGTGTCCAAAATGTCGATTGCCTGGCGCCTCTTGCAATTTATTGTCCAACTGTGTGGCCTTCCCATGGGAACAGCATCAAAATTATCTTTAAAAAAATATTCTCGCGACTGCTCCTTTCACTCCACCACACTTGGCAGATCGCCCTAGTGTAGCGTTACCATAATAACACAAACCTTGGCAGAATAGCATACTTAGCAAAACGAAATATTTAATCTAGCCGTAGTGCCCGATATACAAGCGATGTGTTAGATTTTACGCTAATCATCGCTGATTGTGTTACCACAAGTTTACCCACTTGTTTTAAGCAATTTGGCTTGATTATTAATTTGATTAAAATTAATTATGTGTTATTTTTTGCTTATTTTTAGCAGGTTTCGTTCAGTTTCGTTTGGTTTGTGGTTGAGGGAAAGCTACACAAGGCTGATTGCCATTGCGAAATAGCTTATATGGAAGACTTTACTGGATTATATGGCGTATTCATTACATCTGGATAAATCAGTCAAAAGCTCGTGACCGTTAGATCGATCGTCTCGCGTTAGGTCCGAACTACAGACCTTCACATATCAGCCAACAAAAATGCTCAGCACTATCCACTCAGCCACTGGCCGGCTTTTAAGACTTCGAAAAGGAGAATATGTAATTTTTTTTTTTTTAATGGTCCTCATTTTGGATGGGTTTTTTTTATGGTCTGACGCTATGCTCTTTTCCCGCAATTTCTGAATGCTTATATGTTTGTAAATCCGTTGGTAGCTTCAAAAGAAGAGTCTACTTGAATATTTTTAAAGAGTTTTACTCAATTTCAGTTATTATATTTATGTTGGGCCTGATGAACTTCAAATGCATTTCGTTTAATTTCAAACAACCCTCACGCCATCGCAGCCAGAAAGTGGAAAAGACACTGTTATCCAGTCCACTGATTTAGCCGTTAAGATGTCGCGGAAACGGAAAGGAATTCCTAGTAAGCAATTTTTTCTCAAAATTAAATTATATATAAATCTATACATATACACGGGGTGGTTATAAAATAACATGAAGTGTTCAGAGCCCTTTTCACTAATGTATTCAGCCAATAAAACCAGTATAGCACTTTCATGCACTAGGTGTAAGGCAGGGTAGTCAAATTTGTTGTACTATCCGCTGAAGTAGCACAATTTTCTAATCGTCCAACAATGGGTAGTTAGGCAATTTATGAAGTTCGAAAACATGTGTACTTTATAAAATTTAGAATAACTTACACCTACCATGAAAGCTAAACATCTATGATGGCTATTGCTTCATAGGTTGTGATTTTAAAAAATAAATAAGCCTTCATGACCAATATTTTCTAATTTCTCAGCTTCCTTCATTGCAAACACTCGACGACATAGATGTGGCTCAGCGACAAAGATTGACTGTGTGGCCAAGCGTTTTTGAGTGTGCAACGATGGGCAATCTTTGTATGGGAATGGAATGGTCTGAAGAAGAATTCCTCTTTACAATGGAATGAGGGGACAGTTTGAAGAATGGCACAAGCCCAAATTAAAATCTTAGAAATTCTTTTTCAATCAATGCGTCCGGTATTGGATCTAGAGCAGTTTCAAAGTGGTGGAATTGGTGAGAAACAAGAGATCATTTTTCAAAACTGTAACTTCCTTTTTCTTTCTTTCTCTGGTTAATTTTTAATCCTGAACCTATTGTGACAAGTTACTACTCCCCCCAGAAATCCAGAAATGTACCTGAAAGGACTCTATGCGGTTTCCCACGATGCGGAAAGCACATTTGACCAGTGCACATTCCAAGAGCAAAGGGGGTCCTTTGATTTTGCCGACCGACCCCACACGACGATTGCGAACGCACAGGGGGCTTGGAGAAAGATCCTAGGCGAGGTCCTTTGATTTTGCCGACCGACCCCACACGAAGCGTGGAAACCCGAGGTGGGGTTCTGGAAGAGAGCCTCGGAGTTGGTTTGGAGACTGTTCGAGGAGGTCGCACAGAAAACTGCTCTCAGAGGGAAAGGAGTTTCCCGAATTCCAGTCAGCGGAAGTTGCTTGCTTGTATTTAAGTATGTAGAATGCAGTTAGAGTTTGTACATAAATGTGTATTTAATAATCAACCGTTAAAAACCTCAACTCCTGGCTCGAGTCTCGTCAATTTTAGTATATGTGTCTTGTTTTAGCACTTGTGGCGAGTCCAAAACGCCACAGCTAAATAGACTAACATTATTTCTGGTGGCAGCGGTTAGGATGTTGTTTTTTCTTCATAAACCATCGAACAGATAACTCGAGACATATTTTCGTGAAGTGAGAAATGATAATTTAGATCTGTGACTTAAACGTGGTAAAACGGACTTAGAACACTCAACTTGTGCTTACGGAACTGTGAATGGTTCGTGAAGTGAGAAACGATAATTGAGATCTGTGACTTAAACGTGGTAAAACAGACTTAGAACACTCAACTTGTGCTTACGGAACTGTGAATAGTTCCGGGAAACATTAACGGAGTCCTGCGGGATAGAGATTTGTGAAATTCTTCCTGTGGTTTCTTCAGTGGATGGTCCCTGATGTACTCGGAGAGAACGTCGACCAAAGGGGTAAATCTATTTTGAGATTTTTTTTTCCGAGAGGCACAATGTTTATGAGCATTTTAAAGGATCAAAAAGAGTTAGAAAATTTGTTTCTTATGTGTGTAGGAATTGTAAATTTGAATTCATGTTTTAATTGTTCTCAAGGTAAAATTCTTAGCTTTTATTTGTTTCTTTATTTTGTAGTAGTTTTATGATAAAGTGTAAATCTAGTGTTGTAATAAACTAAGTGTATGTAGTGATAGGGCCACTCAGTTTTAGAATCCAGTGTAAGATTAATTCTTGTCAGTTGAAGGGAAATACGTATTTCGGGCACTGTGTTAACTGAATTAAGGGGTTTTCTGAAAAGTGTATTATTTTGGTTACTATTACTACTTCTTTTTTTTTGGCATAATATTTTCTTGAGAATGGCGTTTATGAAAAAACAAAGAAAGCACATTCTGCTACTCTTAGCAGCAGAATTTGAAGTGGAGGTACTCGACTCGAGATATTGTGAAAAACATTATTCGGGCTATAGAAGGATCTCCGGATTATGACGAGGATACGGCTAAAGCCTTTTTAGAGCGAATTTTAGAGGAGCAAGAAAGCATAGCTAAGCAGGCAGAGCAAGCGCGGCTAGATAAATTAGCAGAGCAGGAGAGAATGGATAAAGCCACAAAGCGCGCATATGAACTTGAAAAACTGAAAATTTCTAATTCAGCTGAGAGCGCGAGTTTAAGCTCAATAAGCACGGTGATTAGCGAGGAAACTACGAGGCGCGTCAGTTTGAAAGATTTAGTCCCCAAATTCGATCCCAAGGTGTTGGACATCGCCCTATTTTTTTATGATTTTTGAGCGTCAGGCGGGTAAAGAAAAAGTACCCGAAAATATGTGGGTATCCCAATTGATTCCCCTATTACCTGCGGATGTCGCGGAAATTATTGTGAAGGAGCCGGCGGAGGTTAGCGACGACATTTCTCACATCAAAAAATTGTTGCTAAAAAGATTCAGACTTAGCTCCGTAGCCCTTGAGACGAAATTCGAAGAGCACGGAAGAAAGGTCGGGGCTTTGTGGTCAGATCTTGTATAACGAATTAATAGGGTATTTGAATAGCTGGTTAGAATAGGCCGGGGTAACGGATTTTGACGCATTAAAAGAATTAATGTTGTTAGAAAAACTAAAAAAGAGAGCCCCAGTAGAGGCCGGAGAGCAGTATTTAGATCAGTGCGAGGAGTTTATGAAAGCGTCCGTTTTGGCTGATAAACTTGACCATTTTGAGATTGTACGGCAGAACTATAGAAAGAAAGACGAAAGAACATGGGAAAGAAAGGGCAAGTTCGGTAAGGAAAAGAGGGACTCAAGAGTCGGGGAAGAAAGGACTTATAGACAGAGAGTTTCGGAAAAGTGAAACTAGTGTACCAGAGAATAAGTGTTTGGACAAAAGAAAACCGGTGGACTGTTTTCATTGTTCTGAAGAAGGTCATATCTAGGCCAGTGTGTCCCCAGTTAGCAAAAAAGCGAAGTGAAGTTATCAATAACCTTAATGTATTGAGCGAGTGTTTTACGCCGGTTACGAGCAAGGTTAAGGTAAATGGTATAGAACGGGACTGCTTACGTGATAGCGGGAGTGGAATCGATGTGTGTGCTAAAAGTTGGTTAAGTCGGAGGACTTTACGGGAGAAGTGGTCTGGGTCAGACAACCTGTAGACAGGGAGTGCAGGTGTTTGCCTCTAGCAAGGGTTGCTCTAGAGGGCGAGTTTGGCAAAGTCATAACTGAAGTCGCGGTAAAAACTGATGATTTGGATCAAGGGTTATTATTTATTAGGTAATAAAACCGCTCAACTATTAGTTAACAATGGCAATAAGTCAAATCTCATAACCGCAATCACGAGAAGCAAGGCGAAACGGGAAAGTCTTAAGAGAAGAAAGGAGCTTAGTCCCGAGGGAGCGGATCCCTCTTCGGTGACAGGCGTTACCTTCAGGAATCGATGGACAAGAGCGTGAAATCCCCCCCCCCACACACACAGAGCCTAACCAAGAAAGCAGTCTAGCTATTGTGTCTTCTCCTGATTTTGGAGTAGAGCAAAGAAGTTGCGAAGTTTTTAATCCTGTAGTGGATCAAGCCCAGAAGGGTGCAGAATTGAAAGTTTTGACAGGAAAACTTGTGGGGGTGATAGATGTAAAGTGGGGGAGAGGCCAAATTTCGGCTTCGCGGAGAGCTAGGTCACGAAGACATAGCAGGTCTTTTGGGATTTACTAAAACCAAGGATAGGTTGCGTCAATTTTTCGAGCCACAATGTTATCCTGAAATTGAATTATATTCAAGGTCTTGTTTGGAATATCAGAAGTTCGATAAAAATGACGACCGGGAAAAAATCCAAATGAAATTAGTTCCTAGTATTTCAGAGATTTTCTGTAAAACTGACATTGAGCGATTCAGCTGCGAAGATTAACTCTTTTGTTCAGAAAATTTCGAAGTTTATAGGTTTAGAGACAGTGGAGGACGGGGAGCATAATTTACCTCTGTCTTTATTTGCGCTTCGAACGGTGACGCACGAGAGCACAGGGTTTAGTCCTGCGGAATTGGTCCACGGAAGGAATTTGCGCACCCCACAGACTCTGATATTTAAAAATTGGCTAGAGCCGGATGATTCAGACCCAAATGTTGTAGACTATATTTTGAGCCTGACAAGTAGGTTGAAAAAATGGCAGGAGTTGACGGAAGAACAAATGACTGAAAAGCACGGAAAAAGAAAATTGTGATATGACAAGAATGCTGTGTCAAGGGTGTTTAAGGTGGGCGATCAGGTGTTGGCCACGTCAAAACAATACAAAAGGGCCATAAATTGGATAGGGCCAGGAACGGTGACTAGCAAGATTTCGGACACTAATTACCTCATAGACCTGCCAGAGGAAAGAGATAAATCTACGATTCATCATCTAAACCTTACGGAACCCTATTATAATTGAACCGATTGCGTTAATTTTATAATGAATGAGAACTGTGAGGAGGAGGTGGAGCTAGAAGCCGAAATTCCATACCCTTTACCTAACCCCATTCAATTTGATCTCCGAGAGATATTTAAAGAAGGCGCGCTTGAGAAGCGGTTGACTGCGGAGCAAATAGAGATTTTTGGGCGTACGTTGCAGGGTCACAGAAAAGTGTTCTCAGATCCGGGAATCACGCCACTGATCGAGAGGGATGTAGAGATAACGCATTCCGAGCCGATGAGAGCGAAACCTTATCGCATATCACCGACGCAAACCGAAATATCGAGGGAGAAAGTTAATAGACTTTAATAGAGATAGTTAATAGAGAAGGAAAGGCGCCAAGCGGTACGCTGCTTTTGCAACCCCTTTTGGAAATTTTATCCGTAAGAGAATGAATTTGAATTATTGTTATATAATTATTTCGGATCCAGAAAAAAGAAGAAACGTGTGATTATTAGAACTTCCATTGAAAGACTTTAAGTGTTAGTTCATGAAAACGCAGAGTTTTAAGTCTTTCATAAATCAAGAAATCTAGGAGATGTGTCCCACCAGGGAAAAAAAACTCTGGTTGCAAAGTTTCAGTTTAGTTTACAGAATAGTTTGTGTGTGTGTGTGTGTGTGTTTTTACTAGAAGAATTGTAAATATTAGATCATAGTATTTGAATTTGGGAAGGCACCCTGGATTTTAACACTGAGTGCTGTTTCAGGTTTAAAACCTGAAAGAAAGTTTTTTTTTGTGTGTATATAGTGAATTAAGATGTAAGCTTTGTCCGCCTTGCTAAAAGGCGTTTTCTTTTTTTATTCGTACGTGCCTCTCGGGGAATTGTTTTTGCCAAATTGGATTTGCGGATGGTTTTGCGGATTTGGTTTTGCCAAAAGGTTTCCTCTTCATCGTGGAAACTTTTGTCTTCATGGGGGAGGGAGTTGTGACAAGTTACTACTCCCCCCCAGAAATGTACCTGAAAGGACTCGATGCGGTTTCCCACGATGCGGAAAGCACACTTGACCAGTGCACATTCAAAGAGCAAAGAGGGTCCTTTGATTTTGCCGACCGACCCCACACGACGATTGCGAACGCACAGGGGGCTTGGAGAAAGATCCTAGGCGAGGTCCGTTGATTTTGCCGACCGACCCCACACGAAGCGTGGAAACCCGAGGTGGGGTTCTGGAAGAGAGCCTCGGAGTTGGTTTGGAGACTGTACGAGGAGGTCGCACAGAAAACTGCTCTCAGAGGGAAAGGAGTTTCCCGAATTCCAGTCAGCGGAAGTTGCTTGCTTGTATTTAAGTATGCAGAATGCAGTTAGAGTTTGTACATAAATGTGTATTTAATAATCAACCGTTAAAAAACCTCAACTCCTGTCTCGAGTCTCGTCAATTTTAGTATATGTGTCTTGTTTTAGCACTTGTTGCGAGTCCAAAACGCCACACTATGTTGAAGCTGTTCAATGTCATCACTGAAAGAATTGCAACGGAGAACGCTCCTCTTCAGTGTTGGAATTCAGTTTGAGTCGGAGTAAGTCTTCTAATGATCCAAGTCTTCTAAAGATAGTGGATACAACTCCCTAAAGATTCTAGAGATTTGTAAGTTTGGCCAGGAGTTTGAGGTGATGAAACGTTCTCCCCACATTAATACTGAAGGGGAATCTCTGCGCGAGGAGGGCGTATTGGTTTGTAGGCGACTCCGTCTTTACTACGATTGGAGAGATTGGGTTGCTCAATAGGACCAGCGCAAATGACTGCTGGAATTTTTTTTCCTAACTGTAGCATGATTTACATGTCCTACAGTTTTTACTCATTCTGTGTTTTCCATTGTATTTTCAGCGAGCAAGCAGTCCAGCAAAAGAGCTAAGAAGTGTCACGAGGTTAAGTGCTCCTCATGCGGCGTTAAGTACGGAGAAATAACTGGTAAATGCTTGTACATCACTAGATGCGGACACTTGCTGTGCCTTCTTTGCGTGGAAGATAAATTAAAATCCTGCAAAGTCTGTGGAGAAAGAGTCACCAGCTATTGCAAAGTTTACATATGACCCGAGTGTCAAAATAGCAGGAATCCCAAAATTTAAAGTTATGATTTTAATTATCGAAATTTAATTTGATTTTAAAAATTTTTAAATGCATGGCTTTTTAATAAATGATTTTCTGGATCAAATGAATGTTTATTTTTAACGGTAAAGTATGCAGTACAAAACACTTAAACCGCTTTTACCACTTGTAATGTGTCGCATTAATATCTGCATGCGAACCTAACAAAAAGACTATCCTAACATTACTGTTAGCTTCGATCAGGGTAATGAAAAAGTATTAAATCTTTGAGCGTATCTTTCTGTTACTCTGCTGACAGTATCCCACGAGTAAAATAAGACACTTTGTGCACAACCTGTAGGCATGAAACAGAGATGGATGGCAGCACATGAATCACTTGAAAATCAAAAAACCCCTTTTTCCTTACCACCCATTTTTTCCATCATTCCCCTACTTAATTTCATCTCGTAAGATTCTAGGTATGATACAAGAATGAAGACAGTCCAGAAATAAAAAATTCCATCATTGAAGACTTAAATAACCTAATAGCACAATAGAGGATGGTCACACTAGAGTGGATAGGATTGCCGCAGACGGTCACTATGATCACAGAATATTAAAAACTAGCAGCGATTTGACTGCTAACTGACGTGACTTTGTGTGGTCATTGTGACACATTGTAAGTAGTCACCAAGTGACGTGGCTATGAAGTCACAATGTGACTGCTGATTCTTGCGACTCTAAAGAGATGTCACATAGATATTGTGAACATAGATTTTCACAAGGTTTGGGTACTTCAATCGAAAGGGATACTTGTGTGAAGAAAGTACTATTTTACTTCAATGGCGATAGGTTTTCAACAGCAGAAATTATTCATTTGTGCACATACATACAAATATAAATCATTTACATCAAGAATTATACATCAAATCACATACATACATCAATTTTTATAGCCCAGTAAATCTTATCTTAAGTAAATTTTGTTTTCTTCAGTACATTCCAAAACACAGGATTTGAGTTTGAAATGCTAAAAATATTTGCACTTTGCGTTTGTAAAAGCCTTTAAAATATACATGTAAAAAAATACATCATTTTTTATTGACAAAGATTTTTAAAAATAAAATGATTTTTGAAGTTTATATCGAAGTAATGTGTTATTTTAAACTGTTGTTATCATAAAAATGGTATTTTCATAGAAATTTTCTATGCTAAAGTCTCACTAGCACATTTAATGAATTTTTTAGAACTGCTTATTAGTTTTATTTTTTCTATCCATATAAATTGCATGTCCTTGAATATATTGAAAATGAAAATGCTAAGGATAAAAAGGAACATTTTATTTATCTTAAAAATACAATAAACTTTCAGCATTCACCGATTGCTCATTAAATCGTCGTCAAAATTACAGCAGAGTTCGAGTTTCTCGTTTATAAAATTTGAAATTTTGCAAGCATATTCATTAAATTCCCTAGATCATTAAATTAAAGTAATGCATTCAATTCGATTTTAAAAGAAATAATATCGTTCTGCGTTCATTACTATTCCCTCCATTCTTAGTGAATTGTTTTCCTTTCTATCAAGATTCAAGCAAAATAAGGTACTTTATAATTAAAAAGAAAACCAATAAAATACATTTTTTATTACACTAATTTATGTTTATAGTTGCAATATTTCGTGCGTGCTTTCCTCTTATTTAAAATAGTAAAATAGCATTAGAACGAAAAATCAAATTAGTACAGAAAATATTTTCTTCTGAGTGAGTTCTGTTTACAATCGACATTCTTTCGATCCAGTGGTAGAATTTTTTCTCCGCTCTTTCATGTGTAAAAAGTTCTGCTTGAAAATATTTCTTTTTACATCTACTTATGAAACCAATTTGTTACTATGATTTTATCTCCAAGTTAAGAGTAATTTTCTATAATTCTAGTACAGTAGTATGAATGATAGAACCAATGAGCTGCTGTATTTTAATGCGTTTATTCTTTATTTTCCACGTTCCGTGCAACTGACTTTTATATTTTAGTCTTCCAACGGGAGGTTTATGTTTATTCGAAATTTTTATGCGATAAGAAAATGTAAGTATTTTCTTTTTTCTGTTTATTCGTCAAAGCACAGTTGAGGAGCGGAGGCCACAGGCTGTGTGAAAACACCCATCTCATATCGTCAGTCTTTAAAATAGTAAGACTCTTTAAAATAAATCGCAGTGTTCTTCTGTTAACCTG
>JAWZYV010001303.1:0-19032 GCA_038373885.1 Cheiracanthium punctorium | reverse complement strand
ACTATATTAATTAAAATTTAAGGTGATGAGACCTTCAAAAAATGTTTCAGTATTTTTTTTAATCACTTGATAAAAAAAAATTATTAATGATTATAAACCAAAAATTATTTTTTATTAATTAAAGAAAAATAAAATAAAATAAAAGTAATTACTAATAAAAATGTAAGACATATTTTTGGCTTTATTGGCATGTATGTCAATGATACATATATCTGTGCTTTCGTTGCGTAACTTTGCAAAATATTCTATAGTCATTTTTGTTGTTATCAGAGTTATATTTTGTTTTTATGTTGATTATTCAGATTCATTATTTGTTATTGTTTGCTTTGTAATAAAATGTTTCATATTTTTCATCGAATTTCCTATGTAAAAAGATTTACTTGCAAAAAAACATTGCTGACTTTTGTACATTTTTTTCTACTCAAACTTTTACTTGCATATTTTATTTATGCGTTCACATTTGAATATCATGCACATTGCTTTCTTCTTGTGTTGGTACCACCATTTCCACTAGGCACCAGTGTATCATTAACAAGCGACTTATTAAATAAAATAGTATAATCATTACTGCGTTATACTAGTAATGATTATATTATTATTATAATGATTATACATGAGTTATACTAGTCACAGTATTAATATTCCTGTTTTAATAATTCATTACTACGTTAAAGATGTATAAAAATGAAGTAGATCTATTTTTAATTTATAACCTCTCGTTTTCTTCTGTCTTAAAAGTTATTTTTTTTAAAACATTCATGCTCTCTATATGGCAACGATTTTATTGTTAAACGTTTGCTATAAGTAAAGGTAAAAACCACGAACGTAAAAAACATTCACTGTATTTACATTTTATAAGGTATAAAAAAGATTTCATTATGACGGTTTTTTTTTGGGGGGGGGGGGATTGCTTACAGTTTCTAATGTTTTTAGTGAGAATTTGTACTTAATTATCTGTCTTAAGTCCAAATTTTAGTTAGATATTGTATCTACAAGTTTAGAATATACTTTCACTCATAATAAAAAAATAATAAATTATTTAACAATTCGATATTTTACTTACAATTTTACATTTCCATACTTTATCTAACAAATTTAAGTAATCTGTCTGTAGAAAAAGTGTTAATCAAAAATATTCTCAGTTTTCTTATATGAGAACTATGCAAAATACTTTGTGTTTGTCAGCAATTATTTTGTTACTTAAAATATTTAAGAACGTTTCCTGATGAAAGTTATGTAAAATTTGTAGCTTAGTGAGTTTCTCTACAGTAATAATTATACATTTTTTTTTTTTACATTGAAATGCTTTGTTAATAATTTCTTCTAAAATATTACTTTACGTGGAATCAATATGATCATATCAGTATTTCAAAACAGTATTGTGTATACAAACTCTACTCCTGCATTTTTAAAATGGGACCATCTGATATTTAAATTATTTTTAACTAAATATTTGTATTGTATTAAAAAATAAAGAAACCACAGGTGCTTTTTACATAAAATTTTATTTTATAATGATAACATCAGTATTAAATTCTACATAGTCTTGCCACGAAGATTTTTACGCAGTATTAAATGTATTTTCAGATCAGAAAAAGTAATTTGTTATATTTTTTAGCTGTTCCAAAATGAGCTTTTGATAAATTATGAGCTTGTTGTGGTAAAAGAAATGTAAATAATGATTCATGCAACTTTTATGTGCTTAGAATATCTCTTAAAGAAATATTGCTATATTATACTACAATGAAACATTTTATTGATATTTTGAAAAATAAATATATCTCTGAAAAAAAAATATTAGTGTTGACAACGTGTATATTTTAACGAAGTTTTAAGAGGTTTGCTACTATGGAAAATATATCACAGTATTATTTGCTTACAGTCTTTTTACTAAGGATATTTTTAATGCAATGCTAATATACTAGTTATGTGTTTCAGGTTATTTAGAAATAGATGTCGTGCTGACTAGAGCATATTTATAGTTACTAGTCATGTTCAATTTTTATAAAACGCATATAAACTGTCCAACAAAAGTATGAAAAATACACTTTTTATGAAGTAGGAATCTTCTATTAATTAAATGTAAATAAATAAAATTTTCTGTAATTTTTTAAATATTTGGTTTCTCGAAAGTTATATTTTATTTTTTTGTAAATGTATAGAAGATATCTCTTATAATAATATTGAGACAATATTTTTTAAAATCATGATATATATATTAAGTTTTAAAATCACAGTTTGAAGGCTGCATATTTGTTAACTTAGTTCAAAAATAAAAATGATCATAACATTTTAACAGTCAGGTGTAATGAGAAAATTCATTTTAGGTTCTCATAAAACTCAATACACTACGAGAGTTTTATTTTTTGTCAATAACTTTAATATCGTATTCTTTATTTTAAGTTCATTTTTCCTACTATTTTAATAATAATTTTCTCAAAATAAAATACTTCATCACAATGAATAATAAATGTTTAAATCAAATTCAAAAGAAGAATACTTTATAAAATTTCAGTTTTCTCAACTATCAAACTATTGATTTCTCAAACTTTGTCAGACGATCAAAAATATTTTTCTTATATGACGATTACGTAAACGAACTTCTTAATGCTGCAATAATTTTTTTCGAGGTGAAAACTAGTTCTGAACAGAAGATTACATTTTGAACACATTATTGTACCTTTGAAAAATGTATAAAGGGCTTTAAAAGCTACAATGCTTCAACTTATACGTCCTATTAAAATATGTTCACATTTCGAATAGATGTTTCACAAACTTTATGAAATTGTATGTTAAATTTATCAATGTATAAAATGTTGTTGTATATATGTGTTTAAAAAACGTATTCACATAGCTGTTAAAATCCTTGGCTTTAAATGGTGTAAACATATATAGTACTTAAAAAACACGCATTAAAAAGATTTTCCTCAATTCTAACTTTTCGAATAGTCCACTGTAATTGATTTAGTAAATTCATAAAATTGACGCTATAGTCGAATGTAGAGAGTGCTGAACCCCGGCTTCACATACATTTTGAAAGATCATAAAATAATTTTAAATACTAATTAATCAATTTAATTTTTGTAAGTAATCAAAATGTCAATTAATTGACATTACAGTGAACTGGAGCTTTTTAGAGGCCGATTTAAATGCACAATATTTTAACTAATTCTAATTTTTATAAAAGCTCATTCTAATAATTTTAAAATATATATAAGAATGATATTGTGATCAAGTGAAACCTAGATGTATAATAAATTTTTTATAATTTTAAAGCCAAAGGATTTCGCACAGACATGTGTACAACAAAACACTTCAAAGTGCGCATCTCTTCTCATTTGATGTTTGCACTTGAATCTGCGTAGCCCTTCACCGAGTCAGCTAAATGTAATTAGCTTATTCAAAATTATTTTAAAAATCAGAGTACTTGCATAGTTGCAGTCTCTCATGATGAGTAAAATCTAGTCAAAAGAGAAAAAAAATGTCATGACGAGGGAAATTATATTCGTAAAGAGCACATATTCAAATTTTTACACCCAAACTTGTTAATTTTGCAATTATTTAAAAATTGTTATATATCTTGTACGTAGATAATTATATGTCATTTATTATTAATTATGAATATTGTACAATCCGTATAAGAATGTCACAATAGAGCAATTTTTAGTTCAATTTACGACTATTTTTTATAGTGCTATAAAGTGATAACTTATTGATCGATTTGAAATAAAATGGCCTATAGATTTCCAAGAATTGTTTCTGCTTTCAAACATTTCACCATTTGTGCATATAAATTGTTCATATTCCACTGAATCCATTTTGTCGTTGTTACCATCATGTAATTTGAGTTTGATGTTCGCAATTTATGTAAAAGCAAAATAATGTTAATTTCACAGCACTTATTTAATGAAACTTTCCTAAATGTTTGTTGCTTATATATGTAGTGTAAATTATGAAAAATGTAAACAATGGAGTAATAAACATTTTATACAAAAGAAGTAAGGTGTTTCAATAAGGTGGGTCAATAGTTTCAGTAGTTTATTTATTTTTGGAACTTTTGCTTCTCAAATTACTAAGTAATTTGAGAAGCAAGAGCTTAATTAATTTGCTTAGTATATGGAATAAACTATTTAAATAGGCATTTTCTTCAATAGCGCACAATTTTTAAAATGCAATAAAGAAAATAAATTACCCTAACTATTTTGCATTGCCCAATTTGTAATGCTGAAGCTTACTAAATGTACCTTAAAAATATTAATATGCAGAAGAGAAAAAGTTTAACTTAGCGGTAAAATAATCAAATAAAGTAATAGACTTGATTTAAGAAAAGATTTTGAATGTTTACATAAGTAGCTGACGCGTATTCCTGAGCATGCAAAAAGGTTGACTTTCTACTAGATAAGGATAACAATATGAAAATGAATTATCAATAGATTTTCATCTGATCTGAAACAGCTATATCAGAATTATTTTTTTTTCAAAGTTTATCCACTTTATGCCCCATGGTTAAACGGGCTCACTATCAATTTTCTAATGAGTACTAAACAAAAAATTAAGTGATACAGAAATCGACTTCCATGAAACAGTTTGTTCCAAAGTGTCACCACCTGACATGCTATAACACTTTCTCTGTTATATAAAATTTGATGCAACCCACCTACCCCCCCCCCCTCTCGCACACACACACACACACACACCGGAAAAAAGTTAAAAGTAATGACAACATTTTTATAGTTAAAAGAATAATGTATACTTTCGTGACATAAATGTTTAAAGATTAAACATATAGCAGACAAAACGTTGCAATCGGAAAATGCTATTCTATTGGTAATATAAATGGTGTAAATAAACCATTAAAGATTTTTCTTCAACAATTTCTAAACAAATAACCACTTGTTTTAAATGGTAAACAACTGAAAAAGGCAATTTTAACTTGTTTTCCTGAAGATAAAACAAAGCTTTTTTTTTTTCCTTGGGAAAGTTTTATTAGTGAACAAATGCGTTGTACAGTTGCGGAAATAAAAAAGTCCCACTTGTACTTTTTTCGGCCGCCGATCGTCATACAGCAAAGTTACAGATACCAATCCCTTTCAATTGACGTACACTTTAATTTGCTATGCATAAAAATTGCATAAGGGGCCATCTAAATATTAAAATTCACACCTACTTTTTTTCCCCCAATTGCAACAACCCCTAGATTTCACTTCATATATCAAAATTTTAGCTCATTTTAACCTCGGATACAAATTTTCAATAAATTTGAACTGAAAATGGGTGAGTTATGAGCACCCAAAATCCCCCTCCCCATATGTTAAAATAATTTTTCATACTTTAATTCATATGTCACATAATATTGATAATAAGAAGCTGATTTTTATTCGTACTATTAGAACTAAACGACCCAAACTTAATTTAATGTTATCACGATTTTAAATAAAATATTAATATGAATTATGAATTATTAAATTAATATTAAAAAAATTATGAATAGAAACATAGTCAAATTTCGATGGAAATAGATGCAGAAAGTAATATTACATGGCTGTGCAAAATTTCAAATTTTTACGTTCGGTAGTTTAATTTATATTAAATAAAATATGTTATTTTCACGAGTTAAGGGACCACATATAAATTTATTAAGTGACAATTTTTTGAAAATTGCTTAAAATAGAAGTAAATTAAATTTCTTTTGTGCAAAAACACAGTAAAAGATAGCGGTATTAAAAAATATCGAATTTTGAAGCAAATAAATTAGAGGTTTTCACAGTTTGATGGTGATTCTATAAAGCATCTATTGTTGCGTCCGCTACCATATTCCCCAAATAAATTATTTTCCAGGTATAGAATTAGATGCAGTAGATGTATGTCTTCTAATACAACGTCCTATTTCTGAAAAACTAAAATCCTCAATATTCGAGGCATGAATTTGACATTTTTAAATATTGGAAACATTGGGTCTTTTGACTTCCCCATACTTTATCAAACATGCAAAAAAACATTCAAAATCACGTTTTTCTGTCCAAATTTTCATCTGAATATAAATTAAAACTGCGCCAAAAGTCTTATAAGTATATTGCACTTTGCAGACGATAATATTAAATGAAGAAAGTGAAATAACAAACACAGTGATAATATTGGGTCGGTAAAAAAGTAATTGCGTTTTTTACATGGAATTCAAACAAATAAATTGCCAATCATGAAACCATTCTTCAAGTTTGACCGTAGCTGAGTAAAATTCGTGTTTGTAGTCAGAAGAGCAGAGAGCGACCTCTCCCTCCTGCCAGTATTTCACCTGTCTAAGAGAACCATCATGGGAAATACTCAATAACAATTTCAAAATTAGAAAAATTTTCAAAATCGTGAGCAGTCGTTTTGCATTTTTCCTTTAAATCATGTGTACGAACCAAGGAACTTATGAACTCACGGGTCATTTGGAACACTGACTAAATATTCTAATTTCTACCCTTAATATCCTTACTACAAAAAACTTTAAGAGAGATGGAAAGGATATTTTCCTTGAAAATAAGGTTTATTTCTTTTAACTCTCTTGAGTGAAATGAATGAAAGGCGAAAAGTTCGGAACCTGCAAATAGCGTTTTTCAATTTGCAGAAAAATCCCTTAAAAACGAGCAAAAAATAATTCGCAATGTCTCCGGAAATTATCGTAGAAAATTGGTGAAAATTTATATTTAGGGTAATTTGAAGGTTTTCTTTCGTTTAATAAAGTCAAAATACAGTGTTGCCTTTGAGAAAAACGATGTTGATGCAGAATTAAATATGAAGACGGCTCCTTATGCAAATTAAATTAATAGCAAATTAAAGTATGCGTTATTTGCAAACGAATGGTATATATAATTTTCTTGTATGACGAAAGACGGCGAAATAAAGAGCAAGTGGGACATCTTTTTTTCCGCAGCTGTACATAATGCTCAATATTCGTTGTAAATATCTGACCAGGATTCGTTGTAAATATCTGACCAAGATCTGCACTGAAAGACCAGGTGCACATCTTGCTGGGTCAAATATGAAACGGTAACCAGGAAAAAAAACAAACTCATTTTAAGTTTTCATAAATATGCAAAATGAATTAACTGTTATTTTTTAAAAATAAAATATGCGCGTAAAATAAAATTATCTTTTCACAAATATTTAAAAAGATTTTAATAATATATTAAATAAAACATTTGGATATTAAATTTTCCAATATTTTAATTTGTCATGTTTTATACCATATGAAATTTAATATTTTGTTTAAAATCTAACTAATTAAGTATTATTTGTTTATATTAATTATAAAAGCAAAATATCTAATATTATTTCACGGTGTAAAATATTAATTTAACATAATTATTTGTTGCTTCTACCCTTTACAAATAAAAAAAGGAAAACAAAAATATTAACCTAAAAAAAATTACTATCAAAAGAATGTTAATTCATACTAAACTGTAAATAAACAGTCAGTGTGAACCTAAACATCCATTTTAAATTTAAAAAATAATTAAACAATAAAATTCAATTTAAAATAAAGCCATTAAAATAAAATCATAAAACACATCGTCATCATTAGCAGGTAGCTATTTTCAGAAATAAAAAGCCGGCTTTAGGATTACCGTCTCTTAACTTCAGATCCTCAAAGGGCAGGATTACCATAAAGGCTTCCTTTTTCACGGCAAGAAAAAGTCGCCAAAACAAAAGTGCACCAAAAGGATACTAAAGCTGCAGTAGCGGATCCAGAAATTATTTTTGGGAGGGGCTAAACTTTGAAAAAAGCTTATTTCACCCAAACAAAATGTACGATGAAGCAAAATTTTAGTATAAAGTAATGTAAAACATTTTGGGAGGGGCTAGGTTATAAAAAAAAGATCATTTTATCTACTTAAAGTGTATAATAAAGCAGAATGTTACCCTTTAGCAATCTTTTTGGGGGGCTGAAGCCCCCCTAGCCCCTCCCCTGGATCCACTACTGTAAAGCTGTACTATATTTTCAAATTTTTATTGATCATTGTTGCTTGAAATACCTGTAATAGGCAAAAAAGTACATTTTTACTGCACAAGGGGCGAAAAAAGCAAAGTTGAGTTATAATCACAATATTACAGAGCTCATGTTAACCAGTGATCAATCTAAGGTTTTTGCAGAAGAGTAGAAGTACTCCTTAACCTTTTTAGAAGGAGTATTTTCCTGTCCACAGGAATAATTAAAGCAACGGAAATTGCATTTAACACATCAATCATACATAATAACTGTTACACAATCTATGTACACTGTTAGTGTTAACTGTAAATTTCACTGTTTACATTAAAAGTTATTTTAGATTTCAGAGTTGACTGTAAATAAAAATCATTTTTAAGGGGAAATCTCGCCGAAATCATGGATCATATAACAGAATTTTATCTGGGTTCCAGAACATCGTTCTGGCTCACAAAAAAGGACCGGAACGTCATTCTGGTCCCACTAAACCCCTGGTAGTAACTCATAAACATGACTTAATAAAAACAGGTTTGACCTAAAGAAGCTTTCAGCTTAGCACCCATTTAAAGACAGGTTTTACATTTAATATTTTGTTGGGAGGACCAAACACAACCCCTTTGGCTTCGTCTCTTGAGATTTAAGTATAAACTTTAACATTAACATTCTTCTAGAAAAATTGAAACTGCAATTTCAAATCTTCAATATATACGGTGGCACACCTAGTAGTCAAAATGTTGTGTGTTAGAAATGCAGTGTCAATATAAAAGTAAATAAAAGAAAGGATGCTGGTTTTATGTTATAAGCTGGTGTGTGTTAGGGACATTTCTGAGCGGTTAATTAAAAAAAATAAAGGTAAGTGCTTTTTTTTTAACGAATCTTTGCGATGTTTAAGGTTTTTAATGTGAATTTTACATTGATATTTGATGTTTTTATGTTGTCATAAGTGTTATTTATGTGCTATTCTAATCATACTGACTTTATATGAGGTGTACAGCTAGGTTGTTTAATCCACTGATGTTTTTTGAGTTGAAAATGGGCCAGCATTTGCCCAGTTTACATTAGTTGTACAACTAGGTTGCTTAATCCACTGTAGTTTTTTTAGTTAAAAACAGTGCACTGTTTGCTCATTTTAAATTGCCTGTTACTGAATTTGCTGACGTTTTTTAGGTTAAATATGCATGGTGTATTTTGTTTTAATGTTTTTGTTAGTGGAATATATGTAAATTTTTAAAAAAATGTGTTAAAATACTTTGCTGATCGTGCAAAATGGTTGGCGACAGCCACCAAAAGCTCCAGTGACTGTCGCCGTGTTTACATCGGGTGCGCACCGGCTTGTATGATTTTACCGGAAAAAGTAATAGCTCAATGATCTAAGAAAACTAGTGCAAATAAAACGAAAAAAGAAGAAAACACATCTATATGCAATGCAGTACCATCTATTTATTGTTATTATTAGTTCTAATTATGAAAACATTGCCCAAATTTTCATTCTTATTTATCTACATAAAAATTATGTAACAGGCATACTTACTCGGCCATTTGTTTATGATATGTATACATAGTGTTCATATTTTTAGGCCTGATAAGATATTCATGCATTGTATAAATTTGTTTCTTTTACTATTTACTTTTTTTTTTGGGGGGGGGGGGATAATACCGTAAGCAGGGGCAGGTTGAGTTGGCGACCTTTTTTTTGTCGCGTCTAACCTTGGCGACTTTGCTTTCTCGCCAAACATAACATAAACATATGTAGTTATATAAGGAAAAATAAACCCCAAAACTACAATACACTTATCTAAACACCTTATTAAAACATTTGTAGACTTACTTAAATCCAATTACAAACAAAATGAACATAAACAAAGCACTACCTCTGGGCTATGGGTACGTTAAAAAAAAAATAATATAAAACGTTCAAAAGAGGCAAAATACTAAAATATGTTTCTGCAGAAAAATATACAACAAAATTTCCCTTAAAATGTTAAAATCACAGTTTAAAATTAATAGAAAAACACTCAAATAAACAGACTACCTCCCCCACCCCCCCCACCCTCCCAAGATTCATTCAATTTTAATATCTTCAAAACACACAAAATTTACACAGGGTTTCTACAGACCTGGAAAGTCAGGGATTTGGGAAAAAAAAGTCAGGGAAATTAGCAGAAATTAAAGAAAGGTCAGGGAAATGCAAGAAAAATTGAATTTTGCAGTAAAATCAAGGAAATATTTGCTGTTTGAACCTAAGTATAGAAATTGTTTTATTTTCATTTTCTCATTCAACCTTATAAATAATTTTAAAATGTTTTCTTTATGAGCATATCTTGTGCAGTTGAAATATGCTTAATTTTATCTTAAATTATTATCAAACATGGTTTTTGTTAGAATCCAGTAATGTCAAATAAGATTCTTGTATATATTAATTTTATTACTATTATTATTTGTAAAAAAAAAGGTGCAAAATATATAAAAAATTATTTAAAGGATGTAATGTTACAAATAGAAACAAAAAAACTCGGGAAAGCACGCTAGATAAAGTCAGGGAAGAGCGTGATAGATGTCAGGGAAAAGTCAGGGAAGCAAAAGCTGTGAAATCTGTAGAAACCCTGTTACATTACTAAAAACAGAATAAAATCAAAACTCACCACAAACAACCCCAAAATCTTTATACATTAATTCATATTAAACCTAAGTATTGTACCTGTTTTCTGCAAATCCGTGTAAGTAAACCCATATATCTAATAAAATTATCCACCTTTCTTAAAACACTAAAAATCTCCATCACGAATAATTATTCAGCAATTCACATAAAATTAAAATAACACAGGGGAATAATATGGTAAGCGGGTGTCGGTTGAGTTGGTGACTTTTTTTTGTCGCCAGCGGCTAACCTTGGTGACTTTTTTTTCGCGCCACACAAAACATAAACATACGTTGACACATAACTAACAAAATGAATATTTTAAATTAATAGTAATAATAATTAATAGTAATAATTTAAATAAAAATAACAGTTTTAAATTAGTAGAAAAACATCAAATAAACCCACTACCTCTCCCCCCCACACACACAACTTCCCACAAACAACTCAAAAATACATATATTAAATCATATTTAACGTGAATAGTGCACGTGATTTCAAGAAAAATATACTGCAAATATTTTCATAAAATGTTAAAAAACACTCTTTAACAGAAAACCACTAGAATAAACAGACTACATCCTCCCCCACGTGATTTTTGCAATTTAATACCGGCAAAACACACAACATTTACACTATTAATCAGAATAGAATCAAATCTGATCACAAACAACTCAAAAATCCTTATATATTTATTCATATTAAACCTAAAAATTGTACGGGAATTCTGTAAATCATGAGCAAACCCATATCTTATAAATAAAAATGAAATTCTGTTTGTTTGTTTGTTTGTTTATTTGTTTGTTTGTTTGTTTGTTTGTTTGTTTGTGGATTTGAGTTGTATACAAATCCACAAAAATGGACATATCAGCCTGAAATTTTGCACAGATATGTAAAATAATATAGAATAAATCATAGTCCACTTTAAAACTTTGAAAGTCCACCCGTTCCCGGAATTTAAGAGATTTTTTATGTTCTCCACGCAAAAAGCTTTCCGTAATTGTAACCCCTGTAGTGAAAAAAGTGTGAAATAAGGATCGTGGTTGCCATGTCTGGCGATTTTGCCGAATAAGATGTTTTAAATTCTCAAAGTAAAAATAAAAGAATAATAATGATTTTTTTTTTGTTAGTTTATATTCGTAAGGTTATTTTTTTTTAAATTATAATATCGTGTGCATGGGAAATCGGAGCAGGAATGAAATGTTTTATACGCAAAACAATAAGAATTGAAAATTTCCGAGGCTAATAGGTAATTTTTTTTAGTTTGGCGAAAAAATAAAATGGCTCAAATGCCGATTTTTAGAAAGTGAGTTCTAGCGGTTTGCACAGATTTCAGCTTGGCGCAATTTATTGAGAGCTTAAGGAAATAGATTTTTGAAAACAAGTGTAAAGGTTTTATTAGAATACAGCATTAAATTTTAATGATCCGTGAAGAAATAATGCAGTTGTTAAGGGATTTCAAGCGATCTATCTCCAGAATTCTCGCCAAATGAGTACATTGATTTAAGTTGGGGGAATTCCGCCAAATTTCAGAAAATTGAAATCTTCTCATTTACTACATCGGAGTAACGATGAATAAAACACGTTATAGTTGATAATTTTAAAATTTTCGGCTGTATTAAGGGATTCCACTTTTGAAATAAAGGCTTGATTTACTTTTTCGCGGTCGAACCATTTCCCATATTGATTGCTGCTAAGTCAATGCTTCGAATGATTTCCTAAAGAAACGCTTGCACAATGGCGTATGTTGGCACTTTGGCGAGGCTTAGATTTGAAACTGAAACTGGATTTTATTTGAGACTGGGATATATAATGACACTGGTTATAGATAAAAATGAATGTTGGTATGTGTGTATGAGGTGGAAAAACTCTAGCACCGTTGCACCATGAAATTTGGTTCACCTAAGTCTTTTATCATTGAGAAGCTTTTTATGCTATCCGTTTTCCTCTAACTTGCCACAAGGTGGCGCAGCAGAACGTCGAATTCTATTCCGTTTAGCCGTTTACTATGCGAATATCGTCCAACCGATTTCGATGAAATTTGGTACACGCGGATATTAGAACACGGAGAATATTTTTCACTATCCATTTTGCTGTAACTTGCCGCTAAATGGCGCTGCAACGCATCAACTTCTATACCGTTCGACCGACCGGCATAAAATTTCTTATACTTCCACATTTCAGCACGAAGAATATATTCTAACTGTGTTCCTTTTGATGTTACTCACCACTAGATGGCACTGCAATGCATTATTATTTTAACTCGCCATTAGATGACGCTGCAGCAGGCCAAATTCTTGACCATTCAAACGGTCGCTATGAAAATCAGTATACATAGCTATTTGAACAATGAGAATATTTTCGCGTTATCCATTTTGCTATAACTCGCCACTTGACGGCACTGTAGCAAATCATTACTTTAATTAACCACTAGATCGCGCTGCATTGCATCACTTCTTGACTGTGCAACTGATCGCTATGAAAATAGGTATACATAGATATTTGGACACGGGGAAGAGTTCGGCGCTATCCATTTTCCGATATAATTTGGCACTAGATGTCGCGTCAACACATGAACTTCACAGGGCTGTCCAGCCGATAGTCATGAAAATTCGTATACATCGATATCTGAATGCGAAGAATATTTCAGCCGTATCCGTTTTGCTAAAACTCGCCACTAGATTGCGCTACGCCGCATGACCTTCTGCACCGTACAAACGATTGCCTTGAAATTCGGTATGCATGGTTATTGAATACAATATAAAGCGATATCCATTTTGCTATATCTCTTTATTACAATAAATAGTAATCACCACAAATCGTAATATCAAAAAGTCCATTCATTCCCGTGCGAAGAACGGGTACTTCAGCTAGTAACAAATAAAATTAACCATCCCTCTTAAAACCTTTAATTTTTTTTATTTTTTCATCCCAATTCACAAAAAATAACATAGTAAAAACCTAACATAATTATGAAAACATAACACCATAAATATTCTCAGCTATACACTGCTGTCCCGTAAAGCAAGGAATAAACATTTAAATAAATAAAAGCACCACATACCTTTAATTTTATTCATGAACAACGTGCGTTCATCACAAAATAAAGCCATTACAAGCATTCAAATAAGCATGACAACTATACCTCAACACACGCTATATACATATTCTTCACAACTCGCAACAAACATTTTCAAATTTTTGTCAAAATTCACTTGATAAAGAAATAAGAAACAATTCAGCGTATAAAGGAACCGATTTCATTACAGCTCTACACAAATTATCTACATTTATTATAAAACCAAACAAACATTCCACTTTTCAAAAATAACCATTATAAAATACAAAACTTCAGCAGACGACATGACTTCCATTCCCGGCAAATTCAAGTTCAGTTATTTTGCCAGTTAAACTCCTTGAAATTCGTTCAACCAATCACATAATTCCTTCGAACAGCTTAGTTTCTCATGACAACATAAAACAACACAACTCCGCCGGAAAGGTTGCCGAATAGGTAATCTCGATTGGCAACGCTGCCAGGATTGTTTACTACATATAGTGAGCTTTGGCAACGCATCTCCCTTGGCGATGGACACCCGCTTACGGTATTATCCCCTAACACAGCATACGATAACCTTTATATAAATATGATACAATAGAAAGCAATAATATTAAATCTCAACCGTAAACCAGTACAGTAAATCATACAATGAATATTTAAATAAACAAAAGCACATACCTCAAATCTTCTATTTAATTCCTTATGTAATGGCCTTGATGCATCAAAAAGCGCCCAAATAAGCAAAATTTAAGCCTACCGTGGATACATTAAATATTCTGCTCAACAAACATTTTCAAATTTTCATATACAACCACATACATAATTCATACACGACACATCTTAACATAAAGCAAATTCATTACAGTTTTAGACAACTTATCTTCATTTAATAGAAAAAAAAAATGAAATTTCACTTCTGAAACATGATAATAAATAACTGTGCACTTTTCCACCAACGAATCACAACAAACAAGCGTGTTCAACGGTTCATTTCAGGTTCGGTTACAGATAAATTCTTACAACCAATCACATAATTCCTTCAAACTTTATTCCCAGTTAATTTCTTTGACCAATCACATAATTTCTAATCACATCATGAAACAACAACAGAACTCAACTACACCTCAACTCCTTATATGGGTTACTTGAGAACATGACACCATCGTAAACATGTTTACCCTTCTTCACAATTTGGCGAAGTTTCATACTTGGTGATCTGCCCCCGGTAACGGTATTACTCCCTTTTTTCGATAAATTTTCTCATTAGTTTCAAATAATTTAATTCAAAAATCAAATTTCTTAAGTTAATTTCTTTGACCAATAACATAATTTCTAATCACATCATGAAACAACAACAGAACTCAACTACACCTCAACTCCTTATAAGGGTTACTTGAGAACATGACACCATCGTAAATATGTTTACCCTTCTTCACAGTTTGGCGAAGCTTCATACTTGGTGACCTGCCCCTGGTAACAGTATTGTTCCCTTTTTTCTTTAAATTTTCTCATTAGTTTCAAATGATTTAATTCAAAAATCAAATCCTTTTGGGATTGTTTCCATGAATTTAGTACCAGTTTGACTGCAATTAAAGTCATGACAAATAACAATGTCATGAATGTTCTCCCTCAAGAGTTTGATAAATATATTAAAAGATCAGTTCTTGAAAGAGACATTTTCATTCAACTGTCCAGGTGTTTTTCTGGATACGTGCCTGGTAGATGGGGACATTTTCACAGCAGGCTATACTACAGCAAGTACACTATTCAATTTATAGTGGGGAAAAAAGGTAACCAAAATCTTACAAAGATTGAAAAACAGTGTTTTTGTACACTAATTTCTTCCAGTAATAATTTACTCCAATCTTAAAAAAAGATAGAAGTACTTATTTGTTCCCTTTTTTCTCATGAAAAAAATATATTCTAAAAAGTATTGAAAACAAAATATTTTCACAAAACTTTTTTTTTTGCATTTTTTATTATTGCAGGTTTTAGAATTTATTCATTTATTATGTTTATTTATGTTATTTCTCTATATAATTTTAGGCCGCATGCACTGCTAGATATTTGTAATATCCGGCTACTGCTAATCAGGGGTGCAGAATATGTTTGAATGCCCGAACGAGATTCGGGGAAAATTTTTCTCCCAAGTATATTTTTAAAAAAGGGAAGAAAAAAAAAGAATTGATTTTTTATAGTATTGTGTATGATTATGGCAACGCTACACTAGGGCGATCTGCCAAGGGGGGGGGGAGGGTGCCGAGATGCAGTTGTTATCATAAGAAGCTAGCTATAGATATTCACTTAAACTAAAATGAAAATATACTTCAGTTTGGGGGGAATTTTAGATAGAACAAATTGTGTTCTGGGGAAATATTGAGCCCTAAACATTTTTCTGCACCCTTGCTGCCAAAATCCCTTGTCAAGAACCTCTTTAAAAATAGAATTAAAAAACTTGAACACATTAGCAGCCATCAAAAAGAGAAACCGTTGTTTACTAAAGCTGTACCCTACTGCAGGGGGCAGCAATAAAAATAACCAATGAAGCCACCAAGAAAAATATCAAAATTCCTATAAAGCCTAATCAAACTATCGTCAAACGAGTACGTAGTGATCAAGACTCAATAGATAAAAATGAATCAGCCGGAATCTATAAAATAAATTTTACCTTTAATAAATCAAATAAATCTGGGTGCTATATAGGAATGACTAAAAGGAAAATTAAAGAAAGAAAAAAAAAGAACGCTTTAACGAAATTAAATTCAATAAACCCAGCACATCGCTCTCAAAAATAGCCCAAGAACAACTATGCACTTAACATTGGAAGCACTTCAAATCTTAACTACAGATGGCGCCATTAATGGCATGACACATGCGCAGATCGATCCGGGATGGGGCGAGGCATTGAGGAAGAGATCAGTGCAAACAAGAAACGCCGATGGCTGAGGAAGGTGGTGGTTGTCACCGAAAGCTGCTAACAAGGGATTTTATTTGTGTAGTTTTAACCTTTTAATATTTTAATGCAAGTCCTTCTTACTACTTTTAATTAAATGTTTTCTCTTATTTTCTGTTTTTACATCTAAAACTCTACCAACCAGGGGCATAACCAGAGGTGGCGGGCTGTGTGGGGTGAGCGCTACCGAGCAGTCTTCCAGCCCCCCCCCCCCTCCCTACAATTTTCAAAGACTTTAGTAAGTTTACCCATAAATACGAAAATTTAGAAACGAACATTTGAAAACCATAAATTTTTACATCTTTAAGAAGACTCATTGTTTTGAACCAATTTCTCTTTATAATTGCAAGGTGCATGAAAATAAAAATCTGATGTGTCCAACACATGACTTCCTTGCACGTCCATTAGATCAAAAATATTTTCGATGCACTTCCTCTAAATTTATTTGTTTGAAAGAGATAAAATATCAATAATAGTAAGGTTTAGCGATTTCTAGCCAAATATTTCGATATCGCCAAGCTGACTTCAATTTGAAAGATTTCCTTCTGACACTTTATTTGGCGATATTTCACCAAAAGCCGACAAGCTTGAGATAGTTTGTGAGATTTTGGGGATAGCCAAAGTAGTCATTGACCACAGACTTTCAATGAATTGAATGCATCTATACACCTCAATGTATTCAAAGTCATTTGGCTCACCATGTAAATAAATTCTCAGTCGATTGCTGTCAAAAAAGATATTGAAAACAGTTAGATATTACAATAGTCCTAAATACAAAGTTAAAAAATCTACGGGTTAAAGTTTTAGAGTTATACAAAATAGGAAATAATTTTTGGCGCCAAATTTGGCGATATTTCGGCGAAACTCGTCAATGTCGACGACATTTGGCGAGATTTTAAGCATAAACCAAACAATGACAGATTATCGCCAAATTTGGCGATATTTCGCCAAAACTCGCCAAGAACGATGACAAATGGCGATACTTTGGACATGGACCAAATGACTGACTATCGCCAAATTTGGCGATATTTCGCCAAAACTCGAGAAGGTCGAGGACAGACGGCGAGATTTTGGGCATGTACCAAGCAATGACTGTCTACAGTTGTATTATAATGAAGATGTCCATAGACATTAAGGTACTGAAATTCTTTTCGGTGGTCCTGTAAATAAACTCTCCAGTAGATTGGAACCAAAAATCGAGATGCACAACTAGATGTTACAACATTCTTATATATGAAATTTCATAATAGTTTTTGAGATTTGAGAGTTAAATGTGCACACACGTACACCATATGTCGCCAAGCTTGGCGACTTTTGGCATAGTTCTTGAGGGAGGCACGTGACCGTGGTCGGACCATTACCTAACTTATGTGGTAGGACGGTATTGTGCTTGAAATGGATGAATGCCCCTAAAATTGCTATTGACCGTAATGTATTGGAAATCTTTTGAGTGTTCCTGTAGCAGAACTATAAATGATAAAGACACTTTTTTTAATGGAGAAATTAATTTTCTAATTCTTTACAGCATATATCACTTCTGAGTCGTGTGAAATAGCCCAATACCTCTAAAAAACGCTTTGATGAATTTCGGCCCATAGAGCGTAATGTATTTCGAATCTTTTGGGCGGTCCTGTAGATAAACTATTCAGTCGAATTTAACCGAAAGGGGAGGTGCACAACTAGATGTTACAACTATCTAAAATATGAAGTTTCGACATTCTGCGCCTAATAGCTTTTGAGTTAGGCGAGTTTAATGAATTTCGGCCCATAGAGCGTAATGTATTTCGAATCTTTTGGGCGGTCTTGTACATAAACTATCCATTCGATTGCCACCAAAAGGGGAGGTGCACAACTAGATCATAGAACAATCCTAAATATCAAATCTCAACATTCTACGACCAATAGTTTTTGAGATATGCGAGTTACATACATACGTACGTACGTACGTACGTACGTACGTACGTACATACGTACGTACATACGTACGTACGTACAGACGGCATGGAAAAACTGGCCACAGTAGACTCGCCACTCGTCAAAATGAGTTGCAGACGCGTTATTATGATCGTGCATGCTAGCCTACGATGAGATGCATCGAAAAAATTTTTTAAATTAAATTTAGAGGTAGTCAAAATCGGTTTTTATGTCGAAATTTGGCCCCCAAAATTTTTCGGGATCACATTACTTCCTTATACTACGTACAAGGAAGTAAAAATCGTTTAAAAGTAATATGACATAGACTTTGATTTCGATTTGGGTTTCATTCATTTTGTTTCCATTTTTTGAGTATTCTTATTTCAATGTACAGTGAAAATGTTGAGTATTTTTTAAAATTGTCTGTAAATATCTATAATAATTTAGAGTGATAACTTTGGCATTCCATATCTGTTTCTATGTCATTCCACTTTTAA
>JAWZYV010001302.1:0-20581 GCA_038373885.1 Cheiracanthium punctorium | reverse complement strand
CAGGAACACTCAAAAGATTTCCAATACATTACGGTCAATGGCAATTTTAGGGGCATTCATCCATTTCAAGCACAATACCGTCCTACCACATAAGTTAGGTAATGGCCCGACCACAGTCACGTGCCTCCCTCAAGAACTATGCCAAAAGTCGCCAAGCTTGGCGACTTTTGGTGTACGTGTGTGCATATTTAACTCTCAAATCTCAAAAACTATTATGAAATTTCATATACAAGATTGTTGTAACATCTACTTGTGCATCTCGATTTCTGGTTCCAATCTACTGGAGAGTTTATTTACAGGACCACCGAAAAGAATTTCAGTACTTTAATGTCTATGGACATCTTCAATATAATACAATTGTAGACAGTCATTGTTTGGTCCATGCCCAAAATCTCGCCGTCTGTCCTCTACCTTGGCGAGTTTTTCCGAAATGTCGCCAAATTTGGCGATAGTTAGTCATTTGGTCCATGCCCAAAGTATCGCCATTTGTCATCGTTCTTGGCGAGTTTTGGCGAAATATCGCCAAATTTGGCGATAATCTGTCATTGTTGGCCCATGCTTAAAATCTCGCCAAATGTCGTCGACATTGACGCGTTTCGCCGAAATATCGCCAAATTTGGCGCCAAAAATTATTTCGTATTTTGTATAATTCTAAAACTTTAACCCGTAGAATTTTGAACTTTTGTATTTAGATATATTATAATATCTAACTGTTTTCAATATCTTTTTTGACAGCAATCGACTGGGAATTTATTTACAGAGCCAAATGACTTTAAATACATTAAGGTGTATGGATGCATTCAATTCATTGAAAGTCTGTGGTCAATGACTACTTTGGCTATCCCCAAAGTCTCGCAAACTATCTCAAGTTTGTCGGCTTTTGGTGAAATATTGCGAAATAAAGTGTCAGAAGGAAATCTTTCAAATTGAACTCAGCTTGGCGATATCGAAGTATTTGGCTAGAAATCGCTAAACTTTACTATTATTGATATTTTATCTCTTTCAAACAAATAAGTTTAGAGGAAGTGCGTAGAAAATATTTTTGATTTAATAGACGTGCAAGGAAGTCATGTGTTGGACACATCAGATTTTTTTTTTAGTTGCGTGTGATGTTTAATAGATCTTTTTCTGCTACTTCTCTTGCTTTCTCAAGAGGATACAATTCAGTATTGTTCACTGGAGGTTCATATGAAGGTATGCCGAACATTAAGTAAGTGTTTGTAAATTTAGTAAAAGAGTGAGGTATGTTATTATATTCTTGCTTTGCTTCTTTGTCCAGGGTATTTTACTATCAGATGAGTTTACTTTGCATCTTAATCTACCGACAATTGATTGATTAACCATTTTATTTTTCCCGTTACACGGAGGCAGGGCCGTACGCAGAAAACAATCTCGGGGGGGGGGGGGAAATAAACGGCGAAAAAGGCTAAATTTTTCACGAAAAGGCTTCATCATTATTGTTTTGTTAATTTTAAATTTCGGGGGGGACCAGAGGGTCTGGTCCCCTCCCCCACGAAATTTCCCTGGGTACAGCCTTGCACAGAGGCCTGTGTGCCGAGGTGAGTAGTTGTTTTACACACACATTTATCATTTATATGTACAGTAAAATCTCTCCACAACGATATCCTCTATAGCGATAATTCTTTCTATTACGATATTTTTTCATAGTCCTGGCTGAATTCCTTTTAGATTAATGTAAAACAGTTCTCTGTATAACGATATTCTTATCACAACGATAATTATCTTTACAACGATGGTAATAGTTGACCCTTACACCACAATAATTCTCTTCGCTAGGATATTTTTTCTGCGACATACAAATTAAATTAAACCTTCCCGAGAAAGAATTTAGCCCCCTCCACAAATTAAATGCCCGCCTAATTCATTGAAAAGGTGAGAAGCATTTGTCACTAGTTGGTGGGTACTTTTTTTCTCCTGATGTTCTTGTCTTTGTCAACTACGAGGACACAATTATGGTCAAGGGGGACGTGTCTCAAGGTTACTATAAGCTATAAGGGCCATTCTTCTCAATCTTTGGTGGGGATAGTGGTCACTTCTCTTGCCGGCTCGACTGTGTCAACATTGGCTGTCTTTTCTGCCTTAAGTAAGTACACATTTTATGATAATATCTTAACCCTTATGTTATAATTATATGTAATTTAATTATTTAACTTTATAGAGAAATATTTCTTTCCTCACTTGCAGTACCGTTGTTGTATGAACCTGTAGTACTATTTTAAAATTACCAAGCACGTACTTAGGGGGATTTCGATTTTTGTTACTAAAATGATAATATAATATTTTTACGAAAAATTCTGGCTTTTTTACCGTTTGGACACCTTCCAAGATGTGTGGTTTCTTTTTTTTTTTCTTTTTTTTAAATACGGCAGAACACTACTGAATACACCAAGGGTGATTAGTAATATTATTGATATTCCCCCTGGCAAATATTATCATTATGGTCTACATGCAGCCATTAAAAGTATGTTGACCTGCTTAAAAGATGTTAATAAATTACCAAATATGTTACATTTAATTATAAATGTTGATGGCTTGCCAATTAGCAAGATCGTCCAAAAGTTCAGTGTGGCCTATACTATGTTCTGACATAATATTAAAAAGGTGTATTCATTGTTGGTATGTACCATCAGTGCCGTAAAAATAGGGAGGCATGGCGGGGCGAATTCCCGGGACCCCCACACGTAGGGGCTTCAAAATCCATATGCCTATTTTCCTCCAACCTCATGTATTTTTCTTTATGTGTTTTTGAATTTTATAACTTTTTAGATTTGCGCATCAAATATTCTAAACGGATCACCTAGCACGGTTTAAGCAGAAAACAAAAAATGTTGCTTACTGCTTACAAAACAGCTAACAGCTCACCAACAGATCCGCTGTATTACGATATCGATATGTAATTTTTGAAAAGTTAAATTTATATGCCACTATTTTTAGAGTCAAAGTTCTTTAACTAATGACCTTGTGTTTTCCTTATTTGTATTCTAGAAATTCTTTATTTGTATTCTATTCATTGATCTGGTCCTCAAACAGCCACTCTGAAGCAAACATTCCATTTGGGGGGCCCCTGTTGTTTCTTAAAATTATCATATCACTTAGATAATTTCGAACAAAAGGCTTGTTTTTTCTTTTTGTTGTAATTATTACTTACAAACATTTTATGCGCTTACAAATAATGTGCAGATGCATAATCAGTGGTGGACACTGATTTCCTGTAAGAGAAGGGGGAATGGAAGTAATCATTAGGTTAAATATAAGTCGTGATCTACATGTTTAAAATTAAAAATATACAGACTTTATGTTAAAAATGCAAATAAATGCTACATTTCAGCTTGAATTCATGTGAAATCCATTAATTACTTCAGTATATGAAATTAAAAATACCTTGTTGTTACAAAGCACGTGCTCGATTAATGGCTGAAAATGCTTTTAGTAGGAATAATCAGGAACACATAAGAACTACATTGATGATTTATTAATGTTGTTGTGTTCTGTTAAGGCAAAGCTGCGCAAGAGCTATCTGCTTAGAAGGGGTACAACGGGCGGAGGACTTCTAACGCGTATTCACGTTAAATCTGGAGAAAGCTGTCCAAAATTTCAAACCTTAGATCGATAGCTGCACGGCAGGACAGAAACCAGGACCTTCACACTTTAGCCATCTGACAATGTTGTATGTTGAGTGTTTTATCCACTCGTCCATAGTGGGGTTTGATTCATTAATTTTTTATCAAGTAATGTAATTTTGTAATTATTTAAGATAAGAAGACATAAAGTTCCACGAGAAAAGGGGCGAAGCGTGAGGAAAGATAATTTTGTAAAGTTTTGGAACTCCTAGTTCTAGTCAGTGACTCGTGACTTTAATTCAGTGATTAAATTCTCTTTATAACAAGTATGCACTTGTGCCCGTTCTTTGAATAAAATGTCAAAAACACAAATGTTTTTAGTTCTCAATTTAAAAAAAAGTGAAAAGAAGAATAGCGATTGGAAAGTACTTCATGTCATTTAAAAAATAATTCATTCCGCCCTGTGGAAATTGCGACATGAGTATTTTTACTGCGTTCTAAATTCTTTTGTAGTTTTTTATTGTTTTCATCCTAAAATATTTCAAAGCCTGAGATGAGTCCCTTCCCACAAACGCAGGAGCCCTCACTAAAATTATTCTTATCTTATGGGCATCCACGCTGTGCGCCACTGTATAAAACATACACTTAAGTATTGTGATTGTGATACAGTATGAATTATAGCTAATATCATTTAAATCTTCCAACTTGCGTCCGAATTGAGAATTTTCATTACATTATTATATTTCAATTGATTTTAATTTTTAAATTCTCTTTATTTCATGATATTCCCAAGTAACAAACGTAAGGGAAATTCCAATACATATGAGGATTCTTTTTTAAAACTTATCTTTGTGTGTGTGTGTGTCAGAGGCCGAACTACAGGGCGAAAAATCCTGCAATGCGGGGGGGGGGGGGATTATAAGAGACCCAAAAATTTTGTTAGCACTGACACTAGATAAAAAAAATGGAAAGTACTGGGTATAAATACAGAACTACAAAAAAAAAAAAAAAATCAGGTCTGATATTTGGATCCCTTTAAATGTCTCCACTGAATATTTAGTTCCCCGAAACTAATATTGTAGTGACCCCTCCAAAAGCAAAGAACCGTTTTGCCTGAGGACTAGCTGATAAGGAGATTGGCGGCCCTTTGTATGGACAGAACAAGCGCGTATGGTTCCATTTTACTATTTCCTGTTCTTGTTAGCGCCCAGTCCGCATGGAATAAGCAATAAAAAGAGGAGCAAAAATCCAAGGCCACCCCTTGAACCTTTAGTGGGTTGTTCTGTTTTGCTCGTTTATCAGTCAGTATTTTCTGAAAATGATTCTCGACCGTGAAGTGCAAATTCCTTTTCTTTTCTCCTGAGCAGTGATGCCAATGTCAGGGGAAACAGGGGAAAAATAGGGACTTTTCGGCGGAAAATTGGCCTTCAGGGGAAAAGGGAGTTTTTCTTGAAATTGGCCATATTCTAGGGACTTTTTCAGATTTTGCCAGATTGAGGAAATTTTCCCATAGAGGAAAGTGGAGAGCGCTTCTTCTAAGCTTCCAATACAATGTATTCGTAACAAAATTGTATTCCTCCGCGAGAGGAAGATGGAACCATTGGAGACCAAAAAAAGCAGACGAACCCTATGTAGATACATTGATTACGGCGATTGAATGACTATATTCAGAGGCGCAGAGAGCCAAGTCGGGGCCCCAGGGATAAAATCTTTGGGGTCCCTTTGCTATCCAGAAATCCTTTTGATGCCGTATTAGATCAATCATTTATTCCTTATTAAAATTATTAATCATTTAAAGAAATTTTAAATTAATAGTAATTGGAAAATAATTAATAGAATTAAAATTATTAATTTAAAAGAATATTATACTTTAATGAACATCCATGCTCTAAAAAATACCAACAGTTTGTTTTGAAAGTTTCGTCACCTCCATAGAGAAACTGTATTTGAAACGTTAACATTTTTGCAAAGCTTGCTTCCTGAGTATAGAAAAAATTAATATTTTTATTCATACTTCCATGCAAGCAGGCAGCCAAAAAAGTTTCAGAAGGCCAAAAAGTGGAAATTTCAAAATTTCTCATAGAAAGTCTTGATCTTTAACATTTTGTTAAGGAAAATTCAAAATTTCGGAGGTTGGGTGTGCCCATAGTCTCTCCTATGGCTGTCTTTCTTCCACTATTTAACAATGTGTCTCGGAAAAAAAAAAAAAAGATTTTTTGTTAAATAAATCTTTTCTACTTTTAGTCATGGCAAACCGTTGAATAACACCTTCAATGTCTACTTTTCTTGGAAAAGAAGACTCAATCACTAACACTCCTTGTTTTTGTAAAGTGGGTGGTTTATGCTATAGATGGCTTTTTGTAATTTCATTCAAAAATTAATTTGAAACATCCGCGGACTTAATCTAAATTTGGACATTTTTTTAAAAACAAAATTGACAACTCACAATTAAGTATCATATAAACAGCAAAAGTGGGGCCCCTTCACAAGCTGAGGCCCTGGGGATTTTTCCCCTGCTCCCCCTCCCTCTCTGCGCCACTGACTATATTGAACTTTCTTCTTTACGAAAAACGATTGAGAAACGACAACGAAAGTAGAATTAAAAATAACGGAACTCAGAAGAACGTACAGCATGCAACTGAACAATTTTCTTTTAAAGATAATATGTTTTTCACGTATATTTAATATCGCAGGTGTTAGTTTCGTTTTCGTATTTTCAATTCGGATACGGATTAATGATATTTTGTGGGCGTTTGCGGTTAGTTGAAATTTATATCATATTACAAATAATATTTCTTAACATTTGAATTACATTAGCTTTCAAATATAAACAAATAAAATATGCAATCGTTGCAAGACAATCAGTTGTTATATTTTATAATAATACAAATTAAAAAAAAAATAATTTAGGATACACATAGTTCTAAGTTAGCAATTAAACCATAAACGGTACAGATAAATGTTCCTTTTCTTTATTACTTCGCAATTAACCAAAATTATTAATCAAAATACACGGATCAAAGCAATACAAACAGAAACTGAAAACACAATTAAACAAACCATACTTTATAAATTTAAAAGGCCGATTTTCATTTTTCAACGTTTATAATACATTATGTAAGAATATCAAAGAATTTTACAACCGTTTATACAATCGAAATAATTTTTTTTGACATTCGAGATACATGAACATTACATCTGCCATACAGGTTCAACTGTAGTATGTGAAAAAAAAAAAAAAAAAAAAAAAAAATTGCTAGTCCTGATGAAAGTACATTAAATATAATTATTTAACCTGTGAAAAAAGACACTAGGCTTCTTTACATCTGACGTATTAGTGCAATCAGTAACACAACAGGCTATAGTCCGGCCACGTTAACTTGGCAGTCGGTCACGTGAATTTGGTCGAGTCCACTGGGGAAATTCGATAACAGGTTCTCCTTCGGGGTAAAATCAGGTATCCGTAATTGGCACCTTATCGCGGATACAGGAAATTTCTAGCACAATGAAGAATGAGCTTGCGGGGCGAGCGGAGCAGGGTGTGCCCTTTTATTCGCTTTCACTCTGGGGGATGGGAGACCGGATGACCACCAGAAATTCTCCCCACTTGGCGAAAAAAGCTGTAGCCAATTAAGCAGTAGCATGTAGTAACCTTTCAATGAGCAACCCCTCTCAAGGAATGAAATCGCCCAAGGTCGACTGCCAAGTTAAGGCAGCCAAACTATACCATCTCTATTTTAAAACAAAGTTTTAGTAAAACAAAGCTCTATCACCATACAATAACAAGGGCTTCCCGCTAATCTTCTGGGCTCCAATCAAAAGAAAATAGTTCCGCGGCGGAAAGTTTCTGGAAACGCTATGTGCGTCGGTTGCTCCCTCCACTTTCCTCTGTGAATTTTCCCTTCCAGAGGGGAATTTTTAGGTAAATTTATGTGGAATAGGGGAAAAAAACATTTCCAGGAATACGCGAATTCTGTTGGTTTATATGACACCTAGATGGATGATCCAATCCAGTGACAGAAGGTGGGATGTATGTTCGTAGGGGGCTAGATTTCACATCTGGTTTTCCTATAGGTTTGTAGTATAGTGGAAGAAAGGACTCACCGCGTATGCAGATAGCTTTGAAGTTTGAAGGGACCGAAGAAAGATGGGCTGGGACTGGGTGTCCATTTGCCCCTGCAATGCCATTGTTTGCAATTTTCGAGATCATCCTTCCTACAGACTCCATGCTTAGTTTTCCAAAGACATGAATCTCCTCAGCCTTTAGAGATAAAGAGCTATGCTAAACATAGTTTTCTTTGTCTCTAGTGTGAGAAATTCTGTTGCACGTCAGACGATAAAACTAGTAGATAAAACCAATTCTTTTTTTTTTTTTTCATTGGAAAGTAAAAAATCCTGACCTGATCGCCTAGTTTTTTTTACCCTGCATCTGATAAAGATCACATAAAACTGAGATATCTGAATATTATACGCAGTGGCATACGCAAGAGTTAGGGGGGGGTTATAGCCCCCTACTCTTAAAAGAAGAATTAGACTATACACTGAAGTACACTATGCACTACACACGTATGTGGAATCGATTATTAGGTATTGTTATAAGCGCATAATACATATGAACTATAGACGTAGTATCGGTGGGGGAGACACAGGGGGCACATGTCCCCTGTGCCCCAACTTCAAAATCTTTTAAACAAACATTTGCTTTAAAATTTAAAAGAAACTCTCTATTCTGCTCTTAAATTCAATAAGTGTCCCCCCCCCCTCCCTAAAATCTTTCATGTGTGCCTCCAAAATTTCTGTATGTTTGGAAGCGGTGATAAGCCTTCCGCCTTTCTTAGAAAGCTCTTGTAATTAGGTTTTCTTAAGAATGTAATACGATGAACAATACCATAGGCGTATATCGGGGGGGGGACAGGTGGGCACGTGTCCCCCTCTCCCCCCACCAACTTCGTCTCAAAATCGTTGTTGAATTTATAAACAACGATCTTGTAGGACAAGTCTATAGCCAGAAAATATGCAAGTGAAAGAGCCGGCATTCAATTTTCCTTGTGACAGAAAATAAAATAAAAGTAAAATGCATTACTTCTGAAAAGTAGATTTTTTTGTGTTTCAGTGCGAGAGTTAGAGCAAATCAAATTATCTATATTTTCTTGTTCATTATCATATTTTAAAAGCAAGGGGGAGGGTCAAAAGAGATGCGCTTCTAACCCCCCTCGGTTAAAAATAATGTTAATGAGCAAATATATATAACTAATTTGATTATTTTTTTTTATGAATTTAAACTTAAGCATAGTACAGTTATTTGTTGCATCTCCTGGATCAGAACCTCAATAGTGCATGGGCAAATCGAGACTTTTCCCAGGGTCCCCTGCTCAAAAGGGACCCAACTTCAAATGTTGTTCTGAAATATTCTTTTTTATATCAAAATTTTATGAAAAATGAAACAAATTTCATAGATAGGGCCCCCTAGGTTCATCAATGCCTGCCCCCCCCCCTTTTGGTTATACTCGAGCCCTGCCCTGGATGAAATCTGGCTAGCTTCCTTGGTTAGGGGGCTCGCATCATTTGCGCCCCTTTCCCTAGATAAGTGTCCATGTGCAGGGACATATCCAGAAAAACTTTTCGGCGGTGGTCCAAACGGTAAAAAAGGCAGAGTTTTTCACAAAAAAACTTATCATTTTAGTAACAAAAATCAAAATTTCGGGGAGGGGATCCGCCCCCCTCCTTAAATACGTCCTTGTCCATGTGATATACGATACCATACACCACAGTTGACTTTCGTTTTTAATCGAGACCATTTCTGCGATCCTTAATGGAAGCTTGGAAAATCGGTCAACAGTTTCATAATTTTTGAACTAATGTGCGGTTAATTTATGTATGCGTATGTGTGTGAATTAACATTATTTAAGCAAATAATAGTGAAACTGGAATAATATTGCAGTTGTTCAACAGAATTGAAAAACATCTAAAGAGAAAGGAAAAGTTCGATATTAAAATAATATACATGTATATTAATATTAAAATATTACTATATTTTATATTATAATATTACATCTAATATTATAGATTATATATATAATACCTATTAATGTACAATATAATATAATAAGTTGGTTATCTATGAGGACACTAGATGGCGCCACAATCGTTCATTGGATTTCTCGAAACAGGGGAAAACAGGGACTTTTGAGGCTCGAAACAGGGGTAACTTGTCCAGAAACATTGGCATCACTGCTCCTGAGTTGAGGTGCGTTTGCGGTTTTATTTTAACTACATTAGTGAAGATGTAAGTGTATGATTCTCTAAATATATTTCTACGTATATCTAATTTTATGTTAAAAATTTTTCTATGTATATACAATTTTACTCTTAAAATTTTTCGATGTATGCTTAATTTTATGTTTAAAATTTTAAAAACGGGAGCTAATTCGGAGCTAAATACGGAAAATGCCTTTGAAGCTAAGATCTTATCAAAGACCATAGGTATGTTTTACTTATTTATTTAGTTTTTTTATTTAAATGACGTTAAAATAAAAAATAATTCAGTTATTTAACCACACTAGCTCAAAAAAAAAAAAAAAAAGCAAGAAATATTAAGACGAATTAAATGCAAGAATAAGATATTTGCAATTTTTTTTTTGTCTTAGTATATGATGTAAGAATCATATATTAAAAAATCATTATATGAAAACATTTTCAGAAATTTAATACAGGTGAAAGGTAATAAAATGCTTGAAATGCATTAAATAAGCTCCGCCACTGGTGTGTATCTACACTCAAATGTAGTATAATACATTACTTCTATTATAAATTTGTAAATATATTCAATATTCTTAAAGGTATTTTTTATTTAAATTTAGGACGAATAGATAAGCTTTTGGTGTTGCTGCTGTGATTTTCGGTAGTTTAAATTACATTAAAAGAATAATTTTCAAACTAACAGTACTAGTGTTTTCTGCTTTTTTCTTCAGCAGATTTTAGTAAATGTACTTAACCATAATAATTCTTATTTCTCTCAGTGATCACTCGGGTAAAATGGCGTCCATGGTAGGCAACAAAATTGCACTTTTTCTCAGTAAGAACGACACGACGTGTTTCCATACGACCTGTTCGTTTGCATACGACCACTCTTTCTTCCATGGTTAGTGTTGTGGTCGTTGATTAAGCAAATGAAGAAGCTATCACAAAGTTAGGTCACAATAAGTAGTGTCTTATTGACTTTAACCTGTTCGCTCCCATCGTTACATCGAGGCGATGGTAGCAATTCTCTCTTCTGTTCTCATTTTTGCTTCTAGACCTGGTAGTTTCAATGCTTTTGTTTCGAGCAAGCGTTTGCGTTGTGCTACATCATAGGCATTCAAGTACCAATACGAGAAGAACGATGGGTACAGAAGGGAGAATAGCTGTCGTCACGTCCTTGCAACGATGAGATAGTACTTGTTGAACGTTTCTTTTATTGCATTAAGCTTGCAATAGAAATCTGCACCCTTTTTCAAGTGTCACACATGGCACACGCCTTCCTTGCTATAGCTTAGAGGTACGCAACTGACTTCTGTTTTGTGTCGTATGCTGCCTGTTGTAAATTGTGTTCTTAAAGTGAATTTTTCAGAAATAGAAAATTTATTTTTTAAAATAGAGGTCTGATTTGTCTTTTTTTAATAAATACTTACATTATATCATATCTATTATTATCTAAGAGTGTTTAATTCTGTCTTTCTCGTACATAAAAATGTATGTACGTGCCAACCTATTTTCGTTTTTAGGGTTAGGATTAATATTAGGTTTAAGATTAAAAGGGCCCTCAGATTCAATCCCGCCCCTGGGCCTCGTATATCCAAGTTACGGCACTGTACTGACATTGATTTTGTTAACACTTCAGATAAAAATTATCATCACAGTGAAACAATTTTAAAGTCTATTCCTGGGTTTTGACTTATAACTTGTTTTCCCCTTGATTACCATGCATCTTGTGTGTCTTGGGGTTATGCGCAAGATACTGAATTTTTGGATATATGGACCCCGTGAAACACGCATAGGTTACAAAGTCATATCTGAAATTTCGGATAAACTAGTTTACTGTATACAGGACCTATTATTTTAAAAAGAATATTACGAAAAGATATGTATATTAATTTTATGATCCTCCATGTTGCTATAAGAATTTTAACTAGCCAAGAATAATACATGAATATATTGATCGTGCAGAAGAACTTTTAAAACATTTTGTCATGACATTTGCTACAATATATGGTAATGAATTTGTGTCACACAATGTACATAATTTGCTGCATTTGTGTGATGATGCTAGAAAATATGGCCTCCTAGATAATTTCAGATTTGAAAACTACCTTCATTCTATACAGAAACTTCTTAGAAAATCAGATAAACCCCTCCAGCAATTAGCAAAACGATATAAAGAAAAAGAGAGATTTAACTTGAAACAACATATAAAAATTAATGAATTTAAAAAACAACATTCTAACAGGCCACTTTATCCAGGTTTTAATATCACAGAACCGCATAGGCGCACCCACGGAGGGGGCTATGGGGGCTGAAGCCCCCCTTAAAGGTAGAAAGTAAGAAGTGAAAAGCTTTAAAAAATGAAAATTGTCGCTAATTAATTATATTTTCTTTCTTTTTTTAATTGTCTTTTCAATTGTAAAAGTTATTTCTAACCAAAAAAGACATTTATTTAAAAAGTTTTTAAATAAATGCTTACAGTTAGTTTACGAAACACTGTTAATCTCGGTTACAACGTCACTGAAAAGAGCAGATAATTATTTATGACTCCATACCAAGTTACATTGCTTGTGTGTTTGTGTTCTATGGGACAGTCAAGTGGTACCGAATATGTGGACGTTATAAGAAAGTTGTAACTAATCGAGGTCACTATAACCGTGTTCAGCAGTATTTGCATGTCGCCCAGCCCCCCCTAAACTAAAATCCTGGGTGCGTCACTGCACAGTATAGTATATTAGTAAAATCTAATTTTACCACTAATTGCAACAATCCAGCAGACAGTTTTGTTAAACTAAAATGTGGCACAATGGTGAAAGCCAGAAATTATATATATTGCTCAAGAGAAAAAAACATATTTTTTAATTGGTGAGATTCTGTTCTGCAAGGGACCTATCTATGATGTGTCATGTACTTCTGATTTATTAGAAATTTGTTTATTTCAGAGTCAAAATATGAAATAAAGGCATGGTTTGCCTCAGAAATAGATTGTAAGCTATGGCACATACCATTAAAAAAACCAGACGTTTATTTCCAGTTTTACATTCCTAAACATCTGATGATTGCCAAAATTTGTGATTAATGTTATTTAGAATTTATATGAAAAGGTATGCAGTGATTTTTTTCTTTTAATTGAATAACATTTCAAAATTCTTAAGAAGCAAAAAATAGGGAATATTGGAGTAGTAATTAATTTCTGATAATTTAAGCAATCACTTTAATCTAATGGTAATAAAAAATTTAATTAGGAATACTCAGGGGCGTAGCCAAGAGGGGGGGGGTTAGGGGGTCATAACCCCCTCATGAGGAATTTTTTGCCATACAAAATGTATATTCTTCACTACATTATCACACCCACGTATACATATATATGAGTTGTAGTAGTCGTAACCCCCCCCCATGAAAAATTTCTGGCTACGCCCCTGGGAATACTTATTTGCTTTAATTTTGATACAGTTATTTACTTTAACTATGCTACACTCCTATATCATTGTTGTTATCCTTTTAGTTAAACTAGCTGGAATTCTGCAAGATTTTGGATTCATAAATAATAAGTATGTGACTGTACGAAATTAATGTACTAAAAATTTGTTTAAAACTAGCTATTTCTTTTAAATATCTGCCAACTTCTTCAGTAAATATGCATATTTTTTCACTATTAAATGTTTATGTGTCATTCCGAGAAAAATAGTAAAAACTATGTCCAAGAAAATATGATTTTTTATTTAAATAATGGTAAATAATTTTAACGTAACCATACTTGTTTTTTATTCCTTGTTTTATTTTGCTTCGTTGGATATTTTCCTTTAAATTCTAGATAACGTATGATATCCACAATAAGTTTTTAATAGCTAAAGAGTGAAAAACATGTCCCATGCTGAAGTTTATACAATTCAAATATATTAAGCTGGTTAAGCGGAATAATTAACTGTATGCAGAGGCGTAGCCAAGGGTGGGGAGTTAGGGGGGTCATAACCCCCCCCCCCCATGAGAATTTTTTTTGCCATACAAAATGTATATTCTTCACTGCATTATCACACACACGTATACATATATATGAGTTGTAGTAGTCGTACCCCCCCCCCCAATGAAAAATTTCTGGCTACGCCCCTGACTGTATGTAAACACAAGTTCCTTAAAAGACTGACAGTAAAATTAACTCTTTTCTTATTGTCAGTGTCCCAGATTTTATTACTCTGTAAGGTCCACTCTGTTACAGCAATTTCTTTTCAAAAGAATTAATATTATATAAAAAAAATTGTAACACCACTGAACTGCCTGAAGTGTTCACTGTTCACCTGCAGTCAGCCATATTCGATAAAATTTCCAAGAAGTTAGGTTGCATTACATGTCTATTATTACTTCAATGCATTAAGTAAATGTCCACTATATTACATTAAAATTTTTATTTCATAAAAATTTGTAAAATAATATGTTTCTGGGAATCAATATATAATTCATGAAGTTTATTTATGTAAAGTTTATTCTTATTATTGCTTAAAACTTACAATCTCTAGCCCTGCTTTTATAATTATTTGTTCACTCTGTTAAGCAAAGAATGTAACAGTGTGGACAATTAGTGCAACAGAATAGACAATTTGGCAGAAGCAGGTAATATATTCAACTGCAAACAATATGTATAGCATTGTATTTTTAGAAAATGATAAATGCATCGAATATTTTACTGGAACTGCATTTTTTGCTTTATTTATGAGAAAACAGGAAGAAAACCCAATAATTGTGTAAAATGATGCATCTTTTGTAAAATAAATAACACCACCAAGCAGTTGAAGTTTGTAATTTTTTGAAATACTTAAATTTACGAAGCACGGAAAAAGGGCACAATATTGAATGCTTCTGTATTTTGAGAAGAGAAGCGGGGGGGGGGGTGAATTAAAAAAATATGAGAAACAAGTAGGCGTCCAAAAAGGCGTAAACATAGGAACATTAGTGTATTTTGTATTTATTTCTACTGAAAACTGCCATTCAGACAACTTTTCCAAGAACTGTGCCTGATTTGTAAGTACAGTATACAGCGTAGCCCATGCCGTCCGAAACGCCTCATTGCCCTTTACCGTTTTATGATTTTTTTTTTAATATTGTGATTTTTTCTATCAGTTTTATCTAAATTTATTGTCGTAGCAATAAATAATCTACCTTATTTAAAGGATACTAAAATCTTTTTGGAAAACTCTCCCGATAAAATTAAGCAACTGTCTTATCCCTACAATGCAACGCAAAAAAAGGTCTTAACATTTAGTTATATACCATCTTCACATTCATTAAAAGAAATTTTTGTCCATTATTCAATAACGTTACTATACTAGTGGATGCTTTTACCAGAAGCATTTCCAGTGTGATGTTTTTCTCACTCAGACTCTACAGAAACTACTTGTTCCAGATTAAAAAATAACTAGAAAATAAACAAAGGAGTAATAATAACAATAATACTAATTTAAGCGCCTTTTTTTTTTAAATAAACTGATTGATCAATTTGTTTGTATTCTTAGGACAAAGTCCAGAACTAGTCATTCAATAACATAGTAGTTTCGAAAATTTTAAATACCTATCTCATCTTATACTAATCTCATCTAACAGGCAACCCTAAAAAGAGAATCTAAGATCCCCAGATTTAACATGCACGTTCTCTGTAGTATGTTATCACACTCAGTCTGATTTGTAATCAGCTATGGCTTATTATTACTGGTTTTCTTTTTATAATTGCAAGAGTTTATTCTGATTCATGGTAATTTATCTTTGGTTCATGGTTAACTCCTTGGTTTTAAATAATAATTCTTAGAATGAATGATTTATAAGTACATATATTTACATATAAATATTTTTATTTTTAAAGTATTTAATTTAAATATTACTACTTTTATTTTAGACATGCTTTTTTTTTCAGAATTAAATTATGGTATTAATAAGTCAATTTAAAAAAACTTACTTAAAAAGAACTTTTTAAATCAGATGTTAGCATAAGTGTAATGCTTTCAAACAAATTTTCATTTCTAAATGCGAAAAAAACCCGTTTGAAAGGAAACTGGCTAAAGATTCTTTGAAACTTATTTCTTAAAATGTAAAATATCGGCTATATATAACTGTAATTAAATTTAATTTTGAACTAGTTTTGGAATAGTTTTAATAATTATATTTTTACCATTATTAGTATTGCAAAGCTTATTACCCCTAACCAACTGTGATTAAATATATCTGCAAGCCTTTTTATGAGAAAAACTGAAACTTTCTAAATCACTTCATTAATGTATAGAGGCATATTTTAGTTATTGGGAATTTTTGTAAGAGGGCTTTATAAAAATTAAAAGTTTGTGTTTGTTTACATTTAATCTCCTGAAAGTTTTAATTCGGTACATTAAAATAACTTTTTAATTTATTCTATATGTATAAGGTCAATATATAAAGAAGAAAATCCTAGGTCAGTGTTTTTTAAGCACCCTCTATAATAGGCATTGGAAGTGATTGTGATTTTTATTTAATATTAAAAATATTAAAATTTTTACTTCCAGTGTAAATTATCATGAAAGTTACTTTTGTTTTGTGGTTAAGGCAGATCTACACGAAGGCTGTCTGCTTAATTAAGGTATGTCTTGGGCGGAGGACGTTTTGAGGAGTTCTGACGCGCCTAGAGAAAATAGCCGCGCGGTAGGCAGGAACCCTCGAGCTACACACTTCAGCCGTTTACCAAATTGTCATGAAATTAGTAAAAAGTATTTATACTACAATGCAAAAGGTCAAAATATTAAGCTTTATAAGTTAAATTTATATCTTCTAAAACTCTTTCTCTACTTAACAAAACTTATTAAACTTTTAAGATAAATTTAAAAAAATAAAACTTGCTAAAATAAGCAAGAATGACGATATATAGAAAATTAGATGGATAAATTATCGAATACTGAACTTCATATATGAAAAAAATACAGCAAGAAGAAAAAAATATCTGTTAAAACAGTTATTATATAACTTGATGTAAAACTGTGAGAACAGCTCAATTAAGGAAAGGGAAAATGTTATTCACTTGTGTTCACCAAATAAAACTTTTTTGCATAAAATATCTTGTATTGCATTGAAAAATAAAACATAAATAAATAAATATTTTAAAGAAACCCTAATATTTAGAAATAATTTAAAGCCAGTACAACAGATTTGGAATGAGAAAAATTGTTTAAACAAAGCGCTTAGAAATAACTGTTTAAATCAAGCAACCCTGACAGTGAACTTTTAAAAAAATATTTTGTCAAGACACAGACTGGAGTTCCTTTTCGCATTTTAAATGGAACAGTTAAAATGAGGTGCAGATGAAAAAGACTGCACCACCAAAATGCTCAATAAACTTATAACATTGGATGCCGCTCAGACATACACATGGAATGGGCGAAATGGAAAGCAGGATTTCAAAAGCCTAATTCTGCCACAAGTTTTACTAAGTAAGTATGGCAATTTAAAATCACGTATAGTTGCCATTTCTCAAAGTTTAATCAATCCAAAGTTTTTGTGTAATGACAGTGGTGCATAGATAGAAGCAGTAGCGGATTCAGGGGAGGGGCTTGGGAGCTTCACCCCCCCCCCCAAAAGAGATAGCTAGAGGGTAACATTCTGCTTCATTATGCACTTTGAATATGTAAAGTGATCTTTTTTAATCACTTAGCCCCTTCCAAAAATTTTTACATTTGTTTAGACTAAAATTTTGCTTTATTGTATATTTTCTTTGGGTGAAATAAGCTTTTATCAAAATTTAGCCCCTCTTAAAAGAGAATTTCTGGATCCGCCACTGGATAGAAGACAGCAGTCATTGATATTGCATGAAAAATATTTATTAGTTTTTGTAACTTAATTAAGTTTAACAGTTTTGGGCTTTTATTCTGTGTGTTCGACTTCATGAGTGTTCTTTATATGTCTTGAGTAATTTTCTACTTATAATTTCAGAAAGCCTCAGAATTAAATATCCGGACGTGGAAGAGGATAAAGCAAATCACTATATGCAAAGCTATCTCAAATATGCAAAGGAAAGACATGAGTATGTTTTTTTCATTTGTTTATTATTTATTTATTTATTTTTAATTAGGATGATAAAGTATTTTTATTTTTGCGTGACTTACACATGGAAAAAATTATTTTGGTAGAGATTAATTAAGACATCAAGGAGGGTTGATGATCATGACATCGAAAGTTGGATATGAATCTACCAACAGGCTCTGTGTAATATACCATGAGTTACCATTTTTCAAAAATATTTATTTTAACAAATCAATTTTTGTAAGCCAGACATTTTTACAATTTGAATTTCATTTTCCTCGAAGTAAATTCTGCTAGTCAGAATTGAGCTATAAATTATCTGGTATTGTCCATTAAATTTAAGCTGTCTAAGATTGGCTTAGAAACAAAACAAACAAAAGAATTACTTACTGAAAACATAACATGCCATATTTTTTTGTTTAAACCATAAACACCGACAATAAAGTCTAAATTCTAGATTTCACTCTTCATTTTACTATTTTGCTAGTTCATCTGATGATAGCAGAGTACTGTCTAGCACTGACTCATTTGTAATGAACAGAGCAGGCTACATTTTAAAACAATAAAATTAATCTGTCATACTTAAAAAAACAAGTTATGTATTCTAAATCTGATAATCTTATAGATTTTATGTATGCACTGGAATGTGTTTTTAATCATCATTGTAAAACCTTCCAGTCATGTTGATAGACTTAATTCAAGACTGATCCAAAGCTTGGCCTGTCAGTAGCTTTAGTAATTTGGGTGTTAATTCAAAATAATAATAATAATAATAATAATAATAATAATAATAATGCACATTAACAATTTTATAAAAAAGAGGCTTAGAATGAAGATTAATATCAACATTTATTTTAAAAAAATTCCATGCAACATTAGAAATTGAAAAGTGCAACAAAAACGGGTTGCTACAAATTATGTCACTAAAAAAAGCGGCGTGAACAAAATAGCAATCTAGTGCTAAAAATCCAAAGGTCCTCCTAAAAATCCAAAGGATATCTAACAAAAGATAATATTTGTATATTTTTTATCTTAGAGCAATAATTGCAAACATGTTTCACACATTGTTAAAACAATTTAAATATATTGAAAAAATAATTTATAAAAACTATCTTTTTCAGTATATATTAATAATTTTGTATAAAATATGTAATTTAAACGTTAAAATATTCATTTTATTTATACAATACTAGTAGAAATTAAAAAAAATTAACCACCACACATTTATCAATATAACTAATTTTAGAATATTTTTACGGAAAACATACTATTTAAAAAAGTTTAAAAATAATATATCTCCTAATACAGTCATGGTTGAAGAGTATCCCGCCCCCCCCCCAAACATCTCTTTAGTGTCTTTTTTCTGTTCTACTTTAAGTCATATTTAGTTTTATTTTAAGTTAAAATAGTTTGAGATTTTTAAGTATAAAGAAAGTTACACTTTTAAGTAATCCTAATGAAGTTAGTGTTTTTCCTTGTAATTTTATACAGGTATGAAACAGAAATTTGGGTACACATTAAAATTCGTTAATTAAACGTAGTAAAATCTTGGTCATTGACCTTAAGATGAAGTTAAGTTTTTTATTTCAGTTCTTGAAGCAGATGTTTCTTGGCAGAACGGCAGAATTGAATATATTTATTAAATAATCTAATAATTTTCTTCTCTTGCAGGAAATCAAACATGATGTAGGAAATTCGTAAATTTGCCATATTTTTCTTTGTTTTGTTGTTGTGTTTGCTTTGTTATGTAAATTTGTTGAAGAATAAAATGTTTTTACATTACCTGATTGTACTTTCTGCATTCATAAATTTGTGTTTTTTTTTTATCGGGGGCAGAGAAATAATACGTAAACTTTAATAATTAACATTTATATGAAAGCAAATTTAAGTAATGTAGTAACAAAGAATCCATGCACAACAAAAGAAACTAAAAAAGACAGAATTTGTTCGCTCAATTATTTTAGTAATTGAATTAATTTGTTTTCTGCCAGGTTTACGATGATCTGTGTTAACATGTTTGCCATTTGTACAAATCTGAGAATGAAATTATTCTAATTGTCATTTCAGTCACGTTCCTATATTCATAAGTTGTGGCAGTACTGAATTCACATTTTATAAAAAAGAGATTGTCTGGGTATTTATTATGTATAATGTATATATAAAACATTAAATTGCAGGATAGAGGTTATTCGGTGATTTCAAACCTGTAAAAATTGGTAGCAGACAGTAAGATTGGGAAAATAATAAAAATGATCATTTTGGAATGTATAAGAGAATAATTTTAAATATACATAGCACTTGAAACAATTGAAAATACATTGAATTTATATTTATAAATATTTGTAGAGTCTGCGAGTTTCATTAAGGACAATACACAAATAAATAAGAATATTTTTCTTTAAAAATACTTCTCTAATGGTTTAAAACAGTGCTTTTGAGCCTTTCTCAAAGCAGCCCAATATAAAAAATTCCATTGATTTCATGTAATAACTATTTTAAAATATAATATTTAGTGATATGTTATCCAAACAAAGATGAAATTACAAAACTGCCAATATTATGACAAAATTAAAAATAACTGTTAAAACCAATGGTGTAGTCCCAAGAAAAAGTTATTAAAAGAGGACGTTTATTTTTGAGATGCTTAATTTTGTGCAGTTAGTTTATGGTAATTTCTATTAAAAAATAAATAAATCTTAACTAAATCATTAATTTTAATTATTTATTAT
>JAWZYV010001301.1:0-25184 GCA_038373885.1 Cheiracanthium punctorium | reverse complement strand
AGAGTGCAGAGTGCTAAGTAGGAGAAAAGTGAATATTAGTATTAAATTTTAACGAACACCTTGTTATGTCCACTTTTAATATCAGTGTGGAAATGATGCGTAGTTTTATGCGCATCCACTTATTTAACTCATAGTCAAGATCGTAGAGAGGGGGTTCTAGGAACCTCCCGAAATTTGGATAGTTGATGATTAGATGTCAATACTCTCGAAACCACTTTCTTTTTTTTTTACAAATTCTACATTTTGAACCTTTTAACCCTTTGAGGCGAAATCCTTTCCCAATATGCTGAAAAAAGGGCAGCCATTGCCATCGCTCGACTTAACTACCAGCAAGATGGCGGACGATCGAAACGTTCATCGCGTGCCACAGATCTAGAGACCCTTTTTTGACGACAGCTGGCTGTGCAGCACTGCCAGCTGCTTCAAAAACGTGACTGGCAGCAGTCAAAGCGTCAAAGTTTGGTGTTTCCAGAGCGGGAACACTGTGCGTTAAATTGTTAAAAACCTCCCCCAGATTTTCTTCTGGCAACGCGCCTGCTGATAGTTATAGAAATATATTCCTACATCCAGTCTCAAATTAAAGCATTTAAATTCAATATGTTTTCTTAAACTTGCAATAATTTTCGTCAGTACGAATATCCAGAAATTACGCACAGGAACAACCTAGCTGCATAATAAATTGTCTACTTCCGACGGAATGCGAGAGACCTTTATTCACTAATCACTATGTGAAAGTCACTTTCTGCAAGATTTGAAGACGATTTTGATAGACATCTCGGCTGATTTGCCAAATGCTGTCATAGGAAATAAGAATAAATTTATACGGCCTCAACTAACCTTGTTCGTTCTCTTACTTCATGCAAGCTTTAATCACACACGTTAAACGAGTTCGTGATAACATATTAAAAACGCAATATATCATGTGAATGGAAAATACCATTTAATAACTCAACCGTCAGTTTCTTAAAAAAAGTACTTTTGACTAAAATCAAAGGTTTCGTGAAATTTAAAGAAATGAAATACGTCGAGTCTCGTAAATACATATATTTCAAGATACATTCTACATCGGACAGTATTATGACTGGAGTCTACAAGTTTAAATAGTTCTTGCTAACTTCTCTGGTTCCGGACAGCCCGCCTGCGAGAAAACTTGATAAAAAAATTAGAAAAAATTACGCAATCAGCAAATTTCTAAATTTTCTAAAAACTTTAGAAAATTTTTCTAATTTTCTAAAAAAATTACAAAAAATTAACATTAATTCTAATTAAATAACATTAATTAGAATCAATGTTAATTTTTCTAATGTAAAAATTAACATTAGAAAACTTAATTTCACAGTTAAGTTTTTCCAACTTAACTGTGAAATTAAGTTGGAAAAAATTGAAGAAAACGTGCATAGTATAATAAACAATCAGACCAAATGAGAAATGTGATTTATTATCGCTTCAGCTACTCCTTCTTAAGAGCAAAGAAATGACAGTGGAGCGAGTTAATTTTCTTCAGCCAGGACCTTCCTCAACGAACGATTTTGCGCCACCATGAAAACGAGGCCCAAAAAAAAAGCCCAAAACAATCGTAGAATGTCTGGGCTGTTGTGTGTCAGAATAAAACGTTAGCTGTTCGTCGTTCTGTACGTCGCCAAAGAACGGATATAAGAAAGCAGCCTGATGAACCTATAAAAAGTTGATTGTCAACCACAAACTATTGCACTGGGATGTAAACATACTCGAGGCCGTAACGGGACATAGAATAGTAGATCGTCTAAAAATCTTAGTATCTGGAGAAGGAGTCATTGATCTCTTGGCCGTTGCCGGGCTTCCAGATTACAAAGGGGAAACCACACCGTCTGCTCTTTGATACAACAGCATCTAATACAAGGTAAATAAACGAAACCTGTATTCTTTTGGAACAGAGAAAAACAAAAGACTTAACACAACAATTTAACTGAAATATTTTCCAGTCCAATAGACCAAGATGTAACTGTGAAATTGCTATTGTTGTATCTTTTTCAACAATGACAAGAATGATAACTTTATACGTATTCTATAGTAAATGCTGTTGGGGCGTTGCAGCCCGGTTGGAAGGACTTACTCAAGGGTCTTACTCAAGGGACTAAGGTTCGTATCCCGACTGATAAGCAGCGCCCACAGGCCGTATGTGCGGTTGTGCAACCCGAATGGATACTTGGTGAAACCTCACAAGGTTCGAGCTTCCCCGGCTCCCCTTGGATATACAAGCCCGAGTGTCAGAGGTTACAGGCCAGTCTTGTAAGGTCTAAGTATAACATATATAAGGGTTTCCACAGGTTACAGGCCAAGGTGCCAAGCTTGGGGCCAAAAAGCGCCAATCTTGACACCAAAAAAACACCAATCGCCTTTTTTCTCTGTCAAATATCCTTAAACACTGAACTCCCCCCCCAAAAAAAAAGGGACTTCAAACCAGAAGGCAATTTGACGACAGTAACAAAATCTCTGTTCTGTAATTCTGTAAAAACGTCTGTCTTGTCTCGCATGACGGCTGTAAAAATTGAATACCATTGAATGCGAGTCACATGATGTATAACATTTTTTTGAGAATGACGCAGGGCTGTAACGTGCTGCGTTGCACAGAAGTGGCTAAATCAGGCGGCATCATAAAAGGGCATTTAATCAATTAAAGTTTTGAGAGATTCAATAAATTATAAATTTTTAACTCGACGCTTTTCTGTATTGATGCATGTTATTCTGATATGAGCCGGTTATTCAGGAAGGGTATGTATTTATATGTTGGTTGGATATTATTTCTTGTCAATGCTTGCATAAGATAAGTAAATAGTGTGTCCCAAAAGAGATAACATTTTTTAAGTCTTTATCTATTAGAGATAACTAGGCATTGTAGATTGCAAATATTTTCAAAATAAGGAAGGGAGAAAGACTATGTTATATGAAAAAAAAAAAAAAAATTCCTCTCTTTGATTTTCAATAAGCGCCACTTTTCAAATATATATATATATATATATATATATATCAGAAAACTCTTATTCCTGGGTTCGTCGTTCTAAAGTCCAGTAGGTATAGAAAGTTCTGGTAAAAAGTCCACTTGTCAGGATGGAACACGAACTTTATTGCTTCTAGAACTATCGGACAATGCTTCATGAAACTCAAGGTGCTGGCTGGCCGGAAAGGTGTTAAATGCTAGACAGATTTATTTTCTCTGATTTTTCATAATTCGATGACGAGATGGTTAATATAAGCAGTGAAAAAAGTAAAGAATTGTATTTATTATAAACGTAAAATATGTTCAAGAAAACATTATTTTCATTGACAGCATCACCCAGAAATGCTTAAAAATTATTTATTGATTGATTCTTAATATGTTCTCTGCACATTGAAAAAATAATAAACTTGGTCGCATCACAAGACAATGCAGCTGCAAATTTGGCAGTCATTTTTTTTTTCGTGGGGTGAGGGGGAGTGTTTTGTTTTGTGCATGATAGAAAATTACATCATCGACGAAATTGCAACCACTATTAACATTATTTAATATTATTATTAAATACAGTTGATTAGACTAACGTGGCGTAGCCCGGGTGCGTTAAGTTTTAAGGCATACTCTGCAGAAAAATTTGTCGGCTGATGTCAATCACTGATGCACTAATCTGTTTTATTCTTCATAAACACACGTATTTTTAATGAGTTTTTATCATTTCTATACGGATGTAATTTTTCTATATATCTTATGTTTTCTTAATTTATCTTTTAAATATTCCATTTTTAACCTATTAGCGCCCGGCTTTTTTCAGCCCACTCTCCAATTTTTGTTGATGCCAGAATTGATAAATAAATTTCCAACACTTGTGTGGAATGAAGAATATAATTGTTTTTTGTAAAAACACATCAATAAGACAGTGAAATATCTTTATATTACTTTACCTCTTAATATTTTCTCCAAATCAAATTTATCATTAGAGAAATTAAAATTGAAAATAAATTAATGCTTAAGTATTTTTATGACTAGCAAATTTTGCGACCATCTAAAAATAGATGGCTGAGCTTTAACGGGTCAATGCATTTATTTTATTAGTTAGCCATTTAAATTACGAAATTTTAAACAAAATTATTGCTAAGAAAATAAATGCATTCATTATTCATAATTATGAATATGTTTTTACGTTGCTGAAGTTCTGATGTCGCTTTCTTTAAGGGAAATCGGCGCCATCTATAGGCAGCTGCAAGAAATTCACGGGAACAGTGTTTTCATTTTTAGAGATAAAAGGTAGCCTTTGTGTTGATTCAGGCTATTAGCAATCTCCATTTCAAATTTCATCCGGATCCGTCAAGCCGTTTCAGCCTGAAAGAGTAGCAGTCAAACTTTTCGTATTTATAATAGCAGTAAGATATACTTATTTTTGTTAATTAAACGGCTATTATTAATCCAGGCATCTTGCTTACTCCATGAAATAGAATATGATGGGTATGATGATAAAAGAAGGAATTTTATTTTTCTTGCCAATGGTCATGGAGCTTTATCGTTCAAGTGTTCTGTTCTGTGATAAAACCAACAGTATGCTTCGACAAATGAGAAAGTGAAATAGAATAATATGCCTAGTAGATAAATTTTATTACACTTCATGCCAATTGTAGACCAATTTCATTAGTCACACAAAATAAAAAAACATTCTAAATTGATCCTTACTTTCCGTATTATGTGACATGCCAAACTATCAATGAAATCACTTATTACTTAATGCAAGTTCCTATCCCTTTTAAGTGATTATATAAAAATTGTCTCATCATTTTTTCTATCGCTCTCTATTTACATAATATGAAAGTCACATCAATGTTGGTAACAATTGAAAGTCAACAAACATATAAAACTATTCTAAGCAAACTTCGCATACAATGTATTACACAATGTTGATTCTGGGATTGTTCTAGAAATTCAAAAAAGCAAAATCAAGCTTTGTTATACGAGCTATTTTGGGAATTTTAAATTTAGAGCTTAAACTATCAAACCAAAACCGCTATACATTTTTAAAAACTATTTTGTGAACTCTTAAGTATTCCTATTAAATAAGAAATACCAGTTTGTATCCTACAAAGAGTGTGCAGTAACCACGAATCTGTTTTTTTAACTTAGTTCTTTGAAGTATGTCCAAACTCATTCTACTTTTATACAGTTATCTCGCATTGCAAGTATGAAAAAATGTTTGAGAAGATTTAATATTTGCTGCACAATTGCGGATTTCGCATTTTTGTTTACTTAAAAACAGGGAGAAGGGTGTTATTTTTTTACTATTATGATTCTCAGAAAAACTATATGACAGCCGACTATGGCACACAGTCGGTTGTCAAAACCAGCCTGCCATATTCATAGATTTTGAGACAATCCTGGTATTTGCTACAAAAGGCGACCTTTTTTCAACTCTTTGACGATTTACGCATGCGAATAATCAAAAATAATTTCCTATTATGGTTGCCATTAAAACAGTTCTTCATATATTCTTAAATATATACCTTAACAAACTGGCGAATTTAGCACCGGCAAAATATTACTTCTGGCGGTTATGATAAAAACTAAAGCTGTATCCTTCAACCGTAGGTTACAATTGATCTGTTTACTTGTGTTATGAAGCCACATTGTTTTTGTCTTTGTTTTCTGTAAATCTTACTCAATATATTCTGATGGAAAACGAGAGAAGATAAAACAAAATAAGTAAATAAATGCATAAACTTCTAGAAAGGAAGTACTGTCTTTGCAGCAATTCCCGTTAACTAAACATAGATAAATTATCGATTTTCAACTCCGAACATGTTCACGTGTTTCTCTCTTTCAGGCTTGTTTATTTACACGAGTTTTCTTATATATGCAGGCAATAATGGTTCCAGAAACACCATTTTAGAGCACACACGCACCGCAGATACATTCATTTTTAAAAGAAACGAAATAACCATTTTTCCCCTCACACCTATCACGCACGAAAACAAGCAATAGTTTGTCCACTCTTTCGTGGCTTGAAAGCAGGTATTTTTTCTTGCTTTCTTTTATTTTAGTCACTAATATCTGAAATTTCGGTTATGTTTAAAGAAAAACTATCCAGTAGAAGGGATTTTGAAAAATATTAGAGAGTTTATTCTTTCTTTCTATACGCGTTTATTGAAGTGCGATCGAAATCGTGTGAACTTTTTAAAAGTTTTAAAACTGCCTGCAGTGAAACTGCAGAAATGTCATCGTTTTTAATGTAGAATTAAACAAAAGAGATTTTTTATTCAATTTGAGAAATAACTTGACTAAATGCTGTTACAGGTTGAGAAATTTTTTTTATTTTATGGCATTTTTCGCAGGAATGATTCTAACGGAACCCGTCAGTTCTCCTGTACGAAATTTAAAATTTGAAAAGTATTTGCCAGAAACTTTTTTCTTGTTTAATGAGGACTCAACAGTCCAATTATTCAGTATAAAAGAAATACAAACAATTAAATCTGTCATCGGCTGTTACTTAAATTTCTTTCACGGTACTCTAGCTTTTACTGCAATACACTCACACCTCTTGATCCTTAAAATGTGTTTATCATAAAATATTTTTTTACTTTTATGCTTAAAAGTTCCATTTACGTCTGCTTTTTTTTAAATCTATATGTTCATCATGACTACTTTTCTCTTAAATGATTAACGTTCTAACAGAAGGCAGAAGTCCAGAATCACAGTACTTGGATTTACAACTCTAGGTGCAGGAAAAGTCAGCTTTCCACATTTGCCACTACAATCCTTTCACCCACCTTCTTGCGTACACAAGTGTCTGTCTTTGGAAAGCAAAAACAGTTTTACAGTTTTTCCTTTTCCTCTAAAACTCTTGGAGAGTAAACAAAGCTTCGACTTAAACTAATTGGAAAGTAAATTAAACTAATTCCGATAAATAATATGAACCTTATGCAAGCGTTATGCAAGTGTAAGTTTTATCAGTGACATTCATGTCGGATGGATTGTACATTATTTGAGGATGAGAGAATACTTTAAACTGGAAAAACAAAATTCCTAAGTCTACCGAAAAAGTTATATTTATTTTCGTCTAAAAATATCATGCACTCTAACGTCTGAGGATTAAGAGAAATTTTCGTATATAAATATTTTGAAATGGAGAGCTTCATATTAATTTGCTGTTTTCATAACAAAATACCGACAGTGTTATTGGATCTTGAGTTAAAGAGGTGATTTCACGGGGCGGCCATAAGCTAACCGAAATGTCAAAATATGTGCATTTTAGAGTATTTCAAAGGTATATCTTAGGAACACAAATATACGAGAAATGATCATAATTTTGTATTTCAGTATAGTCTGAAAGTTCGTTTTTCATGTAAAGTTTTTTTGCGAAAAAATGTTAGTGGATTGTCTTCTAAAATGTATTTAGCAGTTTTAATGTATGTATTAGTTAAATGTTTTTGGTGCTGCTTTTTTAAGATAGTTGCTTTTCCTTTTAAAAAACTAAAAGTTTATTTCTTTAAAAAAAATTTTCTTTGCTTCAGGATTGAACGATTAGTTTTTTCAAAAAGTTAATCAAAAGTTAAAATTACAAAAGTTAATCGAAGTAATTAATTTCAGACAGAATTAAAGCGGATGTTATTTCAAGTCCGGTCATAAAAGAAAACTTTTTTAAAAAAAAAAGGTGTGTGATGCAGTTTATCACATAGATGAAATTAATATGTATTTCGCTTTCCTATTCTAAACTTACTTATTTTCAGGTCACTTTTTTTTTAATCTGATTATTTGTATTTTTTTGAACTTTGCTCTCGTTTATGAATCTGTTAATATAGATTTTTGTTATTGATACAATAGTAAACTCTGCTCAGACGAACCTCCGTCAGTAACCTGATCTAAGAATAGCCGAATTCCGAATGTTCCCACGATTAGATCTATGGTAGTTTTGGAGGTAGATATTTTCCCACCCATCCTATGGCATGTCTCCTTCTCAAAATGAATGCTATTCTGTATTATCAACAATTTAGGCGGTATATGGGAGACCAGGGCTACTTGGCTACAGTGGTTAGTAGGAAAAGTCCTCAAAATTTGCCTGCTTATGGATCGATTGATCAACTAGTCTCAGAATCACCTTTTTTCGTTCTTTCTCCAAACGCTATTGTAGTTTTGCAGAAATAACCAAGTGCAGTGGACATTACCAATACGTTAACCATTTATTTTCCTTTGCACTGGCAAATGTAATAGTTTGCAAATCTGTTATTTTTCTTATTTCTAATACTCACCCTGGTAATTTGAATTCGACTTGTATAGTTTTCATAGGAAATGATTTTTTCTACCTTCGTAATAAGTGATTTATTCAAATAGTTTACGTTTAGAAGATTATATTTCCGAAAAGATTATTTTTTGCTTTTTTATCCTAGTGTATACATTAAACAGTGAGTGTCAATTAACCAGCAAATACTCTGTGAAATTATTTTTATTTTCAGATTCTGCAAACATACTTTAAATTTCCTTATACAATTTCAGCTTATTTCATATCTTTCAACCAAACTTTGAAAATCACCTTAAAAGAAATATCGTTCCTACCACAATGGACAATCACCTCCTGTTACCCAGTCTCTAGTGCAACCCTGACTAAACGTCAAACAGTCAAAACGTCAGAGTTTGCTGTTCCCAGAGCGGGAACACTGCGCGTTCAAGGGCTAAGACAACTTTGTGGTTTTACAGAAAAACAAGGCCTCACACTTCTACCCGACACTCATTTACCTGTGAAAATCTTGATTACCAGCATAGAGCCCAGACCATGGTCCAAGCGATTTTCATTTTTTTAAGTACAAGAGAATCGCTAAATGATATAATCGTTCCCAAGAAGTAAAAACGTTCGAAACACCATGCTTATTGCAGCAAGCGGAAAATTTTAGTTGTAGGTACAATAAATTATTGAGAAACAAGATAATTCTGCGGAAAATTAAAGAAGATGTGTGTAATAAGAAAAGAAATACAATTCCACAGTTGTGTGTGTATGTGCTATTGGCTTTTACTTAAAATAAAACGTTTCATAATTAGAAACATAAAATGTCCTATACATTTTATCTAGCACAAGACAAAAATAACACTAGATACATTCCAGAATGTATGGCAATCATTACGCACAAGCATGGCAATATAAACTTTTTAACAATAATAATTCAATGTGAAAAATGTATCCTAACATAGGCAACCATTTTCCAGCTATAAATAATTAAGCGTTAATAAGAAATTCTGAGTTATTCCGAATAAATTCTCAGTAATCTAAAGTATATAAAAACAAAAGCACCACAGTTGCATTTTGAAACAAGTAAGGAATAAGATAATTACAAGGAAATGTAATGTTTTTAAATCAAGCAAATTGCGTAATTTGGTGTTTTAAAGAAAAGGATTTTTAGGTGAATGTCTATTTTGAGATAGCAAAAGAATTTTATGCTCCAGTAAAGTCATAGATTACAGAAAAACTGTCATCATTTATTACGGAAGTCACGTTTATTGAACTCTTTTCCAAAGTTCGCAAAAAACCCACTCATTTACGAATTTGGAAGGGGGAGGATTAAAACTTCATAATCACCTGGAACTAGTTAAAATATATCTATAAAGCATTAAAAGCAAATGTGATTAGAGTTTAAAGGCTATAACGCTTTTAAAGGCATTCAAGTACTGCACGCACTTAGAGGCATCTGTTTAGAATTAAAAAATAGGTATTTAAAAAAGTTTTAAAAATACAAACAATGGAATGTGCAAAAGTACGGTAAAAGGTGTTTATTAAAGATTTCATTGAACAGAGTAAGCTGTTGAAATTAGCCGTTTTTTCAGAATATTTGTTCCATTAATTTTGTTAAATGTTCTCTTGAGTGAGTCCCAGAAAACCTTATTTTAATCAGTACTTCAAAACGGTACTGAACCAGAAACTGAAAACCGGAAAAAAACAGTTATTTTGGTTGGAACGAAACACGGAACTGAACTGAAAACAGAAAAGATCGGTTTACTTGGGTTCGATATATCTACAGTCATTTTGTTACTTTAACCAACTTATCAATATCGTATATTGTAACCAATATACCAATCAAAAAAGGAATAAAATCTTTTACATTTTGATAGAATTATATTTTTTATGATATAATTATATTATATTTTTGTACAAATAAGAATATACATAAAATAAAATTATTCATTCGAAACTGAACCGAAAACCGTTATTTTTGGCGAAACGAAAACCGGAACTGAATTGATATGTTTATTTTTAGTTAAACCGGAACGAAAAAAATCACGGTTCGAAGTCCGGATTTAAATGTTATTTTGCTGTTTTTTCATAAATCATTTTATTACAGGGTTAAATTAGAAAATGAAGCAATACTTAAATAGTGCAAATAAATTGTTTTAACATAAAAGGTGCCATAAAATTCAGGAGTGTAATGAGACTGGAAGAAGTATTTTTAGAAAATTTCATCTGACTCAATATATTTATTGGTTTTCTTTCGGATTTCAAACTCCCTCACAAAATACGCTGCCTCATACCTCATTTTAAAAAAATCGTTTTTGAGCATTTAAGGGGCTTCGCTACTTTGTTCCTTAGCTTTTTAAAAATATACATTTTCAATCAGCATTTAATTAGTTCCTGTTCAATATGCCGTTTTAAAAAGGAAATGCAGTTTTTAGTATGCAATTCGAGAAAAAAAATTGGATATTAACATTAGTTTTTAATAAATATCGTGTTTGTCTATTTTCAGCCTCGGTGTGAAAATAACGAGTATACTTTAATGTGCATCCGCATATGCCACTCAAAGTAGTATTCATAGTTCATTGATGTCAAGGCCATTTTTCAGTCTCCTCTCGAAATTTGGATGTTTGTCGATTGGATGTCAATCCTCGAGCGTTGTTTCTATAAATTCTACGTTTTCCTTCTTTTGCATCCTCAACAAAATGTCTTTCAGATTACGCGCCTAAGGATAGTTATGGTAGTTGATTGGTATATTCTGAGTAAATTTCCTGATTGTAAATTTAAGATGGCTTGTTACATTTGCAATCATTGTCCTTAGTACGAATAATCAATAACTATACGGACAAACACAAACTCGCTACATAATGAAGTATCTGCTTCATATTGAATGCAGAATTATTGTACCGGTAACCGCTTTATGAAAATACAATTTCTGCTTGATTTGAATATAATTTTTCTACACAGCATGGCTGATTAGCGTAATCTAGTAATTGGAGATACGTGTACATTTTAGCCCCACCATAGCCGAGTGGATAAAACCACTGAACACCATAGAGGACTGAAGTGTAAAAGTTCCGGTTTCGATCCCATCGCGTGGCTATTTGTCCAAGGGTCTAGAGTTTTGGTGTGTTTTCCCCTGACGCAACGTGAATGCGCGTTACAACCGCTTAAAAGTCCTCGGCTTAAGTCACCTACCCCTGATTAGATAGACAGCCATCGAGTAGCTTTGACACAATACACAATATATAATTAGAGTCCATTTTATACCTCCTAAACTATACGATTCGCTCTTCAACATTGTGCAAGCTTTAATTACAAACGTCAAACGAATTCGCGGTAGCCCAATTAAATTCGCTAAATATTGTGTCAATGAAAATTGCCATTCATAATACTATAACACTACCTTCGATTACTTTATAAAAGTTAACTCGGATAAATAAAAGGTTTCATGAAATTTGAAGTAATGAAGTACATCGAGTCTTGCAAATATGTACATTTCACACTGAGCCAATATCATCAGCCAATATTATGAAACACTTGGGACTGGTATAATTACAAGCCTTTATGTTATTCCAGGACCGAAGATTGTAAATTTACCTCTCTCAGAATTCAGGGAGGTACAGTTCTCGAAGATTTCAACTATGATTCCATCATTCTTCGGAGAATTTATTCTGAGAAATCTGCGTTAAGCTTAACGAGAACAATTCCGCTATATACGTTCGCATACATTAAATTATTAAGGTTTCTGAGTATCAAATGTTTTATACATTTTCTGAAAACTTTAATAATCTTAATCAAGAGTTTACGGTAAATGTGCGACTTGTAAATAAAATTTAACCATTTGCGAATGCTCACGTTTTGAAATATAAAGCGGGTTCAAACAAATTATTGGGAATTAATTTAAATAGAAACGTGGTTAAAAGCACTTAAGTATTTATTATCCCATTGAGGCGCAACCCTTTCCCAATGCTGAAAAAAGGGCAGCCGTTGCCATCGCTCGACTTAACTACCAGCAAGATGGCGGAAGATCGAAACGTTCATCGCGCCCCACAGATCTAGAGACCCTTTTTTGACGACACCTGGTTGTGCCGGGCACAGCCAGCTGTCGTCAAAAAAAGTCGTCCAGATGTCGTCAACAAAGCAAAATCAAATATTGCCTTAAGAGGGCTTTTTGAAATTTCAAACTTAACTCTCAAGCTAAATCTACTATGGATTCCATAAATTTATTTTCTGAATTTTTAGTTCAGCTTGTTGAATAAAAAATACCAAGTTGTATCCAAGAAAGAACGTGAAGTAATTTTGATTCTGTACTTAAAGCATACCCAAGGTGATTTTGTGGAAAAATAAAGTATGTACAAAAAGATAAATGAATACAATATCAAAAAATTATTAATATCTTTGTTTTTTTTTTAAATCCAAAACAAGAAGCATCTGATTTAAAAAAAAAATAAAACACGGTCAACATATTTTAAACCGTGGATGTTTTAAAGAACATCCCTCGTATTGCAAGTTTTATCTAAGTAATAAAAAGATAAAACTGACATTAGATTTTTCCAGAATGTATGTTTAATGACAAACATTATTCATTATGCACATATACAGAAAATATAAGGTTATTAACATGAATAAGTCAATGGGGAAAATGCAGTGTAACATAGGCAATAGTGTTCTCAATATGCATAATTCAACTTTAACAAGAAAATATTCTGAATAAATTCTTTATTAACCGCCTTAATAAATTTAAAATATTCTTATATAAAAGCACTTAAGATGCATCCTAAAAGAAATATATGTAGGGTAGATTACCCGAGCGCCGCCAGGAGGAGCTGGCCCGCCGGCCTAGAACCTCGGAGAGCCGAGTAGAGATGGGGAAAAGCGTTATTTTCAAAGAACAGTTGTTTACTGTTCCCGTTCTTTTTTAAAGAACAGTTCTTTTTCCTGTTCTTTTGAGAACAGGTTCTTTGATTTATCGTAGCTTTATTATGACTATTTTATTCAATTTAAAAATGAAAATATGTGTCCTTTTTAACATGTATTATGCTTTAATACAATTGCAAAATGTTTAAAAAAAACTTTGCAACCAACATCTGGCTTTCTTTAATCAAGTATATTAACAGTAATTTTTGGTAAAAATATTTTAATTATATTAACGTTCTATAATATAGTGTTAAATATGCACATATTTCTAAAATCAAACTTTTTTCTGTGCTTTTTATTAACTTTTGTTATCCTTACTCATAGCATATATGTAAAAAGAAATGGAAAAACTTCAATTCTAGAGAGAATTATTTAGGCCAGGCCTAATTTTCGATTACTTACCTGAGTGATACAATATTGCTTACATGAGTAAACAATATTTGAGTCTGACAGCTCCTAAAATGACATAATATTCATAACTGTTTATTTTGATTAGACTATATTGTCCAAAGCTTTGGAAGCAGCGGAATCAATAACTTTACAATCCGTCCAAACAAAAGATTTTTTTTTCTATCCATGAGGAAAAACTATCCAAACATAAGCATAACAAAGAGTTGTACAAGTAACAGCGCAAAGGAATGATCTGTTTCAACTAATCCTTGAACGGTCTGATACAATATGCCACGTGACTGCATACCCTTTTGTTTTAGTTTTTTTCTTCTTCAGCACTACTGCAGTAAAAGAGCCGACACACAAGAGGAGCGACCGTTGAAGCTGAAAATCTGCGATGAAATCCTCCACCCCCTCCTTTCCTAGCCTTATTCCCAGTCCACACCATAAATTTCATGATAAAGCGAAAGTAACGCAAGACTTTGACCCTGGATAATGTGCCAGGGGGTCGTCGGGAAGTACGTTACCTCGGGTACGTTTCCTCGTTACCTTTAATACAAAAATAATAATGATAAAAAAACTCAAAATACTATAAGAGTGTTCATTATAACGAAAGCTGGAGAGAGAGCACCCCCTTCAAGGCCGTAGCCAGGGGGTCTGGTCCCCCTCCCCCGAAATTTAAAATTTTTTTAACAAAATAATAAAGTTGAAGTCTTTGTGAAAAATTCAGCCTTTTTCTTTCGTTTGGTCTCCCTCCGAAATTTTTGTCTGGATAATTTTTTTTCTGGATACGGCCCTGACCCCCTGTCCCGTATCTAAGCACTCATGCAAGACAGTACCCAAGGGGGTGAATACGAAAGTCTGCCCCACCCCAATTTAAAATGTTAACAAAATAATAATGATGAAGTCGTTTGCTGAAAAATTCAGCCTTTTTCACCGTTCGCTCCGCCTCTTAAAAAATATATATTGTTCCAGGTCTAGCTCCAAGAGGTTATGGATCTGGCTCGGGTTTAAAAAAAAAATCCTTCTTTGGCTACAACTACAAATAAAAATATATGTATCGAGCTCCAGCCCTTAAAAGATATGGCTTATGAAATTTTCAGAAAAAATTCTTAAACATGGATCGCAGCTGCAAGATTTTTCGAAGAGTGACACGCTTTGCGAAAATTTCCGATTTCTAAGAATTTTTTCTAAAAGTTTTGAAACGGATAAAGATTTATCGTTTATTTCAGTATGTAGTACAGCTTGTAAAGAGACCGTTTCAAATTTTTGAAGTGCCTGACATAATTAGTTTATTTGTACTTATGTACCAAAATCGCATGATTTTTTTCGAACAACACCGTTAAAAAAGAAAAAAAAATGTACAGTTTCAGCTTTAAAAGTACATGCTCCAGCTTAAAAATGAAAGACATTCCGTTTAAAAAGCTGTAAGTATCAGGCTCAGTATTGCTCCGACTCCGATTTAAGAAAATGAATACGACTTTGGCATATAAAATTACATGGCTCCGAAAATCCAGCTTAAATGGCTTTAGACCTGGCCATACCCAGACGAAAATTTCAGGATATATCCCCCACACCCAATTTTCAACTTATGTAGCAAGATTTTTAATTTTTTTAACTATTGCGAAAGCATTTCGTTCATTTATACATCACTGCAATTCATACCCCTCACCATCCCCACCCCCACTCCCCCAAAAAAAATTCTGGCTACGTCCCTGTATAAATACACCATATACATATAATGTAATAACGTCGAGGGAGAGACGTCCAAACCCATAAGGACCCTCCCCCTTTCTAAGTACGGCCTTACTTCTGACTCCAAGTCTACAACTTAGGCCCTGTATTCAGCTCAGAACGGAATTAAAGCAAAAGAACAGATCAAAAGAACACCTTTCACCCCGTTAACCAGAGAACACTTTGTTTACTCCGTTCCCAAAAGAACACCAGGTCTGTCTGTTCCCTCGAAAAAACACCTAGCTCTCCGTTCCGCGAAAGAACGCTGAACTAGGTGTTCCAGCTCCCAGCTGTGATCAAAGAACTGGTTCTTTTTCAGCCAATAGGAGAGGTCTCCTCGGAACAGGTTCTTTTTCAGCCAAAAGGAGATTGCTGAGAGCGTATGAAGGGAAGGCGCGTTTTATATGGAGATAGTGTAATGCTTATATTATTGTTTGACGTTGATAATTTTTTTTCGATTTATTTGTGTTTCAGACTATCATTTTCTTTATTATTAAATTTTTTACTTTGATTGAAATTGAGTAATTTGGCTGGAATAATAAAAATTGACGAATTGTTTTCCTGTGAGTGCATTTCGTATTGAACATATAAGAAAGTTTCTAATTCTTAGCTCGGGTCCACTCTAAAATTATGGTAGGTTGGGCTAAAATTTCTATCCCCCCCCCCAGATAATCATCATCGTTATTATTTCTCAAAATAGCTAAAATTCTGCAATTACTTAGAATTTGATAAAGCTAAAATTGTGAACTTCTGTCCCCACCATCAGATACGTAGCCAAGGTGTGAACAGGAGAGGGGGTAGGAGGAGGGGGGAAGGGGTCTGGTCCCCCAGAATTTAAATTTTTCTTAGCAAAAAAAATTGAATCACGCCTTTTAATGAGAAATTTCACCTTTAAGGCATTTTCCAAAATTTATTTTTACAACGATCTTGCCTGCCATAAAATTTTGAAGCGTCGGACCTTAATGAACTGAGAACATGTTTTTGCCGTGATCACTGAACAGGGTGTTCCCGTTCTTTCTTAAGAACATGTTCAAAAGAACAGGATGTTCATTCTTTCCCCAGCTCTAGAGCCGAGCGTAAGAAAGGTTTGGAGAGAGCGACCTGAGACGCGGCTCACGTCAGCAGCACGAAGGCAGCTGGGCACTTTTGTTTTTTAATAGCGTTTAGAAACTGCAAGAAGGCAGTAATCTGTTAATTATCGGAATGAAGTCCGTTTTCCTTTAACCATTTTGTAAATAGATTGCCTGTAAATAGTTTTTTTTCTTGATTAAACGCTAACCTGGAGTTTTATTTTGTGTCGATTGATTATTGGAAACCCTAGCGAGGGTACCACATATATATTAAGATAATTGCAAGTAAATGAAATGTTTTAAAGTCTAGCAAATTTCGTCATTTAGTTATTATTTAAAATTACGTTTTTAATTACTACTTTAAGATAGAAAACGAATTTTAACTCGAGTTAAGTCATATTAAACAAAAAATATCCTCATTTCACATTGAACCCACGTTTATTAAACTCAATCGCAATTTTGGGATTCCATTCATTTACGACTTTCGATGGGTAAAAAATTAAGCCTTCAAAAATTACTCTAAGCTAGTTGAATTATTTGTAACGCATTATAAAAACAGATGTATTTAACCCATTTGTGCCTGGATATTTTTGCGACTTTCTTCGATTTTTACTGATAACAGAAATAATAGATATATTTATGATGTCAATTTCTTGAACAAGGGATGATTTCTTTTAAAATCATTATGCATAAAAATCGGAATATCAACATCCTACTGGGTCATGTTAAAATATTTTGTAGCGTTGAGGCTCAATACTCATGAATAAAGGCTAGGAAAAATAAATAACGTTTTCGACTAATAGCGAAAATGCCGTCCCAAAAAAGGGACACTAGGCATAAATGGGTTAAGTTTTAAACGCTTTATCGCCGTTAAAGCCATTTAAGTGCTGCACGTATCTTGATATCGGTTTAGAAGAAGGGTGGGGAAAACATCAGATATTTACAAAGGTATTAAAAATCCAAACAATGGAATGCAGAAAAGTATGATAAAAAAGTACTTAATAATGATTTCATTCTACTGAGGAAGTGGTTGAAATTATATATATATTTTTTCTATCTTTCAAAGTATTTGTTTTATTGATTTTCTCGAAAGTTCTCTGAAATGAAATTTGGAAAATCTTATTTTAATACTAAGTTATTCTTTTTTATTTTCATAAATATTTTTATTGCAAGGTTGAAGTTAGAAAACACAGCATTACTTAATTAGTGCAGGTAGCATAAAAAGTCCTACAAAGTTAAAGGGTTTAATGAGTTTCAAAGAAGTATTTTTAGAAACTTTCGCTTGATACAATGTATTATTTTGTTTGTGTACGGATTTGAAACACCATTTTAAATGCACTGCCGCATTATTCATAATGAAAAGAAGAAACGTATATGATAATTTAACGAACTTAGCTATATTGTTTATTTTATTTTTAAAATCTCCTTTTTTCAATAAGAATTTGATTAGTTGTAGATAAATCTGTCGTTTCATAAAGGTAATAGTTTTCAGATTGCACTTCGAAGAGGGAAAATGTGGATATTAGTATTAGATTTTAAGTAACATCTTGTTTGTCAATTTTAAATATCAGCATGGAAGTAACGAGCAGTTTTATGTGCTGTGATTCCACATAGTTCACTCAGAGTGTTGTTCATATTTTACTGACACTCATGGTCGTATAGCCAGGAGGAAACCTTCTGAAATTTGGGTGTTTGCTGATTGGATGTGAATACTCTAGCCATTGTTGAGGCAAATTCTAGATTTTCCATAGTTTGGAAACTCCTCGAAATTTCTTTCTGTCTACGCGCCTGCTGATAGTTATGGTGGTTTATTAGTATGTCCCGTCTCAATTCAAAGTAGAGATGCACCGAATATTCGGGTGGTATTCAGTATACTGTCTTTTCGTCAGACAAACCGAATATTCGGTTCGGCAGATTACTTAAATATTCGCCAACCGAATAGTAAACAAATTAAGTATTCCCCAATCGGTAAACAAATACATATTTTTTATATCATGAATGAAAGATATAGTATAGTACCATAGTACTAAATTGATTCAAGTTGTTACTACTAATATCAGATATGAATAAGCATTCGAAACCCTTAGAAAGTCCTCCTACCAAGGCACCCCCATCCTTGGCAGATAGCCCTAACGTAGCATTCCACAATCACACAAAAAACCAATATCCCAATGAAATTAGTTTTAATGTAAGAGAAAACACTCAGATGTTAAATTTGAATTTTGTTGCTTTTCAGTTTTCTTAAATCTTATGACACATTACATTAACCTGTGCTATTACTTACGGATTTAAACTTGAAACAGTAACCAGGGGGAAAAAAAAAAAAAAAAAAAAAACTCATTACATTAAGTGTTTAACTGAAACAGTAACCAGGGGGGGGGGAAAAATCATACATTAAGTGTTTATAAATATGCGAAGTCAATTAACTGCTAATTTTTTAAATAAAATATGTAGGTAAAAAAATTACCAGCATTTCACTAATATTTAAAAAAAGTTATCAATAATATATAAAGGCAACACACTTGAATATTAAATTTTGGCATTTTAATTTTTGAAGTTTTACACCATATGAAATATTGTTTAAGAAAAAACTAATTAAATTAATCATTGCAATCAAAGTTTAACAACGGTTTAATAAGTTTAATAAATTTTAACCAAGTATTCGGTATTCGGCCGAATATTCGGTTAGAATTTTAACCGAATATTCGGTATTCGTTATTCGGCAAAATATGGTATTCGGTGCATTCCTAATTTAAAGCATTTAAATTTATCATGGCTAGTTAAGCATGCAGTAATTTTCGGTAGTAAATATATCAGCAAAGGCAACCTAGATGCATTAAAAAATTCTGCTTTAAATTTCACTAATCAGTTTCAAAATACACTTTCGGCTTGATTTGAATATCATTTTCGTAGACAATTCGACTGATTTGCCAAATGCAGTTAAAAGAAATAAGAATCCATTTTATACGCCTTCAATTAATCTGTTCGCTCTCCAACTTTAAACTAGCTTTAATTAGACACGTCAAAGGAATTCCTGGTAACACATTTAAGACGCAATATATCATACCAATGAAAATTACCATTTCATATAGCACAACCGTCAGGTTCTTTAAAAAAAATAAACCTTAGAGTTAATCAGAGGTTTCAGGAAATTTAAAGTAATGAAGTACATTGAGTCTCTTAAACACATACATTTCAAGATACATTTGACATCGAACAATAATATGAAACTCGAGGGGCTGGCGTAATTACAAACCTTTACGTCATTTCTGCTCGAAGATTGTAAATTTGCCTCTCCGAATTTAGGGAAGTGCAATTCTCGGAGATTTAAATTATGATTCGATAATTCTTCGAAAGATTTGTTCTGAGAAATACCTCCTAAACGTAGAGAATAATTCAACTATATATGTTTGCATAAATAATTTAATAACTAAGGTTTAGGATTATCAAATGCTTTGTAACTTTTCTGAAAAAGTTAGCAATTTTATCTAAATGTTTAAGTAAATGTGCGGCTCGTAAATAAAATTTAACGATTCACAAATGCTTACGTGTAGCAATTGAAGTTTAAACTGGAATCAAGCAAATTTGATGGGAATTAATTTAAATAGAAACTTAGTTAAGACGCTTATTTATTTTAGAAATGTCAAACACGCCTGAGGTTTTGTGATTTTCGGAAAAGGATACGCATTTTGAAATGAATAAATAATTTTGACGAGTTTTTCTTGTACGAGCGATTTATTAATGTAGAGCAAGTTGGCCCAAAATGAGCCCCGTAAGGTTAAAAATTGTATAAAATAGCATAAATGTTTAAATAAGACTTTGGCCCTTTGCTATCCTATTTTACATTATATTTTGCATCATAAACATACTTTAACAATATTTTAACACATTCAGTAATAAAAAAATAGAATTTTGAGAAAATTTTGAAGTTTTCGTCCAAAGTACCATTTTACCCTCAACCGAAGGGCAAAAGGATCCTTCATTTGAAAATAATTGTAAATTGTTTTTACAGACAAAATGAAATATGTACAAGTAATAACTATATATAATGAAATAAAATAAGCTTTACAGTCATATGGTATGCATAATTTATTTTATGAAAACTTTAAAATAAAAACGCGTCACAAATAATAAAATGGAATGTTTCAAAATCATGATTAAAATATTATGGCCTGCAATAAACGCAACAATAAATATTCAGTACTCCAGGGGGGGAGACACATTTTTACGTCAGTCGAATGATAAAATGATTAAAAAGTAAGATTACATAAAAAAAAAATAGCTCAAAGACGATAAAAATTGACTTAATCACAGTAAAATACACAAAAAGCACAAAATAAGGGTTAAGTATTGATACAATGATGGTAATAATGAAAGGAACAATGGAGAAAAAGCCTGTAATTTAACAAGTTTTGAGACTAAAAACGTCCTGAGTATACGAGCAGCTGAGGATGTAGCGAGTTTTGATGCGGGTCGTATGAAATGGATATAACGATTTTATGCGGCTGCAAGTAAGATATGGATGTTCAAGAATTTTAGCAGTATATGTTTTTCGGAGCTCTATTTCAATAGTGTAGAATTTGTTTACTGCACTTTTTTAAGGGAAATGCACAAAGGTTGGTGTAAAGAACAAAATATTTTTATAATCCCAATTTCAAATTTTTTGGATTTAACGAGTTTTGCATTCGGGCTACTCATTTATTTTACTTGTAGGACGAAGCTACGATGTTATTTCTTTGTTTACTGTAAATCTCGCTCAAATATATGTTGATGTATAACAACAGAATGACAAATAAATGAATAAATAAACTTCTACAAAGTATTGCGTTAAAATTAAGTACTGTCTTTGCAACAATTTCCCTTAACTGAACCTCGATAAATTGAATTATCGATTTTCAGCTCCGAGCATGTTCACCTGTTTCTATTTTTCGGACAAAACTTTTGTTTCTTTCCTCGAGTTTTCTTAGATACGCAGGAAATCATGGTTCCGAAAACACCATTTTAGAGCACACAAGCGCCGCAGATACATTCATTTTTTAAAGAAACGAAATAACAGCTTTTCCCTTCGCACCTATCACGCACGAAAGCAAGCAGTTGTTTTCTCCACTCTTTCGTGGCCTGAAAGGGGATTTTTTTCTTTTCTCCCCCCCCCCCCTCTCTCCTACTCATAATATTGGAAATTTACGTTACGTTTAGAAGAAAATATTTCCAGTAAAGTGGATTTTGTAAAATATTAGAGAGTTTGTCTTTATTTCTTTTCTTTCTAAGAATGGTGATCGAACTGCAATCAAAATCGCCTGAGTTTTTTTTTAAGTTTTAAAAACTGCCTGGATTCAAGACGAAGAAGTGTAATTGTGATTTAATATAGAATTAAAAGGGAACGTTTTTATTTAATTTTAGAAACAACTTGACTAAATACCGTTATGGATTAAGAAACAAATTATTTTTATCACATGCTACTTTTCACAGGAATGATTTTATGGAACTTCAGTTCTTGCGAACCAAATTAAAAGTTAAAAAATGTTTGCCAGAAACTTCTTTTCTTATTTAATGAGGACTCAATAGTCTAATAAATCTGAATAAAATAAATTTTAAAATATATCTCTGATCCGCTGTTACATAAAATTTCTTTCATTGACCTCCCGTTTTTACTTCAATACACTATCACGCGTTTATCATAAATTATCTTTTAACTTTTATGATTGTAAGTTATATTTGCGCCAGTTTTTTTCATCTCAAATATTCTTATGACTTGTCTTTTAAATGATTTTATACGTTGCGTTAATATAAGGCAGGACGCCCTCGAATCAACAAACTTGCATGCACAACTCTACGTATAGGGAATGATCAGTTTTCCCACAGTTACTACTATAGAAGTGAACAGGTTAAACCTTAGAACAGAGAGGTATTGAATTCAGTAATAGCTACCTTTCGTCTATCCTGTTACATACACTAGTAGCTGTCTTTGGACAGCGAAAACAGTTTTACAATTTCGCCTATTCTAAGATTCAAAGAGGGGGTAAACAAAGACTAACGAATAGAGTAAACAAAGCTTGAAGTAAACTACTTGGAGAGTAAACTATTACTCATTCGATAAATAACAAGACCTTTATGTACGTTTTTAGCGATTTTTTGATCAGCGACATTCATGTCGGATGCACTGTAATTATTTGAGGCTAAGAGAATAGTTTAAACTTAAAAAATAACATTCCCACATCTGACAAAACAGTAATATTAATTTCGTTTGGAAATATTCATCTGCTTACTCTGAAGTCTGACTATCACGAGAAATTTTGTTTACAAATATTTTGGAATGGAGAGCTTCATATTAAGTTTCTGTTTTCATAGCAAAATACACACTGTGTTATTGGATCTTTCCATACAGGAAGTGATTTCATATGACGTTTTCTATTAATGGTCTTTAAGCTAAGTAAAATACCAAATATGAGAATTGTAAAGCATTTTTAAAGTACAGATTAGAAGCACAAATATACAACATGTTTCTGGAGAAATCATCATAATTTAATATAGTTATGCTCTTGAACTTTTGTTTTCCTGTAAAATTTTATTGCAAAATACCTACTTTTGGTTGATTGTCTTCTAAAAAGTATTTAGTAGTTTTAATGCGTTTAGCAGTTACATATTTTTGTGCTCACTTCTTAAAATTGCTTTTCCTAAAAAAAACTAAACTGATGATTTCTTTTAAGGGAATCGTTGCTTGTTTTGAATTTGAATAATTAGTTATTCACACGAGTTGATCAAAATATGTTTTTACAGGAAGAATTATTTCACATGTTATTCTCAAGTTATGAAAAGGAAGTTTTCTAAATAAGAACCTAACAGTAATGCTCGCCCAGGGTCTAAGCGATTTTAATATATTTTATGTACCACCTAAAGTAATCATCAAATGCCGCAGTGATGAAAAGAAGTAAAAACGGCCGCGAACACCCTGCTTATAAAAGCATACCTACAGAAGGATGAAAATCCAAAGAAATGTTATCAGAGTTGCAGGAACTGTTCAGACACCGAAATGAACCTAAAACATATCTTTGCTTGTATTGCCATTCTGATGAAATTACGATTACCCAGCAAACACACACAGGTTCTATGAAGTCTATTAACGTTCAGAAGACGTTTTCTGAACGTTAATAGACGTTCAGAGAACCGATGTGTGTTTGGTGGGTAATTATCCACAATCCGTATGCTGAACTTTACGGGGATAAATGCCCTGATATTGCCAAGGATATGTGGACCACCTTTGGTCCAATTTAGGTCCTATCGTGGACACGACACAACAACACTGGAGCATGCGGCAATAAATTGCATTGAAAATGGTTTGAAGAGTTTAGTTGTAACGTATGGTAATTGCTTAACAAGGAAGGTGATTCTGCGGAAAAGTACAGAATATGTGTAGAATAAGATAATAAATACAAATTCGCAATTGCTATTAGCTTTTTTTCTTAAAAGACATATATAGAAACAACCACTGCACCGTTCACTTCATCATGCACTGATTAAAGACAAACATTAGATGCATCCCAGAGTGTATGATCTTGAATAATTGTATTTCACTAATCATTGGTACTGTGTATGAAAATAATATTCAAATCAAGCAGAAATTTCATTTTTACAATGTGATTGGTGGAAGAATACTTTTCTATTCAATATGAAGCGATAGAATTCAATAGAAACAACCAATGCACTATACAGTTGTCATGCGCTGATTTGAAAGAAAAAAAAAAACATTAGATACTTCCCAGAATGTATGTTTGATGGCGAAAATTATTCTTTGTTCACCGACGCGGCAAAGTAAGGTTTTTAACATTACTAATTGAAAATGAAAAATGCAGCCTACCATAAGCAATCGTGTTCCAAATATGTATAGTTCAACGTTAATAAGAAATTCTTAATTATTCTGAATAAATTCTTACTAAGCTTCTGAATAAACTAAAAATATATATCGAAACAAACGCACTTAGGGCAGCGTGCATCTTAAAACATATATTACAATAGGATAATTGCAGGGAAATGAAAAATTTTTAAGTCAAGCAAATTGTACTATTTAGTGGCTTAAAATAAACATTTTTTAGATGAATGTCTGTTTTGAGACATCCAAGGAATTTTGGACTCAAGTTAAATCATAGATTACACAAAAGTTATCATCATCATTTCACATCACGTTTATTGAACTCATTTCTAGCGTCACAAAAACCATTCATTTACGACTTTGTAAGGAGGGCAGGATTAAAACTTTCATAATCACTCGAAACTAGATAAAATACATCTACAGAGCATCAAAAACAAATGCAATTAAGTTTAAACTCTTTAACGCTATTAAAGGCAATCAAATACTGCACGTACCTGGGCATCAGTTTAGAAAAAAAAAAAGGCATTAAGAATCCAAACAATGGAAGGTGGTAAAGCACGATAAAAAGTGTTTATTAACGATTTCATTGCACTGAGGAAGTGGCTGAAATAAGCTTTTTTCTTTCTTCAAAAATATTTGTTCCATTAATTTTCTCAAAAGTTCTCTTGAGTGAGTTTCACAAAATCTCATTTCAATGCTTTTTTTTTTTCTTAAAAATTTTTATTACAGGGTTGTAATTAGAAAACGCAGCATGACTCAATTAGTGCAAGTAAATTGTTTCAGCATAAAAAGTGCCATAAAATTAAGGTGTATAATGAAACTGGAAGAAGTCTTTTTAGAAAGTTTCATCTGACTCAATGTATTTATTGGTTTTCTTACGGATTTCTAACTCATCAAATACGTTGCGGCATTTCTCATTAAAAAAAGTTTATGAGGATTTAACGGGCTTTGCCATTTTCTTTTTTAGCTTTAAAAAAATATGCTTTTTCAATCATCGTT